>BLKM01000519.1:1279209-1747699 GCA_013340265.1 Coptotermes formosanus
ACCAGGTAAAGAATGTTGCATCCACAGATTGTTCCGTGTTCCACAATTCGCTTGGATGTTGAGGGTATTTCTGGTTACGTTTCTAGGAACTGTGAACAGCAGCCTAGGAATGCAAATTCTGGTTAGCTGGATAGCAAGAGCTGGACGTGGCTGATGATAGGAGACTTGTCTGTTAAATAACGAGACAGATTCTGCAGCTTCTGCTCTTGACGATAAATA
Organism: Coptotermes formosanus; assembly: GCA_013340265.1. Lineage (NCBI taxonomy): Eukaryota > Metazoa > Arthropoda > Insecta > Blattodea > Rhinotermitidae > Coptotermes > Coptotermes formosanus. The sequence goes on from BLKM01000519.1 coordinate 1,279,429, forward strand.
TTTCGTATAAACTAATTCACATTGAATCTCCCCCAGCTGCCTGCCAAGCCACGCTCAGTTACGCCTAAGTATTGTTATTATTATTATTATTATTATTATTATTATTATTATTATTGTGTGTTTGTATTGATTTTGTGTTGTATTTGTGATCTTGAGCAGACTTCATACATAATAACCACTCGTGCTGTTAAGCCTTGAGGTTAACAATCAACTACTGACTTTACATTATCATCATCATCATCGTCATCATCATCATCATCATCATCTACTCTTAGGTAGAGTGTTACATTATTTTCATTTTGAGGAGTTTTAATTTAGCACTGAGTAACGATGTCTTTTATGTTACTCATACCACGGATTTTCTTCTCGGTGGACCGGATTCCCAGATATTCCGGGCAATACACCATCAACCCCCCCGCCCCCCAACATAGTCCGAATGACGGAGGGGATTATTGTATATAACTTCTTTGAAGATGGGACCTATACGTTGTTCCGAAATGTCGGTAAAGGATTACCATTTACCACTGCGTAATACCCCAGCAAAAGGCAGATCTCAACTTAACTTCTTATTAGTAAAATAGTTTGCTTTTGATTTGAGTCGATATTTGATGGCGTCTTGATGCACCTCACAATGCAACGATGTACGATTTATAGTGCCACTGTTTCACAGCTGTGCATTTGTGTTACAATCACTGCGATAGCGTTCACAACTGGGACTGCTTTTGTTTGTGGACTCTGCCCCAGACAAACTGCAGAAACGAAGGTAACTCCAGATTAGATTTCTTCAGGAAAGTCAACTTTCTACAAAGGTCAAAATATGCTCGGTTTTGTCGGTGAAGTAATTTACGGTTTTGTCTTCAAAAGGACACTTACTTATCCACTGTGTCTATTTTAACTTAAGTAACACTTGTAGATATTGCAGAAAACATGGCACTGTTGCTAATGTTAGCAAATTCCATTTCCCAAACCTTATCTACGAAAACCAATTGTTTAATCTCACATATATTTCATTCACCTTTACAATTCTTACCGAAACTGATTTTGTATGGTAAGAAGTAAGGTAATTGTTCTTTGTGCTTATTAGGCATGACGCCGTGAACATATATGGGTTGGAGTAGCAGTACACCTCAACTCATTCTTAAACTTAACACTAGATGGGTTTGAGAGAATAACTTCACATCCCCATCGCCGTTCCTTTCCTCCCCCAGAGGAAAGGGGGTCCATTAATTTTTGAATAGGGGGCTGGCTGGGTGGGGCCCAGAATTCATATGAACGCCTTAGAGAGCTAACAAATCTCTTGTTGCTTTTGACAATCAAATCCCGATTCCTTGGCCGTTCAGCCCTTATATAGTCACTAAATCAACTGAGCTATCCGGTCTTCATTATCTGCATGCTTCCATAGCAAACCTGTCTATAATAGGAGACTGTCTAACATCTTCATTAATTTTTTCACTTCACCGTGTTGCATTTGATACATTTTCAGAATACTCCTGCACATATCGATACTGCTGAACGTATCGATACTCCTGCACATATCGATTTTACATATCATTATCATAGAAACATTTAATAATACCAACAAGAATGGAACTAACCAAAGCTTTTACTTCAAATACTTCAAGATATTACAGGACAACGCAACGTTTTAGCTTCTCACGGCTGTTTTGTTAAATATTAATTCTTCCGTTATGTTACACGTGACGATAGGTGAAGATACCCAGGCGTTTCAAAAGATCGTGACGCCTCCATCAACGAGGGTCTGTCTTTCCTAAAAGACCCTAAAGATGAAGGCGCCACAAGTTTCTGAAACGTCACCAACCCATAACACAACGGCACATCATATACACCAGAAGATATGAATCCTGCTACAGAGCAGTTTGCATTATCCAGTGGGTGTCTTTTATGGGCATATCTGCGTGGAAATTTAAATGCAATCCATGCTGCTGAATGGGGTCACACTGTTCTGGCGGCCTCCAAGAAGGGTGGCTTTATAGAGTGTTTCTTTTATCTGTGTCCTGAACACGGTAGCTGTCAGGGCATTGAGGCTTCCTCTGTGCGATAAACCTGCCGCCCTCAGGATGACGATGGAAAAAGGGATCCAGCATTTCACACTCCGTTTCCAGCCTATTTTCTACGTGTGTTCCAACGGGATTTCCCTTTCACATCTCTTCGTATGTAGCGCCCTCAAATTTATTTTTTTTGGGGCCCACAGATTTCGTAAATCGGCCGTCAAATCAGGCCCAATCAAATAATCACGTAACGGAGTGTAAAGTGTTTAAAACAAAGAGTGTAAATAAAAACGAAACACACAGTTTGTGCCCAAAACACCTGTTCCTATAAAGTCTTACTTTTTCCGATACAACAGTGAGTACAAGTGTCATGACAGTTAAGTTACGTGCACATTCCCCGAAAGACACTTGCCCTTATCCATATTGTCATATTTTTAGAAGAGGCTTAATTTTGTACTTCATCGTGCTTTAAGTAATATGAAAATTTCGCGATGTGAAGGCCACAACGAGTGTTATTCCTAACACACAATCTCCATTCTTGAAATGGATATCAGTTAGATATATCGCTAAATTTAAAACAGAAGGATACATAATTAAAGAGTAAGTGCGTTTGTAAACAAGTCTTGAATCTTAAAGATTGCAATGATCTTGTCATTTACAGATATGTTAGCAGCTTGAAGTGATGAAGCAAAGCCATGTTTATCTGAAGTGTGGGCGTTTTTTATATAATTTTGTGATTATGGTGACATAGATTTTGGGTATAAATTGGATCCACATTAATTCGTCGCCAGTTCTTCGTTGTGTGGCAGCCCGACAATGAAGGCCTTCCTTGCTCTGACTTTCCTTGCAGCACTCAGCCTGGTGGTAAGTTTCTTTTTTAGCTGATTCTTTTCACTTCCATATATCGTAAAGAGCTGAAGTAGCAATTTTCAGTCCCTCCAGAATCGCTATTTTTTTCATATAATTCCCTGCTTCAGTAACCACTGATTATGGGTTCCATGTAACCATGTATCGCACATAGCTGTAAGTGCATGTACACTTCTGTTCAAGTACCTCTCCCTTACTCCAGATTTTCCTGTCAGATTTGCAGTGTAGTTGTTAAACAGAAATGTATCTTGATATTGATGTATTGTACACTCAGTGAGCCTGTTCGTGATTTTCTTAATTTCTCTCAGCAAATGATTACAGACTTAGTGCTACAGAACACGCGAGATCTGCCATATTGCCACTAGTGTGGTAGCACAAAATGGCCTGTACTTACAGGCAGTCTGTATTTTGGCCATTTTATTACAAGGATTAATGTCGCGTGTAACAGAACCCGTGTAATTTGGGGGACACTTACCGACGTTTCGGTGGGATCTGCTACGTCCTTATTGGAAAACGAATGCAGCAGCAACGCCTTTCATTGCTTGTTCCTTCCATATTTACCAAACTAAATGGCATCAATTTTCGAACCACAATCAACCTCATAGACATTCATACCAAAAACTTAAATTTCGCCCGTTTTTGTTATAGCTGAATATCAGTACATATTCTGAGCATGCTGTGTGACCGGAAGCACACTTCTGTGGAAATTCTTAGAATAGATTCAGTCTTCTTTCAGACAGGGACAGTAAATGGAAAGATTATTTTGGTAACGTTAAATTTCTACCCTATAACATGCCATGAGGGCACAGGGGATGGGTATAGCTGTTTTTTTTTAGCTCAGCGCTAGATGTTGGTGGGTGGCTAACGCCACGCCCAGGCCGCTTTAGGCCCGGGAAGAGACCCGGTACCATTGTACACTCCGCTGCAAGGTCCCCAGGGCCAGTTTGGACGGGTGCTTAAAATCTCGCCCCCACCGGCATTAGAACCCTGAAACATCCAGCCCTTATCGAGTCACTATACCGACCGAGATATACCGGCCCATGGAAACGTTATGTAGAGAGATCTTACTTTCAACGCAAAAACTACAGCGATTGAAGTAACTTGAGTTTGGAAAAGTTTAATCTGTTGGAATCTTGTAAAAATGCAACTTGAACAACAAGCCTGTTATGACAAAACAGTACAGACAAAGTAAGGATAAATAATGTTTGCTTATCTACGCTTGCTGTGTGGTGGGATCTTCTGTTTGTTGAATTTTGATTTATTTTGCTTCCCAATGTGATCTATGTTTATGGGTGTATCCGTAATTGACCCTCCCTGTAGAAATTTCCAAATCACAGGGAACCAGCAACACGGGGAACACACCCCCTTAATAACAATAACAGTACAAAGAAAATAAATGTGAATATGCTGCCAAGAGTTTGGTGCATTTTCTCACTGCCTGTGAGGCTCACTTATGGCCATGAAGGTTTAAAATATAATTTAATAAAATATAATATGGGATTGCTGCATGACTGAACAGCTGTTACAGTAAAAACTGCAGGCAAGTTATTTACTCATAAAGAAACTGATCGAGAGAAATATTCCATGAGTTAGAGTAAAATGAAAACACTGATCAGTAATCAGTTTGTGAACTTAATATCCATCATCCCAGTTGGCGTTCAGATACAGGATATTTTCTCACTTCCTTGAGAAAGAATCCTGAATCAGTTTGGGTTCAATAAGTATTTTCAGGCATTTCAAAATATCAGAGTACTGAATATATATGTTTTAAATATGTAAATATGTTAACAGTCCATAAGAGAAGTTAAATGTTGGTACACTGACGTACTATCCTTCAAAAAATATGAAAAATGCTAAGCTGACCAACCTTCTGTGTGTTTATAAAACTTCATGTATTGATGCATCACAAACACAGTGATGCATGCCTGCAAAACCACCTGACACTGATGCACGTAATGTATTGTAATATGTAATGGGAATGTAACATGTGTTCAAGTGATACACTATATTTTTACCATGAAAAACACTCAAATAATATGTAATGAGTTCATACCTCACAGAGAAAAGGTCATCTCTATTATAAGTACTACCTGCTTAACACTCTTTAGTGGGTGTAATATGTATTTATTGTTAAGAATTTTATAAATATATGAAAAAGTTCTTTTGAGGAAAATTCAGGCATGCATTATGTTAAAATGGATGATGTATGAAGTAAGTAATGTGTTTTAAAGCTTAAAATTATGTACTTGATTGTACCAAAGATTTCCTATTTGTCCACACCGGAAGGTTTAAAATCTTCCTGACGTTTAACATCTGCCTATACACACTGAAAGCTGAAGTGCTTGAGGTTGCACATATAATTTACAAAACTAACATCTCTTGTGCAGGCTGGGGCCAACCTGAAGCAGTTGAAGCCCCGTGACATTGTCATGCCTGTAAACCCAAAGTACACAGCACAGGAATGGCAAGAAATCTATGCAGCACAGAAACCAAGTCCTGAATATTATCCTGATTTCAAGAAGGGCACTGAACCACAACCAGGTAAAGACTTGCCTCACACATTTCAGTAAAGTTCACAAAGGCAGTACCTTTTTCATATGAACAGACAATCCTATTAACTCTCAAATATGTTAATGTCTGCTCTCATATACTGCTTTCTGTTGCTGCATTGAAATTTGCTTACGTGTGATGCAGAGTTTGCTGGAAAAGTCCATGTACCTCTGGATGAAGCACACCAACGTATCACTGGCGGTAGCACAGCATCCCGCGGTCAGTTCCCATGGCAGGTTGCTATCACAATTGACGATGCAGGGTTCTGTGGCGGTTCTCTCATCAGTTCACAATGGGTTCTTACTGCTGCACATTGCGCGTAAGTGTAAACAGATATATACTTAAATTGCAGTTACTGAATGCATACTCAAGCACAAAATTAACACCAAACAGACATGTAAGAAACTTGTACTAGCAGTAGAAAATGAAAGGCCACTTAACATCCAGTAATTTCTGATTCATTGCATTCTTGAAACGTCCATACTGCTACCCATACATCAGTATAAATTATATGGTTCATTCTACAACATTTCATAAAAATTCATCATCGTACAAGAAAAGATAGAAAAGGGTTACGAATGCATGTTGTGAAGTGAAAGTTCATCAGCCTTCTTCAGTTCTCTAAGAAACAGATATGACCATTCATTAATGCTGTCACCGCACATTAGCTTGAGGGGTTAAAGTGATGCAAAATTGTATTCCCTTTCTGAGCCTCTAATTGTAAACTTCCTTAACCTTTTAAAGCCTAGCGGTAACTTTACATACGACCAGGTTTAAAGTTAAAAAATTCTATGTGGTGCCCACATTGCGTTATATGTTTTGTACGGATTTCAGAACAAACAGCGACTTTTGCCTTATAAAATATTAAGAGACTGGTTTTTATAACCGAAGTGGAGAGTGTTTACAGCGCGGTAGGCGCTGAGTCCTTGCATAAGACAGATATGCTTCGTCTTTAAAGGGTTAAAATCAGGGATAGTTAGAAAACAGAGGTGCTTTTAGGTTTTACTTACTTGACAGGAGAATGTGGATAATATAGCTATAAGAAATGTTTTGTGAAACTTGTTGCTCTGATTAACCTCATTTTACTTAACGAAGAGTCTGGTCTTAAATCATTTCATGTTTCAACATTCATCTCTTCCTGAAGCATATTAAGTGCATCCAGACATACCTACAATTTAACATAAGATACAATTCATAGACTTTTTTATATCTTAATACTCACTAAGTAAAATTATAGATGCACACATAAGACATATACACAAACAAACTTCTGCAAACTGTCCTCAGTGTGGAGTGCGCTTCTTCTTGTGTTAAGAACAGCATATAAAGATCCATTTGAACAGTCACTATAGCTTCAGTTTTTACTGTTTTGCATGGGAAATTTCAAATTTCTAATGTAAGATTCAATGAAGAATTTCAAAATAAAGTTTTAAGAAAGATTTTGATAAAATTCCTGTGTGCTTTGTGTTGAATTATCTGCTTACTTACGCTGAATGTGCACATTTTTAGCAGTACAGGAAAATACTGCAATCTTCTTTATCATTTGAACATACTACCTCAAAAAGGATGCACTTACTAAGTTATATGTGATTATCACCTACAATTTGAGTGCTTCCATCTGAGTGTAAATTCAGCCGACACTGCTTTGGAATCCTCAGCATATTATTAAATATTTTGATTTTGCCTTCCACAATTTTCACATGTTAACTAACTTCAGAAACAAATTATTACATGAAGCTTTGTTAAGCAATGTTCACATTTTCTTAAAATCTGTCCAGTCCACGCAATAATGTGAGACCATGGAACTGTTTACATTCCCTACCATAGTACCAAATGAGAGCTGGCTGCCACACATAATCAGTTACTACTGAGAAGTTCTAAGTTGGTGCACTGCACCAAATATATCAGAAATGGACCAGCTGAACTATAGTCCAGGCAGTTACACACCTGCTTCTCCCTCTGGAGTATTACATTCAGTTCTTAGTCACTTTAAGTCAGGTCCATGGTGGGCAGTGTGGTACTGGCCAATGTTCTACTCCCAGCTTTTGTGGTTTCCCCCAGAAATGTGCTATTCCTCAACACTCATTTATTATAACCTGGTGAGGCATGAAATGCCTGTGACACAATCATGCTTTATCACATCCTTGTTCTTTAAGTTATCATGAGCCTCACATTTGATTTGTCACAGAGCAAAGACATAAGTTCATTTAGAAATATATAATTGTCACAGTGGAAGCAGCTACCAAATTTTGCTGGGAGCTAACCGGATTGACACACCTGAGACTGGATCAGTGAGAGTCACATCAAGAAAAAGCATTGTCCACCCTCAGTATGATAAAACCACCATTAATAATGATATAGCTCTCATCCAGCTACCATTAGGAGTTTCCTTCACCAGTGAGTATTTTAATATTTTAATAAATACAAAAATGATCTTGCTTATTCTGAAACAAATACATTGCTTCCTGTTTACAGCACAGACATTTATTTGTTTATCCCATTTACAGAGTTAAAAAATTTAGCAGTCTTCTGAATACTCAACACAGTGTTGCAATATCATTAGTACCCAACAACTGCCACAGTTAAGGTTATAACCAGGGTATGCATGATACATGTGGAAAGCTTAGCTGTGTCTTTGCCCTTACATACAGGGAGCCATTTTCTGCCCTCAGTCAACCTACATTTAAGTATAAATAACACACATTTCGTCAAAATATAATTTTAATTTCAATAACAAGACAAAATATCACGAGATAGTCAGAGAAAGGAAAGGACCCATTGTTAAATAGATTACCTTCTAATGATCTAGGGTGATTTGTTGATTCAGTTTGTAAACTATACCTAGGCACCCCAGAAACTTCACTGAATTTGTGACCTCAGCTCTGAAAAACACTGCACAACATCATTAAGTCAGGAAGTTACACTCACTTCCATCTTACATAATTTTCTCACTAATGCTATAGAGCCCATAGAAAATTTAATAGAACATACTGACATTTCCCATCCCTAGATATGATTTTGACATATGATATTTCCACAAACTGATTCATACTTCACGCTGCTTGAGGGACTCTTCAGTACTGTAGTTTCACTCAGTCTTAATATATTGTTCTGAAATGGCAGGTTAATTGTAGCCTAGAGGTACTGTTTTCAGCAGAGGTCAACACATAATACTGGGTAAAAATGATGCAATATCAACTGACACACTGCTGCCTTATGATGGTATTACTGTACCTAATTGATGTCAGTTTCGCATTTGGTTTCAGTGGGAATGACATAACAAGAAACCAACTTGTTACTGCAAGCAATGTATTTGCAAGCGCATGTGTGTGTGTGTGTGTGTGTGTGTGTGTGTGTGTGTGTGTGTGTGTGGGCATTACAAAATTAAGTTTTTTTTTTAAAAGAAAATACAGAGAGATCACCTTGAATGTTTCAGCTTACATCCGTCCTGTTAGACTGCGCAGTATAGCAGGCGATCTTGCTGGTGAAAGTGTACGTGTCAGTGGATGGGGCAAAACTTCTGACAGTTAGTACAGTTTCCTTGTTATTTTACACTTTAGTTTGAAAAACTGCACAGATCAGTGTGACTGTTGCAAAAGGGAAGAAACTCATGGCCTTCAGGATATTCTGTTGTCACAGTGAGTACCTTGTGTGTGTACTGTAACATGCAAAGTGTAAGGATTGTCCAAGGCTGTATGACTGTCTTGTAATAACCAACCAACCAACAAATACACGAACTAACTGCATGGTTATATATAGATTAAAAATTTAATTTTACAATAAAATAAATGAATGTTGCTCATGAATAACACATTATATAAAGCCCAACACTCTATGAGAATTTATGTCATGTGAAGAAAAATGAATGTTAATGTGTTACAAGATGCTCAGCTATTGTAAAATATCATACTATTTCTCTTGTTATAATTGCCAACTTATTTAATGTTTAAAGTAATTCAGGTTTCAAGCACTGTGTTGATTAGTAACCTAACTCCTTGTTACATTTCACAGGTTCCAGCGGTCTTAGTCCAACTCTACAATATGTTGACCTCACAGTCATCACAAACATAGAATGTGCCAGAAGTTTCGGCAACCTCATTACTTCCACCAAGCTTTGTACTTCTACAACTGGCGGCAAGAGCCCCTGCAGTGTAAGTTTTTCCTCTACATATCCTTCAAAAATTCACTTTTTAGTGCCCACAACACATGACTTGTTGCCATTACCCAGAGCACAGCAATGGCAAATAATTTTCACTGTTCTGTATATGCTGTGTGAAATGTACTACTGCCCATTTCTGGCACATGAAATGGGTCAAAAATCTGTCCACAAAGTGATACACTTTTTGTTTTCAAAAGCGTCTTCTTTGAATTTCCCAGCCCCTAAGGCGACAAACCTAACCTTCATTAGCAGGATTACATCTCAATATATCTGTCTTCTGTTACAGGGAGACAGTGGTGGCCCACTTGTTTATCTGGAGAGTGATGGTATCTACACTGAGGTCGGTATTGTATCATTTGGTTCTTCAGCTGGTTGTCAAAAAGGATACCCTGCTGTTTTCACCAGGGTCACCAGCTACCTCAGCTGGATTGAATCAAACACTGGCATTATAACTGGTCGCTAAACATAACAACAGTGACACCGACAGTAAAGTGCAGAAGCACAGCTTGATTTTTGTTAATCAAAAATTATCAATTAACCACAACCACTGAACAGGAAGACACATGTAATAATTTTCTGATTCAATAAACTCTGTCGCTTCCAGTTTATGAAGAATACTGATAGCACTGATCGCACTGTAGTTATATTGTGACCTGATGCAATGGTTGCAGTTACTTCTTTGGGTTTCATTAATCATCCTGTTTCATTACATAAAAACCGAAACATTTCATAAATGTGTTCAGTTTTCATACTCTGGTGAAGAAGTAAGAAAAAATTCTTGTTGGCCAAATTGATGTCCTTTCATGGAAATATACAACACAGTGGGCACAGTGTGACACATTTCCTGCTGAAGATGAAAACAGGTGTCGTTTGTAAAACATTATGGACTTTATATATATATAGCTCGGATGACGAACGAACCGCAAATGAATAACCTTTATCACTGGCACGATAATGCTATTGAACTCTGACCGAGCATTGTCACATATCAGCAGTCTCTGAGGTTTGCAATCAGGAATTATGCATAAGGTGTTAAGGAGCCACAAGGACAGTCCTGTCTGATGTTAATAAATTTTTTAATAATCTTTCCGCTTTTAGCCCCACCGTGTACAAACCTATGCGTGTGCAGGTTTTTGTGTGTCCAGCGACAGAATTTTCCTTATTTACCGTAGTTTTTTAGACAATGCAGTTTATTCATTGTTCTCCGGCAGTTTTTCTGCTGCATATGTACAAAGTTTGTACCCTGAATATGGAGGCATTATAACCGTCCGAAACGCACGGCGTCAAAACTCAGACGACCACAGTGTGACGTGTATGGTAGAAATTGACGTAGTTATTAATACGACAAACAGCGTCAATTAGAATTTGGGATTCGAACCTGTGACCCCAGGTTTTACTTTGCCCAACAAAATGATTGATCTTAAATATACTTTTAAAATCTTAAAAAATAACGTTCCAAGAGTTTTGTGCCGTCTGGAATGTAAGCTTCTACAGAGTAGGGTTTACAGACGTTTTAAAATTATTATTTTTATCATCATCATCATCATCATCATCATCATCATCATCATGATTAAAAGTACGAAGAATATTTAAGGCTAATAAATCTGCAGATCTCGTCGCGTAAAAGAGCTCATTGTTCCACAGCTCGTCGCTACCGTAAGGTACGAACCGTTGGTCTCCAACTTACAGCCCAGCCCGCGGCCGCAGTTGTGAAATATGTGAATGCAGTAAGAATTACACAACAAGTTGAGCGGTTAGGTATAACACTTACTGCGATTCTTGCACATGCGGCCTGCGAAAAAACCCACAATAACTGTCGTGGCCCTTTGCCATAAAAAGGCACCTATCATAAAAAAATGTAATAATACCTCTTAGAAGAATTACATATACACCCTGTATTTTCCAACTTAAAGGACGTTACAAGTGTAAAGGCGCATCCTCTAATTCGCAACATATTTCTGTGTATTTAACATCCTACTTACGAGTGGGTTACAATTTAACATTCGGTGTTAAGGCTCCGGGTGGTTTTTGAGATATTTTAGCGGGAAGAAAATGTGTTTTATGTAGAGGGAGATAAGGTAATTACAGAGCAATGAACTGTGTAAAATCCCTTTCCAGAAATACAGTTACGCTGTCACTTCCAAAATTTCTGTTCTCCAAACACCCAGCCTCATTGGCAATTGACGGATTCAAGGTACGCCGATAAGGAGGCAGGGTCCGAATTACGGTCACTGTATTGCAACTCATGCCCACGGGGTTCTGCTACCTGATTCACTAAATCCGCATCTTAGAGCTTTAAGCACTATACGTGGTGTGAGGACAGTACTGTTACAAAAAATCAGGTTAAGTTAAAATGTGTTTTGTTTTTACCCGTTACTTTAATTTGTTTTAATATATTGGCAAACAATAACAAGCTCTTAGATTTGGGCCTGCTCTAAACCCACTTAATCAATCAATCAATCAATCAATCAATCATTTATGAAGCATAAAACGTATGGCCTATGGAACGTCACGTAAACTGTGTACGCGCTGAGAGAAGGCGACCACCTTGGAGACCCAGGCGTAGATGGGAGGATAATATTTGATTAGACCGTCAAGACGTGGGATGGGAGCGTATACTGGATTGAGCTGGCTCAGGATAGGGACAGGTGGCAGGCTGTTGTGAATGCGGTAATGAACGTCCGGGTTCCATAAAATGCGGGGAATTTGACTAGCTGAGAAACTGTTAGCTTCCAAAGAAGGCCTCTGCTCCATGGAGTTATTTATTTAGTTAGTTAGTTAGTTTGTTTGTTTGTTTGTTCGTTTGTTTTTTAGTTAGTTACACTGGGTGTGTTTCCTTATGATTTTATGCTTTCTTTGTATCGAATTTCTTTACGTGTGTATGCGAAATGACTGCGCTACAACAGTTTATTACTTGGTAAAAAATTGTTCAATAAACTTGACATCGCCGCCCTTAGACTGTGTCGCAACAGGCTGTGATGAGTGACCCCACTAAATGCTGCACAGAAGTGTCAGCTGGTGAAGGCGTAAAGGGTTACAGTGCTGTCGCCACAAAAGCATTTGTTTGCACTACAAATTGAATGTCCATGAATGTGAGTAGCAAGCCAATATGAGAACTGGCCAATTTGTGCTTTTGATTCGCTTAGAATTTCTTGTTTCCTTTGCTGGAAAAAAGACGAACTTATAGATTTAACAACATCGCCTCCGAATTAGAAGTATTTCCCATCAAATCATTTTTCTCCGTGTTCACAATTACAAGCTGCTGTCATGTAGATGCCGGAATTTATGACATGTTTATCTAGTGGTTAAATCATAAATTACCTGTAAGCTCTGTTTTTATATTACATAGCTATAGATACCGTGGTGCTTTAGTAACGTCATAATACAAAGCATGCGGGGCTGTACTGGCTTAAACTGAGTTTTAATTTAGTGTCAGCCTTGCAACGGCAGTAGTGCAGTTTATATGCCAGTCCCCTTCAGACACCTGTGTTCACCTTGTGGCAGCGGATCGCAATGAGAACACCATTAGGACAGGTGTTTCTGGCAACGATCGGCTTCCTGGTAAGATATTATCAGGTAGAGTTTGGATGTAAAATCAATAATTCGCAAATTGTAACTTCAATCGGAGCAGCAATTTTACTCTCACATTTTGATCTCAGACACAGAACTTGACTTGCGTAATTCTGGTTTTACTTTTACCTTTACCTTGATAGTATTCACAGTAATTTGTGGGGGAGGCCTACGCACTCACACTTTTACACACACTCACACTCTCACACACACACTCTCACATAGTCTCACACACACATACATTCTCCAATTCACCGCAATTCCGGTTACACAAAACGCGTTATTTTTTGCGAAATAATCACCCACACAATCATCCTTTACTCTATGTAGGATATTCCTGTCCTCCTTGACTCTGTGCAATAGTTCTTCATTTCTCACACGATCGATCCAGCTTCTCTTATCCATTCTTCTCCAGCACCACACTTCAAAACTTTCCAGGTATTTATGCTTTACTTTCTGATATGTCCAAGTTTCAGCACCATACAATGCTTTGTTCCAAATGTGGCACCAGAACTTTATTCCTATGTTACAGAACTCTCACGTGGCTAAAGATTCTAACTTGCTTGCCACTCTGGTTGCCTGCAGGGCGTTTATATCTGTTCGTTGAAGAAATATAAACTTTTTTGTCTATTACTTTTCCGAAGTCACATTTTAAGAGAGTATTATGTTGAAAGAATGAAAGAGATCTGAATTCGAAGCAGTCTAAAAGTAATCAAGATGTTCTGTTTTGCGCGTGAGAATGTGAACACGTTCAGAAGTCGTTTTAACCATTCAGTACACAGGTTATGAAATGTCTGAATATCTTCTTTTTAATATTACCAACAAATTGTAAGATCTACGGAAAAATTATTTTGCACAGAAATCACTTTCCTTGTGTCTACAATCATCATTCGGAGAATTCTTTTTCTGAACGGTAAACATACACCAAGTTACACTCCAGGCACTCCGCTTTTTTTCTTGAAGTTCTCACTTTTTAAATTTAATGAAAATTCCTATTGTGCCTCACTGCTAGTGACATGCACAAAAACAGACAGATGGGCAGACAGAAATATTATTGATTGTTCCGCAGCGATATGAACACGGCTAAGAATAAAACATTAACTCCACAAAGCAAAATGTTTCTTGAGAAGCTAATACATTCCCCCAGCTACTGCGGAACTTCTCCGAAATTTACAGAACTCGATACATCATTTCCGCTGACAACGCCAAGACTTTTCTCTGTCTTTGCCCAGATAAATTGTATCCACACCATGGCACCCTATTTCTTTAAGACGCGTTTTAATTTTACTCTAATATCTAATCCTAGATTTTCCACGGGCTCTATTTCCATCAGACGTCAACGCCAAACAATGTATTTCTATTCTCTCCCCAGTACGTGCTACATGCTACGCCCATCTCATTTCCCTTTATTTGATCACCCCAGTAACTTTCGGTAAGGAGTAGAAATAATGGAGATGCTCATTATGCACTCCCCTCTCACTATCTGCCTCTTAGGCCCAAATGTGTTCCTCAGCACCTGTTCTGGAACTGTCAGTCTATATTCCTCCCTTAATTTGAGAAGCCAGTTGTCACACACACACACACAAAACAAGAGGCAGACCCTTACTTTTGTATATTTTAATTTTTGTATGTTTAAGATGGAACATGATCGAAAATGTAACCCTGCTGAAGTCTATTACGAAATTTTCTAATACTGTTCTTTGATATTGCACCTAATACAGTTGCGCAGTAATACAGTTAATGGGGAACTTCCCCTCGTGTTAGAATTCTGCAGTGTTTACTGGCTTTGGAACAGTTTATTTTTTAGTAAAATGAAGGAATGTGAACATCGATGTGCCTTACGTATTGATCCGACTGTCGCTTGAAGAGGCTTTGGCCAAACCGGAAGTTCTCCGACCCCTTAATATTGCGGTACCTGCAGATACACAGAATGCAACAGAAAAATGGCGCCCCATCACGGCGGCACAGTTACCCAGCACTAAATATTTTCCTGTATTGAAGAACGACACTAAATCTGAACCAAGTAAAGAATGCTGTATTCACAGATTTTTCCGTGTTCCACAATTTGCTTGGATGTTGAGGGTATTTCTGATTACGTTTCTAGGAACTGTGAACAGCAGCCTAGGAGTGCAAATTCTGATCAGCTGGATAGCACATTAAATACCGACGAACCAGCAGACTAGGGACATAGCTACTTACTTAACCCTTCATATAATAGCTGGACGTGGCTAATGATAGGAAATGTGGCTATTAAATAACGAGTCAGCTTCTGCAGCTTCTGCTATTGCTGTATAAATATTTCGTATAAACTATTTCACATTGAATCTCCCCCAGCTGCCTGCCAACCCACGCGCAGTTACGCTTAAGTGTTATTATTATTATTATTATTATTATTGTTGTTGTTGTTGTTGTTGTTGTTGTTGTTGTGTGTTTGTGTTGATTTTGTGCTGTGTTTGTGTTCTTGAGCAGACATCATACATAATAACCACTTGTGCTGTTAAACTTTCACGTTAACAGTTAACTAATGACTTTTAATCATCATCATCATCATCATCACTTACTCTTAGGTGGAGTACCACAGTATTTTCATTTTCAGGAGTTTTAATTTGGCACTGAGTGGCCATGACATTTATGTACCCATAACACGGATTTTCCTCTCGGTGGCCCGGATTCCCGCATGATCTGGGCCATCCACCATCAACCCCCCTAAAGTCCGGATAAGGGAGGGGATTATTGTATATACCCTCTTTGAAGATGGGTCCGATACGTTGTCCCGAAACGTCGGTAGAGGATTACCATTTAACGCTGCATAATATCACAGCAAACCGCAGATCTCAACTTTACTTCTTACTAGTAAAAGGGTTTGCTTTTTATTTGAGTCGATATTTGAAGGTGTCTTGATGCACCTCACAATGCAACGATGTACGATTTATAGTGCCACTGTTTCACAGCTGTGCGGTTGTCTTACAATCACTGCGATAGCGTTCACAACTGGGACTGCTTCTGTTTGTGGACTCTGCCCCAGACAAATTGCAGAAACGGAGGTAACTCGATGTCAGGTTCCTTCAGGAAAGTCAACTTTGTACAAAGGTCAAAATTTTCTCGGTTTTGTCGTCAACGTAATTTAAAGTTTTGTCTTTAAAAGGACATTTATTTATCCACTGTGTCTATTTTAACTAAAGTAACACCTGCAGATATATTGCAGAACACATGGCACTGCTGCTAATGTTAGCAAATTGCATTTCCCAAAATTTTTCTACAAAAACCAATTGTTTATTCTCACTTTTATTTCATTCACCTTTATCATTCTTACCGAAACTGATTTTGTGTGGTAAGAATTAAGGTAATTGTTCTTTGTGCTTCTTAGGCTTGACGCCGTGAACATATATGGGGGGAGTAGAAGTTCACCTCCACTTATTCTTAAACTTAGCACTAGCTAGAGGTGAGAGATTAACTTCACATCCCCATCTCCGTTCCTTTCCTCCCCACAGAAAGGGGTCAACGTTAATATTTGAATAGGGGGCTGGCTAGGTGGGACCCAGAATTCGTATGAACGCCTTGGAGAATTGACATATCTCTTGTTCTTTCGACAATGAAACCCCGATTCCTTGGCCGTTCAGCCCTTATATAGTCACTAAATCAACTGAGCTATCCCGTCTTCATCATCCGCATTCCTGTATTCACTAAATGAAATGAGCTATCCCATCCCGTCTTCATTATCTGCATGCTTCCATAGCAAATGTGTCTATAATAGGAGACTGTCTAGCATCTTCATTAGCTTTTTCACTTCACCGTGTTACATTTGTTACATTTCCAGAATAGTATTGAACATATGGATGCTCCTGCACCTATTAATACTCCTGCACATATCGATATTCCTGTACATATCGATTTTACATATCATTATCAGAGAGACATTTTATAATACCAACAAGAATGGAACTAAAGCTTTTACTTCAAATACTTCAAGATATTACAGGACAACACAAGATTTTAGCTTCTCACAGATGTTTTGTTAAATATTAATTCTTCCGTTATGTTACATGTGACGGTAAGTGAAGATACCCAGGCGTTTCAAAAGATTGTGACGCCTTCATCAACGAGGGTCTGTCTTTCCGAAAAGTCCCTCAGGATGAAGGCGCCACAAGTTTCTGAAACGTCGCCAACCAATAACCCAACGGCACATCATATGCACTAGAACACATGAATCCTGCTACAGAACAGTTTGCATTATCCATTCAGTGTGTTTTATGCCCATGTCTGCGTGGAAATTTAATTGCAATCCGTGCTGCTGAATGGACCACACCGTTTTGGCGGCCGCCAAGAAGGGTGGTTGTAGAGTGTTTCTTTTATCTGTGTCCTGAACACGGTAGCTGTCAGGGCATTGAGGTTTTCTCTGTACGATAAACCTGCCGCCCTCTGGATGACGATGGAAAAAGGGATCCAGCATTTCACACTCCGTTTCCAACCTATTTTCTACGTGTGCTCCAACGGGATTTCCCTTTCACATCTCTTCGTATGTAGCGCCCTCAAATTTATTTTGTTTTGGGCCCACAGATTTCTTAAACAGGCCGTCAAATCAGGCCCAATCAACTAAACACGTAACAGAGGGTAAAGTGTTTAAAACAAACACAGTAAAAAACGAAACACACAGTTTGTGCCCAAAACACCTTTTCCTGTAAAGTCTTATTTTTTCCGATACAACAGTGAGTACAAGTGTCATGGCTGTTACGTTACTTGCACATTTCCCGAAAGATTCTTGCCCTTATCCATATTGTCTTATTTTTAGCACAGGCTGAATTTTATACCCCATCATGCTTTAAGTAAGTTGGAAATTGCGCGATGTGAAGTCCACAGTGAAGGCCACAACGAGTGTTATTCCTAACACATTATCTCCGTTCTTGAAATGGATATGGGTTAGATATATTGCTAAATTTAAAACAGAAGGATACATAATCAAAGTGTAAGTGCATTTGTAAACAAATCTTGAATCTCAACGATTACAATGATCTCGTAATTTACAGATATGTTAGCAGCTAGAAGTGATGAAGCAACGCCGTGTTTGTCTGAAGTGTGGGTTCTTTAACATAATTTTGTGATTACGGTGACATATATTTTGGGTATAAATTGGATCCACATTAAGTAGTCACCACTTCTTCGTTGTGTGGCAGCACGACAATGAAGGTTTTCCTTGCTCTGACTTTCCTTGCAGCACTCAGCCTGGTGGTAAGTTTCTTTTTTAGCTGATTCTTTTCACTTCCATATATCGTAAAGGGCTGAAGTAGCAACTTTCAGTCCCTCCAGAATCGCTATTTTTTTCATATAATTCCCTGCTTCAGTAACCACTGATTACGAGTTCCATGTAACCATGTATCGCACATAGCTGTAAGTGCATGTACACTTCTGTTCAAGTACCTCTTCCTTACTGCAGATTTTCCTGTCAGATTTGCAGTGTAGTTGTTAAACGGAAATGTATCTTGATATTGATGTATTGTACACTCATTGAGCCTGTTCGTTGTTTTTTTTAATTTCTCTCAGCAAATGATTACTGTCTTTAGTGTTTCAGAACACGTGAGATCTGCCATATTGCCTATAGTGTAGGAGCACAAAATGGTCTGTAGTTACATACCATCTGTATTTTTGGGATCTTACTACAAAGATTAATGTCGCGTGTAACAGAACCACGTGTAATTTGGGGAGAGTAACCGACGTTTCGGAGGGATCTGCTACGTCCATGTTCGAAAACAAATTCAGTAGCAACGCCTTTCATCGTTTGTTCCGTCCATCAATTTTAAAACCACAATCAACCTCATAGTCATTCCTGTCAAAAACCCTAATTTAGCCCGTTTTTGTTATAGCTGAGTATCAATACATATTCTGAGCACGCTGTGTGGCCGGAAGCACACTTCTATGGAAATTCTTAAAACTGTTTCAGTCTTCGCTCAGACACGGACAGTATCTGGAGAGATTATTTTCGTAACCTTAAATTTCACCCTATAACGTGCCATGAAGGCACAGACTATGGGTATAGCTCTATTATTTCTTTAACCTCAGCGCTATATGTTGGTGGGTGGCTAAGGCCACGCTCCGTTCGCTTTACGCCCGGGAAAGAGACCCGGTACCGTTGTACAGGCGGCTACGTGGTCCCCAGGGCCAATCTGGAAGGGTGCTTAAAATCTCGCTCCCACTGGCATTAGAACCCTGAAACGTCCTGCCCGTATCAAGTCACTATACCGACTGAGCTATCCCGGCCCACGGAAACGTTATGTAGAGACATCTTATTTACAAGGCAAAAACTACAGCTGTTGAAGTAACTTGAGTGTGGAAAAGTTAAATCTGCTTGAATCTTGCAAATGCAACTTGAAAAAGAAGTCTGATATGGCAAATCAGTACAGGCAAAGTAAGGATAAATATTGCTCGATTATCTGTTCTTGCTGTTTGGTGGGGTCTTCTGTTTGTTGAATTTTGACTTATTTTATTCCCAATGTTATCTATGTTTATGGATGCATCTGTACATGGCACTGCCTGTACAAATTTCCAAATCACAGGGAACCAGTAACACAGGAAACACACCCCCTTAATAACACTAACAGTACAAAGAACATAAATGTGAATATGCTGCCAAGAGTTTGGTGCATTTACTCACTGCACTTGAGGCTCACTTATGGCCATGAAGGTTTAAAATATAATTTAATGTAGGCTGGAAGACAGGAGAATGTTATACATGGGATTGCTGCGTGACTGAACAGCTGTTACAGTAAAAACTGCAGGCAAGTTACTTACTCGTAAAGAAACTGATTAAAAGAAATATTTCATGAGTTGGAGTAAAATAAAAACACTGATCAGTAATCAGTTTGTGAACTTAATATCCATCATCCCAGCTGGCGTTCAGATACAGGATATTTTCTCACTTCCTTGAGAAAGAATCCTGAATCAGTTTGGGTTCAATAAGTATTTTCAGGCATTTCAAAATATCAGAGTACTGAATATATATGTTTTAAATATGTAAATATGTTTACAGTCCATAAGAGAAGTTAAATGTCGATACACTGACGTACTATCCTTCAAAAAATATGAAAAATGCTAAGCTGACCCACCTTCTGTGTGTTTATAAAACTTCATGTATTGATGCATCACAAACACAGTGATGCATGCCTGCAAAACCACCTGACACTGATGCACATAATGTATTGTAATATGTAATGGGAATGTAACATGTGTTCAAGTGATACACTATATTTTTACCATGAAAAACACTCAAATAATATGTAATGAGTTCATACCTCACAGAGAAAAGGTAATCTCTATTATAAGTACTACCTGCTTAACACTCTTTAGTGGGTGTAATATGTATTTATTGTTAAGAATTTTATAAATATATGAAAAAGTTCTTTTGAGGAAAATGCAGGCATGCATTATGTTAAAATGGATGATGTATGAAGTAAGTAATGTGTTTTAAAGCTTAAAATTATGTACTTGATTGTACCAAAGATTTCCTATTTGTCTACACCGGAAGGTTTAAAATCTTCCTGATGTTTAACATCTGCCTATACACACTGAAAGCTGAAGTGCTTGAGGTTGCACATATAATTTACAAAACTAACATCTCTTGTGCAGGCTGGGGCCAACCTGAAGCAGTTGAAGCCCCGTGACATTGTCATGCCTGTAAACCCAAAGTACACAGCACAGGAATGGCAAGAAATCTATGCAGCACAGAAACCAAGTCCTGAATATTATCCTGATTTCAAGAAGGGCACTGAACCACAACCAGGTAAAGACTTGCTTCACACATTTGAGTAAAGTTCACAAAGACAGTACCTTTTCCATATGAACAAACAATCCTAGTAACTTCCAAATATGTTAATGTCTGCTCTCATATACTGTTTTCTGTTACTTCATTGAAATTTGCTTATGTGTGATGCAGAGTTTGCTGGAAAAGTCCATGTACCTCTGAATGAAGCACACCAACGTATCACTGGCGGCTACACAGCATCCCGCGGTCAGTTCCCATGGGTGGCTGCCCTCATAGTTGACAATGCATGGTTCTGTGGTGGTTCTCTCATCAGTTCACAATGGGTTCTTACTGCTGCACATTGCGCGTAAGTGTAAAGAGATATGCACTTAAATTTCAGTTACTGAATACACACACAAGCTCAAAATTAACACCAAACTGACATCTAAGGAACCTGTACTAGCAGTAGAAAATGAAAGGCCACTTAACATTCAGTAATTTCTGATTCATTGCATTTTTCAAACGTCCATACTGCTACCCATACATCAGTATAAATTATACAGTTCATTCTACAACATTTCATAAAAATTCATCATCACACGAGAAAGGATAGAAAGGATTATAGATTCATGTTGTAAAGTAAAAAATCAACAGCCTTCTTCAGTTTTCTAAGAAACAGATATGACCTTTCATTAATGCTCTCACTGCACATGAGCTTGAGGGGTTAAAGCAATGCAAAAGTGTAATCTCTTTCCGAGCCTTTCATTGTGAACTCTCCTAAATTCAGGGATAGTTAGAAAACAGATGTGCTTTTAGATTTTATTCACTTGACAGGAGAATGTGGATAATATGGCTATAAGAAATGTTTTTGAGAGACTTGTTGCTCTGATGAGCCTCGTATCACTTACCAAGAGTCTGGTCTTAAAACATTTCATTTTATAATATTCGTCTCCTCCTGAAGCATACTAAGTGCATCCACACATAACCACAATACAGTGTAAAATATGATTCGTAGATATTCTTGCATATCTTAATACTCAGTAAATAAAATTATGGATGCACACATAAGGTATTTACACAAACAACCTTCTGCAAATTGTACTCAGTGTAAAGAGTGCTTCTTCGAGTGTTAAAAACATCATATAAAGATCCATTTGAACCATCACTATAGCTGCAATTATTACTGTTTTGCATGGGAAATTTAAAATTTCTCATTTTAAATTTCAGTAAGGGAGTTCAAAATAGAGTTTTATGAAAGATTTTCATAAAATTCCTGTGTGCTTTTTGTTGAATTTTCTGCTTACTTATGCTGAATGTGCACATTTTTAGCAGTACAGGAGAATACTGCCATCTTCTTAATCATTTGAAAATGCTATCTCAAAAAGATGCACTTACTAAGTTATATGTGATTATCACCTACAATTTGTGTGCTTCCATGTGAGTGTAAATTCAGCCGACACTGCTTTGGAATCCTCAGCATATTATTAAATATTTTGATTTTGTCTACCACAATTTTCACATGTTAACTAACTTCATAAACAAATTATTACATGAAGTTTTATCAAGTAATATTCATATGTTCTTCAAATCTGTCCAGTCCTCGCAATAGTGTGAGACCATGGTACTGTTTACATTCCCTACCATAGTACCAAATGAGAGCTGGCTACTACAGATAATCAGTTATTACTGAGAATTTCTAAGTTGGTGCACTGCTCCCACTATATCAGAAATGGTCCAGCTGAACTATAGTCCAGGCAGTTACACACCTGCTTCTGCCTCTGGAGCATTACATTCAGTTCTTAGTGACTTTAAGTCAGGTCCATGGTGGGCAGTGTGGTACCGGCACAGGTTCTACTCCCAGCTTTTTTGGTTTCCTCCATAATGTGCTGTTCCTCAGCACTCATTTATTGTCACCTTGTGAGGTATGAAATGCCTGTGATATACTCATACTTTATCACATCCTTGGTGTTTAAGTTATCATGAATCTCACATTTGATTTGTCACAGAGTAAAGACATAAGTTCATTTTACAAATATGTAATTGTTGCAGTGGAAGTAGTTACCAAATTGTACTGGGAGCTAATCGATATGACGGATCGGAGAGTGGATCACAAACAGTCACATCAAGAAACAGCATCGTCCACAGTCAGTACAATGAAGACACCATTAACAATGATATAGCAGTCGTCCAGCTACCATCAGAAATTTCCTCCACCAGTGAGTTTTTAATATGCTAGCAAATACAAAAATAATCTTGCTTATTCTGAAACAAATACATTGCTTCCTATTTACAGTACACACGTTTATTTGTTTATCTCATTTACACAGTTAAAAATTTTACCAGTCTTCAGAATACTCAACACAGTGTTGCAATACCATTAGTACCCAACAACTGCCACAGTTACTGTTATAACCAGGATATGCGTGATACATGTGGAAAGCTTAGATGTGTCTTTGCCCTTACATTCAGGGAGCCATTTTCTGCCCTCAGTCAACCTACATTTAAGTGTAAATAATACTCATTTCGTCAAAATATAATTTTAATTTCATTAAAAAAACAAAATATCACAAAGTAGTAAGAGAAAGGAAAGGATCCATTGTTAAATAGATTACCTTCTAATGATCTAGGGTGATTTGTTGATTTGGTTTTTAAACTATACCTAGGCACCCCAGAAACTTCACTGAATTTGTGACCTCAGCTCTGAAAAACACTGCACAACATGATTAAGGGAGGACGTTACACTCACTTTCATCTTACATATTTTTCTTATTACTACTGTAGAGCCCACTGAAAATTTGATAGAAAATATTGACATTTCCCATCTCTAGATATGATCTTGACATATGAATTTTCCACTAAGTGATTCATACTTCACGCTGCTTGAGGGACTCTTCAGTACTGTAGTTTCACTCAGTCTCATCATATTGTTCTGAAATGGCAGGTTAATTGTAGCCTAGGGGTACTGTTTTCAGCAGAGGTCAACACGTAATACTGGGTAAAAGTGATGCAATATCAACTGACACATTGCTGCCTTATGATGGTATTACTGCACCTAATTGTTGTCAGTTTCGCATTTGGTTTCAGTGGGAATGACATACAAACAAACCAACTTGTTGCAGTAAGCAATATATTTGTGTGTGCACATTTGTGTGTGTGTGTGTGTGTGTGTGTGTGTGTGTGTGTGTGTGTGTGTGTGTGTGTGTGTGTGTGTGTGTGTGTGTGTGTGACTGTCTGTGTGCATTACAAAATGAAGAGTTGTTGTAATGGAAATAACAGAAAGATTATCTTGAATGTTTCAGCTTACATCAGTCCTGTTAGACTACGCAGTATAGCAGGCGATCTTGCTGGTGCACTTGTAATTGCCTGTGGATGGGGCAAAACTTCTGACAGTTCGTACAATTTTCTTTTTATTTTACACTTTAACCTGAGAAAACTGCACAGATCAGTGTGACTGTTGCAAAAGGGGAGAAACTCATGGCCTTCAGGATATTCTGTGGTCACAGTGAGCACCTTGTTTCTGTACTGTAACATGCAAAGTGTAAGGATTGTCCAAGGCTGTATGACAGTCTTGTAATAACCAGCCAACAAACAAACAAACAAAAACACACAAACTAAGTGCATGGTTATATATAGATGGAAAACTTAATTTTACAATACGTAAAATAAATGAAACTTGCTCCATAAATAGCACATTATACAAAGCCCAACAGACTACGAGAATTTATGGCATGTGAAGAAAAAATTATGTTAATGTGTTACAAGATGTTCAGCTATTGTAAAATATCGTACTATTTCTCTTTTTATATTTGCCAACTTATTTAATGTTTAAAGTAATTCAAGTTTCAAGTACTGTGTTGATTAGTAACCTAACTCCTTGTTACATTTCACAGGTTCCAGCAGTCTTAGTCCAACTCTGCAATGTGTTGACCTCACAGTCATCTCAAACACAGAATGTGCCAACTTTTACGGCAGCATCATTACTTCTAACAAACTTTGTACTGCTACACCTAACGGCCAGGGCACCTGCAGTGTAAGTTTTTCATATACATATCCTTCAAAAATTCACTTATTAGTGTCCACAACACATGACTTGCTGCCATTACCCAGAGCACTGCAATGGTGAATAATTTTCACTATTCTGTATATGCTATGTGAAACGCAACATTACCCATTGCTGCCATGTGAAACGGGTCAAAAATCTGTCCACAAAATGATACACTTGTTCTCTTTCAAAGCGTCTTCTTTAAATTTCCCTGCCCCTTAGGTGACAATCCTAATCTTAACTAGCAGAGTTACATTTCAATATATCTGTTTTCTGTTACAGGGTGACAGTGGTGGCCCACTTGTATACCAGGAGAGTGATGGTGTCTACACTCAGGTTGCTATTTTATCATCTGGTGCTTCAGCTGGTTGTCAACAACAATACCCTGTTATTTTCACCAGGGTGACCAGCTACCTCAGCTGGATTGAATCAAACACTGGCATTGCAATTGGTCGTTAAACATAACAGCAGCGACACAGACAGTAACGTACAGAAGCACAGCCTGATTTTTGTTAATCAAAGTTATGAATTAACCATCAGCACTGGACAGGAAGATGAATGTAATAATTTTCTGATTCAATAAACTCTGTCACTTTCAGTTTATGAAGAATACTGATAACACCGCTCACACTGTAGTTATATTGTGACCTGATGCAATGATTGCAGTTACTGCTTTGGGCTTCATTAATCATCCTGTTTCATTACATAAAAACCAAAACATTTCATAAATGTGTTCAGTTTTCATACTCTGGTGAAGAAGTAAGAAAAAATTCTTGTTGGCCTAATTGATGTTCTTTCATGAAAATATACAACAGAGTGGGCACGGTGTGACACATTTCCTGCCGTACATGAAAACAGCGCTCATTTATAAAACATTATGGACTTTATATATATATATAGCTTGCATGACGGACGAACCGCAAATGAATAACTTTTACCGCTGAAACGATAATGCAATTGAACTCTGACCGAGCATTATCACATATCAGCAGTCTCTGAGGTTTGCAGTCAGGAATTATACATGAGGTGTTAAGGAACCACAAGGTCAGTCCTGTCCGATATTAATAAATTTTTTAATAATCTTTCCGTTTTTAGCCCCACGGTGCAGAAACTTTTGCATGTGCAGTTTTTATGTGTCCCGCGACAGAATTTTCTGTATTTACCGCAGTTTTTAGCCAATGTATTTTATTCTTTGTTCTCGGGCTGCGTTTTTGCTGCATGTGTACCAAGTTTGTACCATGAATATAGAAGCACTATAACCGTCCGAAACGCACGGCATCAAAACTCGGACAACCACAAAGTGACGTGTACGGTAGAAATTGACTTAGTTATTAATACGGCAAATAACATTAATTACAGTTTGGGATTCGAACCTGTGATCCCAGGTTTTACTTTGCGCAGTAAAATGATTCACCTTAAATACAATTTTAAAATTAAAAAAAAACGTTGCAAGAGTTTTGTGCCGTCTGGAATGTAAGCTTTTATACAGTAGAATTTGGAGAATTTTTAACTTACTATTATTATTATTTTCATCATCGTCGTCGTCGTCGTCATCATCATCATCATCATCATCATGTTTGAAAGTACAAAGTATATTAACAAGCTAATAAATCTGCAGATCTCGTCGCATAAAAGAGCTCATTATTTCACAGTTCGTCGCTACTGTAAGGTACGAACCGTTGGTCTCCAACTTACAGCCCAGCCCGCGGCCGCAGTTGTGAAATATGTCAATGCAATAAGAATTACACAACAAGTTGGGCGGTTAGTTACAGCACTTACTGTGATTCTTGCATATGCAGCCTGCGAACAAACCCACAGTAACTGTCGTGGTCCTTAGCCATGAAAAGGCACATATCACGTAAAATTTAATAACACTCCTTAGAAGACTTACATGTACACCCTGTATTTTCAGATTTAAAAGACGTTACAAGCGTTAAGGCGCACCCTATAATTCGCAACATATTTCTGTGTATTTAACATCCTACTTACGAGTCTGTTACAATTTGTCATTCGGGGTTAAGGCTCCGGGTGATTTTTGAGATTCTTTTGATTGAAGAAAATGTGTTTTATGTAGAGGGAAATAAGATAATTACAGAGCAATGAACTGTGTAAAATCCCTTTCCAGAAATACAGTTACGCTGTCACTTCCAAAATTTCTGTTTTCCAAACACCCAGCCTCATGGCAATTGACGGATTCAAGGTACGCCAATAAGGAGGCAGGGTCCGAATTACGGTCACTGTATTGCAACTCATGCCCACAGGGTTCTGCCACCTGATTCACTAAATCCGCGTCTTAGATCTTTAAGCATTATACGTGGTGTGAGGACAATACTGTTACAAAAAATTAGGTTAAGTTAAAATGCGTTTTGTTTGTACGCGTTACTTAATTTGTTTTAATATATTGGAAAACAATAACAAGCTCTTAGATTTGGGCCTGTTCTAAACCCACTTAATTAATCAATCAATAATTTATGAAGCTTCAGACATTATCTCAAGGGAAATCTTTACCTGTGTATCGTCACGTAACTTATGTACGTGTAACGGCCCTTGAAATGGAGTGCTAGAGAAAATAGAAAAGTGACACGTAATTAAATATTTGTAGAAAGTGTCCATGCGAGATGTGTGCGCATGGGAATGCCTACGCTTACGTGTGCATGTGTGTGAGTTCCGTGACTGTTAAGATTTAAACATATTTGAGTGGCCGGAATTTGTAGGCCTGTAAACTAAATAACTAACTTACTAACTAAATAAATAAATAAATAACTCCATGCAGCAGAGTCCTTCTTGAGAAGCTAACAGTTTCTCAGCTAGTCAAATTCCCCAAATTTTATGGAACCCGGACGTTCATTACCGCATTCACAACAGCCCGCCACCTGTCCCTATCCTGAGCAAATTCAATCCCATCCATGCCCCATACCACTTCTTGAAGATCCATTTTAATATTATCCTCCCAATACACCTGGATCTCCAAAGTGGTCGCCTTCCCTCAGGTCTCCCAAGCAAAATCCTGTATGCACCTCTCTTTTCCCCCATGTTTACCCAAGGGGATGTTTTGATGGACGAAGGGACACGGGAGTGGAGAAGACTACATAACGAGGAACTTAATGACCTGTACTCATCACCCACTATTATTCGGGTAATCAAATCGAAAAGAATTAGATGGGCGGGGCATGTAGCACCTATGGGGAATAGAGAGGTGTATACGGGATTTTGGTGGGGTGACCTGAGGGAAGGCGACCATTTGGGAAGACCCGTGCATAGATGGGAGGATAATATTAAAATGGATCTTCAAGAAGTGGGATGGGGCATGGACTGGATTGAGCTTGCTCAGTATAGGGACAGGTGGCGGGCTGTTGTGATTGCGGTTATGAACTTCCGGGTTCCACAAATCCGGGGAAGTTCTTGACTGGCTGAGAAACTGTTAGCTTCTCAAGAAGGCCTCTGGTCCATGGAGTTAGTTAGTTAGTTACTTAGTTAGTTAGTTAGTTAGTTAGTTAGTTAGTTAGTTAGTAGGTTGGTTAGTTAGTTTGTGTGTTTGTTTGTTTGTTTGTTTGTTTGTTTGTTACACTAGGTGTGTTTGCTTATGATTTTATGCTTTCTTTGTATCGAATTTCTTTACGTGTGTATGCGAAATGACTGCGCTACAACAGTTTATTACTTGGTAAAAAATTGTTGAGTAAACCTGACATCGCCGCCCTTAGACTGTGTCGCAACAGGTTCTGATGAGTGACCCCACTAAATGCTGCACAGAAGTGTCAGCTGGTGAAGGCGTAAAGGGTTACAGTGCTGTCGCCACAAAAGCACTTGTCTGCACTACAAAACTGAAAGTCCAGGAATGTGGGCAGCAAGCCAATATGAGAACTGGCCAATTTGTGCTTTAAATTCGCTTAGAATTTCTTGTTTCCTTTGCTGGGAAGAAAAAGAACTTGTAGATTTAACAACATCGCCTCCGAATTAGAAGTATTTCCCATCAAGTCATTTTTCTTCGTGTTCACAATTACAAGCTGCTGTCATGTAGATGCCGGAATTTATGACATGTTTATGTGGTGGTTAAATCATAAAGTACCTGTAAGCTGTGTTTTTATATTACATAGCTATAGATACCGTGGTGCTTTAGTAACGTCATAATACAAAGCATGCTGGGCTGTACTGGCTTAAACTGAGTTTTAATTTAGTGTGAGCCTTGCAACGGCACTAGTGCAGTTTATATGCCAGTCCCCTTCAGACACTGTGTTCACCTTGTGGCAGCGGATCGCAATGAGAACACCATTAGGGCACTGTTTCTGGCAACGATCGGCTTCCTGGTAAGATATTATCAGGTAGAATTTGGATGTAAAATCCATAATTCGTTAATTGTATCTTCAACCGGAGCAGCAATTTTACTCTCACACTTTGATCTCAAACACAGAACTTGACTTGCGTAATTCTGGTTTTACCTTTACCTTTACCTTGATAATGTTTACAGTAATTTGTGGGGGGGCCCTACGCACTCTCACTCTTACACACACTCACACTCTCACACACACACTCTCTCACACACACACACACACACACACACACACACACACACACTCTCACACACAGTCACACAAACATACACTCTCGAATTCATCTTATTTACGCTTACATAAAACGCATTATTTTCCCCGAAATGTACCACCGACACAATCAAACTTTACTGTATGCAGGATATTCCTCTCCTCCTTGACTCTGTGCAATACTTCTTCATTTCTCACACGATCGGTCCAACTGATCGTCTCCATCCTTCTGCAGCACCACATTTCAAAACTTTCCAGGTATTTGTGCTTTACTTCCTGAGATGTCCAAGGTTCAGCACCATACAATGCTTTGTTCCAAATGTGGCATCACAATTATGTTCCTGAGTTACAGAACCCTCAGGTGGCTATAGATTCTGACTTGCTTGTCACTCCGGTTGCCTGCAGGGTGTTTATATATGTTTGTTGATGATATATAAACTTTTTTGTCTATTACTTTTCCGAAGTCACATTCTAAGGCAATGTTGTGCTGAAAGAAAAAGCAGTCTAAAAATAATCAAGATGTTCTGTTTTGCACGTGAGAAGGTGAACAGTTTCAGAAGTCGTTTTAAACATTCAATACACAGGTTATGAAATATATTTCTATTTTTCAAATTACCAACAAGTTGTAAGATCTATGGAAAAATTACTTTCACACAAAGCAGTTTTCTTGTGTCTGCAATCATCACTCGGAGACTTCTTTTTTCTGAACGGTAACATTCACCGAGGTACACTGTAGGCATTCCGCTTTTTTTCTTGAAGTTCTTACATTTTAAATTTAATCAAAATTCTTATCGTCCCTCTCTACTAGTGACATGCACAAAAACAGACAGACGGAAAGACAGAAATATTATTGATGGTTCCGCAGGCATATGAACACGGCTAAGAATAAAACATTAACTCCACTAAGCAGAATATTTCTTGAGAGGCTAATACATTCCGCCAGCTACTGCGGAACTCGAACGAAATTTACAGAACTCGATAGTTCATTTCCGCTCACAGCGCACAAACTTTTCTCCGTCTTCACCCAGGTAAATTGCATCCACAACATGGTAAACTATTTCTTTAAGACGCATTTTAATTTTACTCCCGTATCTATTCCGATGTCTTCCACGTGCTCTATTTCCATCAGACATCAACGCCAAACACTGTATTTCTCATCCCTCCCCCATGTATGCTACATTATACGCCCATCCCATTTCCCTTCATTTGATCACCCCAGTAACGTTTGGTAAGGAGTGGAAATAATGAAGATGTACATTATTCACTCTCCTCTCACTTTCTCCGTCTTAGGCCTAAATGTGTTCCTTTGCACCTGTTCTGGAACTGTCAGTCTATATTCCTCCCTTAATATGAGAAGCCAGTTGTCGCACACACACACACACACACAACACACACACACACAAAACAGGAGGGAAACTTATAGTTTTGTATATTTTAATTTTTGTATGTTGAAGAGGGAACGTGATCAAAAATGTAGCCCTACTGAAGTCTATTACGAAATTTTCAAATAGTGTTCTTTGATATTGCACCTACAGTGATACAGTTAACGGGGAACTTCCCCTCCTGTTAGAATTCTGCAGTGTTTACTGGCTTTGGAACGGTTTATTTTTGAGTAAAATGAAGGAGTGTGAACATCGCTGTGCCTTACGTACTGATCTGACTGTCGCTTGAACTGGCTCAGGCCAACCCGGAAGGTCTCCGACCCCTTAATATTGTGGTACCTGCAGATACACAGAATGCAACAGAAAAATGGCGCCCCATCATGGCGGCACAGTTACCCAGCACTAAACATTTTCCTGTATTGAAGTACGACACTAAATCTGAACCAGGTAAAGAATGTTGCATCCACAGATTTTTCTGTGTTCCACAATTTGCTTGGATGTTGAGGGTATTTCTGGTTACGTTTCTAGGAACTGTGAACAGCAGCCTAGGAATGCAAATTCTGGTTAGCTGGATAGCAAATTTAATACCGACGAACCAGCAGACTAGAGACATAGCTACTTACATAAACCCTCATATAATAGCTGGACGTGGCTGATGATAGGAGATGTGGCTATTAAATAACGAGACAGCTTCTGCACTTGACGTATAAATATTTCATATAAACTGCTTCGCATTTAACCTTCCCCAGCTGCCTGCCAAGCCACGCTCAGTTACGCTTAAGTATTATTATTATTATTATTATTATTATTATTGCGTGTTTGTATTGATTTTGTGTTGTATTTTTTTCTAGCGAAGACTTCATACCTAATAACCACTTGTGCTCTTAACTTTCACGTCAACCGTCAACTTACTGACTTTTAATCATCATCATCATCATCATCATTTTTACTCTTAGGTGGAACATCACGGTATTTTCATTTTCAGGAGTTTTAATTTAGCACTGAGTGACCATGTATTTTATGTACTCATACCACGGATTCTCCTCTCGCTGGCCCGGATTCCCAGATAATCTGCGCCATCCAGCATCAACCCCCTTACATAGTCCGGATGACGGAGGGGACTGTTGTATACACCTTCTTTGAAGATGGGACCGATACGTTGTCCCGAAACGTCGGTAGAGGATTACCATTTAACGCTGCGTAATATCACAGCAAAACGCAGGTCTCAACTTTACTGCTTATTAGTAAAATAGTTTGCTTTTGATTTGAGTCGATATTTGATGGCGTCTTGATGCACCTCACAATGCAACGACGCAGGATTTATAGTGCCACTGTTTCACAGCTGTGCAGTTGTCTTACAATCACTGCGATAGCGTTCACAACTGGGACTGCTTTTGTTTGTGGACTCTGCCCCAGACAAATTCCAGAAACGAAGGTAACTCCAGATTAGATTTCTTCAGGAAAGTCAACTTTCTGCAAACATCAAAATTTGCTCAGTTTTGTCGTCAAAGTAATTTAAAATTTTTGTCTTTAAAAGGCATTTATTTATCAAATGTGTGTATTTTATGTCACTTAACACTTCTAGATATACTGCAGAACACATTGTACTGCTGCTAATGTTAGCAAATTCCATTTCCCCAACCTTATCTACAAAAACCAATTGTTCCATCTCACATATATTTAATTCACCTTTACAACTCTAACCGAAACTG
Source organism: Coptotermes formosanus (assembly GCA_013340265.1). Taxonomy (NCBI): domain Eukaryota; kingdom Metazoa; phylum Arthropoda; class Insecta; order Blattodea; family Rhinotermitidae; genus Coptotermes; species Coptotermes formosanus. The sequence goes on from BLKM01000519.1 coordinate 1,311,990, forward strand.
ACTTTGTGTGGTAAGAAGTAAGGTAATTGTTCTCTGTGCTTATTAGGCATTACGCCGTGAACATACATGGGGGGAGTAGGAGTACACCTCCACTCATTCTTAAACATAACACTAGATGGGGTTGAGAGATTAATTTCACATCCCCATCGCCGTTCCCGTCCTCCACCGGAGAAAAGCGTCACTTAATTTTTGAATAGGGGGCTGGCTGGGTGGGGCCCGCAATTCATATGAACGCCATAGAGAACTAACAAATCTCTTATTGCTTTCGACAGTGAAACCCCGATTCCTTGGCCGTTCAACCCTTGTATAGTCACTAAATAAACTGAGCTATCCCGTCTTCATTACGTGCATGCTTCTGTAGCAAACGTGTCTATAACAGGAGACTGTCTAACATCTTCATTAGCTTTTTCACTACGCCGTGTTACATTTGTTCCTTTTTCAGAATACTACTGCATATGTCGATAGTCCTGCACATATCGATATTCCTGCACATATCGATTTTGCATATCATTATCAGACAGACATTTAATAATATCAACAAGAATGGAACTAACCAAAGCTTTTACTTCAAATACTTCAGGATATTACAGCACAAACAAGATTTTAGCTTCTCAAGGCTGTTTTGTTAAATATTAATTCTTCTATTATGTTACAAGTGGCGATAGGTATAACCAGGCGTTTCAAAACATCGTGGCGCCTTCATCAACGGGGTCTGTCTGTCCGAAAAGACCCTCAAGATGAAGGCGCCACAACTTTCTGAAACGTCGCCAACCAATAACCCAACGGCACATTATATACACCAGAGGATATGATTCCTGCTACAGAACAGTTTGCATTACCCAGTGAGTGTCTTTTATGCGCATGTCTGCGTGCAAATTTAATTGCAATCCATGCTGCTGAATGGGGTCACACCGTTCTGGCGGCCGCCAAGAAGGGTGGTTTTAGAATGTTTCTTTTATCTGTATCCTGAACACGGTAGCTGTCAGGGCATTAAGGCTTTCTCTGTACGATAAACCTGTCGCCCTCTGGATGACGATGGAAAAAGAGATCCAGCATTCCACACTCCGTTTCCAGCCTATTTTCTACGTGTGCTCCAACCGGATTTCCCTTTCACATCTCTTCGTATGTAGCGCCCTCAAATTTATTTTGTTTTGGGCCCACATATTTCTTAAACCGGCCCTCAAATCAGGCCCTATCAACTAAACAGATAACAGAGTGTAAAGTGTTTAAAACAAACATTGTAAATAAATAGAAACGCACATTTTGTGCCCAAAACACCTTTTCCTCTAAAGTCTTACTTTTTCCGAGACAAGATTGAATATAAATGTCATGAATGTTACACTAAGTAACCTGGAAATTTCGCAACGTGAAGGCCACAATTGGTGGTTTTCGCAACACATGATCTCTCCTCTTGAAATGGATATCAATTAGATTTATCGCTAACTTTAAAATGGAAGAAAACATAATTAAAGGTTAAGTGCGCTTGTAAACAAGTCTTGAATCTTAAAGATTGCAATGATCTTGTCATTTATAGATATGTTAGCAGCTTGAAGTGATGAAGCAACGCCATGTTTATCTGAAGCGTGGGCTTTTTTAACAGAATTTTGTGATTACGGTGACATAGATTTTGGGTATAAATTGGATCCACATTAATTCGTCGCCAGTTCTTCGTTTTGTGGCAGCCCGACAATGAAAGCCTTCCTTGCTCTGACTTTCCTTGCAGCACTCAGCCTGGTGGTAAGTTTCTTTTTTAGCTGATTCTTTTCACTTCCATATATCGTAAAGGGCTGAAGCAGCAATTTTCAGTCCTTCCAGAATCGCTATTTTTGTTCATATAATTCCCTGCTTCAGTAACCACAGATTATGATTTCCATGTAGCCATGTATCGCACATAGCTGTAAGTGCATGTACACTTCTGTTCAAGTACCTCTCCCTTATTCCAGATTTTCCTGTCAGATTTGCAGTGTAGTTGTTAAACAGAAATGTATCTTGACATTGACGTATTGCACACTCAGTGAGCCTGTTCGTGATTTTCTTAATTTCTCTCAGCAAATTATTACAGACTTAGTGCTGCAGAACACGTGAGATCTGCCATATTGCCACTAGTGTGGTAGCACAAAATGGCCTGTACTTACAGGCAGTCTGTATTTTGGCCATTTTATTACAAGGATTAATGTCGCGTGTAACAGAACCCGTGTAATTTGGGGGACACTTACCGACGTTTCGGTGGGATCTGCTACGTCCTTATTGGAAAACGAATGCAGCAGCAACGCCTTTCATTGCTTGTTCCGTCCATATTTACCAAACTAAATGGCATCAATTTTCGAACCACAATCAACCTCATAGACATTCATACCAAAAACGTAAATTTCGCCCGTTTTTGTTATAGCTGAATGTCAGTACATATTCTGAGCATGCTGTGTGACCGGAAGCACACTTCTGTGGAAATTCTTAGAATAGATTCAGTCTTCTTTCAGACAGGGACAGTAAATGGGAAGATTATTTTGGTAACGTTAAATTTCACCCTATAACATGCCATGAGGGCACAGGGAATGGGTATAGCTGTTTTTTTTTTTTAGCTAAGCGCTAGATGTTGGTGGGTGGCTAAGGCACGCCCCGGCTGCTTTACCCCCAGGAAAGTGACCCTTTACCCATTTTACAGGCCGCTGCGTGGCCCCCAGGGCCAGTCTGGACGGGTGCTTAAAATCTCGCCTCCACCTTCATTAGAACCCTGAAACATCTATCTCGTATCGAGTCACTATACCGACTGAGCTATCGCGGCCCACAGAAAGGTTATGTAGAGAGATCTTATTTACAAGGCAAAACCTACAACGGTTTTAGTAACTTGAGTGTCGAAAAGATAAATCTGCTTCAATCTTGTAAATATCCAGCTTGAACAACAAGCCTGGTATGGCAAACCATTACAAGCAAAGTAAGGAGAAATAATGCTCGCTCATCTATGCTTGCTGTGTAGTGGGGTCTTGTGTTTGTTGAATTTTGACTTACTTTACTTCCCAATCTGATCTATGTTTATGGGTGTAGCTATAATTGACCCTACCTGTAGCAAGTTCCAAATCACAGGGAACCAGCAACACAGGGAAGACGCCCCCTTAATAAAAATAACAGTACAAAGAACATAAATGTGAATATGCTGCCAAGAGTTTGGTGCATTTACTCACTGCACTTGAGGCTCACTTATGGCCATGAAGGTTTAAAATATAATTTGATGTAGGTTGGAGGACAGGGGAATATTATACATGGGATTGCTGCAGGACTGAACAGCTGTTACAGTAAGAACTGCAGGCAAGTTGTTTACTCATAAAGAAAGTGACCAAAACAAATATTTCTTGAGTTGGACTGAAATAAATCACAGATCAGTAATCAGTATGTGTTCAATAATTATGTTTAAGAATTACAATATATCAGAGTGTTTATTATACATGTTTAAAATATATAAATATGTTTACAGTCCACAAGAGAAGTTAAATATCGATACACTGTCATTCTGTCCCTCAAAAAATGTGAAAATATTAAGCTGACCCATCTTCTGTATGTTTATAAAACTTTATGTATTGACACATTACAGATACAATGATACATGCAGGGGTAACCACCTGCCACTGATGCACGTAATGTATTGAAATATGTAATGGGAATGTAACATGGGCTCAAGTGATGCACAGTAAACTGAATCACAAAAAACACTGAAATAATATGTAATGAGTTCATACTTCACAGAGAAAAAATAAGTTCTATTATAAGTACTACTTGCTTAATAGTGTTTAGGGGGTGCAATATGTATTTATTGTTAAGAATTTTATAAATGTATAAAACAGCTTTTTGAAGAAAATGCAGGCTTCCGTTACGTTAATATGGATGACGTATGAAGTAAGTAATGTGTATTAAAGTTTAAAATTAATATACTTGAGTGTACCAAAGATTTCCTATTTGACCACACTGGAATATTTAAAATCTTCCAGATGTTTACCACCTGTCTATGCACGCTGGAAGCTGAAGTGTTTGAGATTTCACATCTAATGCACAAAGGTAACATTTGTTGTGCAGGCTGGGGCCAACCTGAAGCACTTGACTCCCCGTAACATTGTCATGCCTGTAAACCCGAAGCACACAGCACAGGAATGGCAAGAAATCTATGCAGCACAGAAACCAAGTCCTGAATATTATCCTGACTTCAAGAAGGGCACCGAACCACAACCAGGTAAAGACTTGCCTCACACATATGAGTAAAGTTCATAAAGGCAGTACATTTTTCATATGAACAGACAATACTATTAACTTTCAAATATGTTAGTGTCTGCTCTCATATAGTGCTTTCTGCTCTGCATTGAAATTTGCTTATGTGTGATGCAGAGTTTGCTGGAAAAGTCCATGTACCTCTGGATGAAGCACACCAACGTATCACTGGCGGTAGCACAGCATCCCGTGGTCAGTTCCCATGGCAGGTTGCTCTCATAGTTGACGATTCATGGTTCTGTGGTGGTTCTCTCATCAGTTCACAATGGGTTCTTACTGCTGGACATTGCGCGTAAGAGTAAACAGATATACACTTAAATTGTAGTTACTAAGTGCAGTAGGCAATGGAAAGCCAATTAATACTGTGTCATTTCTGATTCATTGCATTCTTGAAACATCCATAATGCTACCCATACATCAATATATATTACACAATACATTCTATAACATTTCATAAAAATTCCTCTTCAAATAAGAAAAGATAGAAGGGTTTATAGATTCATGTTGTGAAGTAAAAAATTGTAAGCATTCTTCAGCTCTGTAAGAAACAGATATGACCTTTCATTAATGCTGTCACTGCACATTAGCTTGATGGTTTAAAGCGATGCAAAATTGTATTCCCTTTCTGACCCTTTCATTGAAAACTTTCCTAAATTCAGGGATAGTTAGAAAAGAGATGTGCTTTTAGGTTTTACTCACTTGACAGGAGAATGTGGATAATATGGCTATAAGAAAGGATTGTGTGAGACTTGTTGTTCTGATTAGCCTCGTATCTCTTTCCAAGAGTCTGGTCTTAAAGCAGTTCATGTTATAAAATTCATCTCTTCCTGAAGCGTATTAACTGCATCCAGACATACCCACAACACAGCATAAAATATAATTCATAGACATTCTTGCATATCTTAATACTCAGTAAATAAAATTAAAGATGTACACATAAGACATGCTCACAAACAATATTCTGCAAACTGTCCTCAGTGTAGATTGTGCTACTCCTAATGTTAAGAACGGCATATAAAGATCAATTTGAACCATCATTATAGTGGCAATGTTCACTATTTTGCATGAGAAATTTAAAATTTCTTATTTCAAATTTCAATAAAAGTTCAAAATAGAATTTTATGAAAGTTTTTGATAAAATTGCTGTGTGTTGTGTGAAGAATTTTCTGCTAACTTACACTGAATTTGCACATTTCCAGAAGTAAAGGAAAATACTGCCATCTTAATCATTTGAACACACTATCTCAAAAAGGATGCACTTTCTAAGTGATATCTGATTATCACCTATAATTTGTGTGCTTCCATATGAGTGTAAGTTCAGCCCACACTGCTTTTGCATCCTCAGGATGTTATTAAATATTTCGACATTTTCTACCACAATTTTCATATGTTAACTAACTTCATAAACAAATTATTTCATGATTGTGCTTAACGATAGACCTAATTAAAACAAAGGTGACACCCTGCCAGTGTAAGCAGCAGATTTCTCTTACATATTATTTGCTATATATCACACTTCTGGCACTACATTCCTGAAGAATGTAAGCTTTGTCAAGTAACATTCACATGTTCTTAAAATCTGTCCAGCCCTGGCCATTGTTTGAGACCACGGTACTGTTTGCATTCCCTACCATAGTACCAAATGAGAGCTGATTACCACCGATAATCAGTTACTACTGAGAATTTCTAAGTTGGTGCACTGCTCCCAATATATCAGAAATGGTCCAGCCGAAATATAGTCCAGGCAGCCAGACATTTGCTTCTACCTCTGGAGTATTACATTCAGTTCTTAGTGACTTTAAGTTAAGTCCATGGTGGGCAGTGAGACACTGGCCCAGATTCTACTCCTAGCTTTTTTGGTTTCCAACAAAAATGTGCTATTTCTCAACACCCAATTATTATCAACTCGTGAGGCATGAAATACCTGTGACACAATCATGCTTCATCACATCATTGGTATGAAACTCTGATTTGATTTATCACAGAGTAGAGACATAAGTTCCTTTTAAAAATATGAAATTGTTGCAGTGGAAGCAGTTACCAAATTGTACTGGGAGCTAATCGATATGATGGATCGGAGAGTGGATCACAGAGAGTCACATCAAGAAACAGCATCGTCCACAATCAGTACGATGACAGCCTTAACAATGATATAGCAGTCATCCGTCTACCATCAGCAATTTCCTTCACCAGTGAGTTTTTTAATATGCTAGTAAATACAAAAATAATCTTGCTTATTCTGAAACAAATACATTGATTCCTATTTACAGCACAGATGTTTCTTTGTTTATCCCATTTATGCAGTTGAAGTTTTTACCAGTCTTCAGAATACTCAACACAGTGTTGCAATACCATTAGTACCCAACAACTGCCACAGTTAAGGTTATAACCAGGGTATGCATGATACATGTGGAAAGCATAGCTTTGTCTTTGCCCTTAACTTCAGGGAACCATTTTCTGCCCTCAGTCAACCTACATTTAAGTGTAAATAATACTCATTTTGTCAAAATATAATTTTAATTTTAATAGAAATAAAAAAAATATCACAGAATAGGAAGAGAAACGAAAGGATCCATTGTTAAATAGATTACTTTCTAACGATCTAGAGTGATTTGTTGACTTGGTTTTTAAACTATACCTAGGCACCCCAGAAACTTCACTGAATTTGTGACCTCAGCTCTGAAAAACGCTGCACAACATGATTAAGGGAAGATGTTACACTCACTTTCATCTTACATAATTTTCTTATTACTACTATAGAGCCCACTGAAAATTTAATGGAAAATACTGACGTTTCCCATCTCTAGATATGATTTTGACATATGATATTTCCACAAACTGATGCATACTTCATGCTGCTTGAGGGACTGTTCAGTACTGTAGTTTCACTCAGTCCCAACATATTGTTCTGAAATGGCAGCTTAATTGTAGCCTAGAGGTACTGCTTTCAGCAGAGGTCAACACATAATACTGGGTAAAAATGATGCAATATCAACTGACACACTGCTGCCTTATGATGGTATTACTGTACCTAATTGATGTCAGTTTCACATTTGGCTTCAGTGGGAATGACATAACAAGAAACCAACTTGTTACTGCAAGCAATGTATTTGCATGCGCATGCGCATGTGTGTGTGTGTGTACGTTACAAAATGAAATGTTGTTGTAAAAGAAATGACAGAAAGATCATCTTGAATGTTTCAGCTTACATCAGTCCTGTTAGACTACGCAGTATAGCAGGAGATCTTGCTGGTGCACGTGTACGTGCCAGTGGATGGGGCTTAACTTCTGACAGTTAGTACAATTTTCTTGTTATTTTACATTTTAATTTGAAAAACTGCACAGATCAGTGCGACTGCTGCACAAGGGAAGAAACTAATGGCCTTCAGGATATTCTGTGGGCACAGTGAGTACCTTGTGTCTGTACTGGAACATACAAAGTGTAAGGATTGTCCAAGGCTGTATGACAGTCTTGTAATAACCAACCAACCAACAAAAAACCAACTAACTGCATGTTTATATATAGATTAAAAATTCAATTTTTATAATTAAAACATAAGGAATTGATCCATAAAAAGCACATTATACAAAGCCCAACAAGCTATGAGAATTTATGGCATGTGAAGAAAATATTATGTTAATGTGTTACAAGATGTTCAGCTGTTGTAAAATATCGTACTATTTCTCTTGTTATAATTGCCAACATGTTACTGTTTAAATTAATTCAAGTTTCAAGTACTGTGTTGATCAGTAACCTAACTCCTTGTTACATTTCACAGGTTCTAATAGCGTTAGTCCAACTCTGAACTATGTTGACCTCACTGTCATCACAAACACAGCATGTGCCAACGTTTACGGCAGCGGCATTACTGCCACCAAGCTCTGTACTTCTACAACGGGCGGCCGCAGCACGTGCAGCGTAAGTTTTTCATCTACATATCCTTCAAAAATTCATTTCTTGGTGTCCACAACACATGAATTGCTGCCATTACCCAGAGCACTGCAATGGTAAATAATTTTCACTATTCTCTATATGCTATGTGAAATGCAATATTACCCATTGCTGCCATATAAAACGGGTCAAAAATCTGTCCCCACAATGATAAAATTTTTCTCTTTCAAAAGTGTCTTCCTTAAATTTCCCAGCCCCTAAGGTGACAATCCTAACCTTAACTGGCAGAGTCACATTTCAATATATCTGTGTTCTGTTACAGGGTGACAGTGGTGGCCCCCTTGTATACCAGGAGAGTGATGGTGTCTACACTGAGGTGGGTATTGTATCATTTGTTGCTGCAGATGGTTGTGAACGAGGATACCCTGCTGGTTTCACCAGGGTCACCAGCTTCCTCAGCTGGATTGAATCAAACACTGGCATTGCAATTGGTCGCTAAACATAACAGCAGCGACACCGACAGTAAAGTGCAGAAGCACAGCTTGGTTTTTATTAATCAAAGTTATGAATTAACCACCAGCACTGGACTGGGAGATGCGTGTAATAATTTTCTGATTCAATAAACTCTGTCACTTCCAGTTTATGAAGAATACTGATAACACCGCTCACACTGTAGTTATATTGTGACCCAATGCAATGATCGCAGTTTCTGCCTTGGGCTTCATTAATAATCCTGCTTCATTACATAAAAACCAAAACATTTCATAAATGTGTTCAGTTTTCATACTCACGTGAAGAAGTTTGAAAAAATTCTTGTTGGCATAATTGATGATCTTTCATGAAAATATACAATAGAGTGGGCACGGTGTGACACATTTCCTGCTGGAGATTAAAACAGGGCTCTTTTGTAAAACATTATGGACCTTCTATATACATATATATATGTATGTATGTATGTATGTATGTATGTATGTATGTATGTATGTATGTATGTATGTATGTATGTATGTATGTGTATATATATATATATATAACATGGATGGCGGACGAACCGCAAATGAATAACTTTTACCGCTGGAACGATAATGCTATTGAACTCTGACCGAGCATTGTCACATATCAGCAGTCTCTGAGGTTTGCAGTCAGGAATTATACATGAGGTGTTAAGGAGCCACAAGGTCAGTCCTGTCCGATATTAATAAATTTTTTAATAATCTTTCCGTTTTTAGCCCCACGGTGCAGAAACTTTTGCATGTGCAGTTTTTATGTGTCCCGCGACAGAATTTTCTGTATTTACCGCAGTTTTTAGCCAATGTAGTTTATTCTTTGTTCTCGGGCTGCGTTTCTGCTGCATGTGTACCAGGTTTGTACCCTGAATATGAAGGCATTATAACCGTCCGAAACGCACGGCGTGAAAACTCAGACAACCACAATGTGACACGTACGGTAGGAATTGACTTCGTTATTAATACGGCAAATAGCGTCAATTAGACTTTGGAATTCGAACCTGTGATACCAGGTTTTACTTTGCGCAGTAAAATAATTGACATTATATGTAATTTTAAAATTAAAAAAAGACGTTGCAAGAGTTTTGTGCCGTCTGGAATGTAAGCTTCTATAGAGTTGAATCTGAAGACATCTTTAAAATCATCATCATCATCATCATCATCATTGAATGTACAAAGAAGAGTTAAAATTAATCAATCTGCAGGTCTAGCGTAAAAGAGCTCATTATTTCACAGTTCGTCGCTACTGTAAGGTACGAACCGTTGGTCTCCAACTTACAGGCCAGCCCGCGGCCACAGTTGTGAAATATGTGAATGCAATAAGAATTACACAACAGGTTGGGCGGTTGGGTAAAATATTCACTGTGTCTCTTGCACATGCGGCCTGCGAACAAATCCACAATAACTGTCGTGGCCCTTTGCCATAAAAAGGCAACTGTCACATAAAATTTAATAACACCTCTTTGAAGAATTACATATACACCCTGTATTTTCCATCTTAAAAGACGTTACAAGTGTTGATTGGCACCCTATAATTCGCCACATATTTCTGTGTATTTAACATCCTATTTACGAGTGTGTTACAATTTATCATTCGGTGTTAAGGCTCCGGGTGGTTTTTGAGATATTACGCGTGAAGAAAATGTGTTTTATGTGGAGAGAAATAGGGTAATTACAGAGCAATGAACTGTGTAAAATCCCTTTCCAGAAAAACAATTATGCTGCCACTTCCAAAATTTCTGTTCTGCAAACACCCAGCCGCATGGGCAATTAATGTATTCAAGGTACGCTAATAAGGATATAGTGTCCGAATTACAGTCACTGTATTGCAACTCATGCCCACAGGGATCTGCTACCTGATTCACTAAATCCGCGTCTTAGAGCTTTAAGCATTATACGTGGTGTGAAGACAAAACTGTTAAAAAAAATTAGGTTATGTTAAAATGCGTTTTGTTTTTATGCGTTTCTTTAATTTGTTTTTACATATTGGCAAACAATAACAAGCTCTTAGAATTGGGCCTGCTCTAAACGTACTCAATCAATCAATGAATCATTTATGAAGCTTAAGACCTTATCTCAAGGGAAATCTTGCCCTGTGGAACGCCACGTAACCTGTGTACGTGTAACGGTCCTTGAAATGGCGTACTAGAGAATATAGAAAGTGCAATTTAATTAAATATATATAGAAAGTGTCTGTGCGTGAGTGTGCGCATGCGGATTCGTAGGCGTACGTGCATGTGTGCATGTGTGAGAGTTCCGTGCATGTTAAAGTTTAGATATATTTAATTGGCCCGTGTTTGTAGGCCTGTAAACTAACTAACTAACTAACAGCCCACGAAGCAGAGGCCTTCTTGAGAAGCTAACAGTTTCTCAGCTAGTCAAGAAATTCCCCACATTTTATGGAATCCGGAGCTTCATTACAGCATTCATAAAAGCCCGCCGCCTGTCCCTATCCTGAGCAAGCTCAATCCAGTCCATGCCCCCCATCACACTTCTTGAAGGTCCATTTTAATATAATCTTCCCATCTACGCCTTGGTCTCCCAAGTGGTCGCGTTCCCTCAGGTCTCCCCACCAAAATCCTGTACTCACCTCGCTTTTCCCCATAGGTGTTACATTTCCCGCCCATCTCATTCTTCTCGATTTGATTACCCGAATAATATTTGGTGATGAGTACAGGTCATTAAGTTCCTCATTATGTAGTCTTCTCCACTCCCCTGTCGCCTCGTCCCTCTTAGGCCCAAATATCCTCCTCAGCACCCTATTCTCGAACACCCTTAGTCTTTGTTCCTCCCTCAGTGTGAGAGACCAAGTCTCAGACCCATACAAAACAACAGGTAAAACTGCAGTAACAAACACACGTCAGAACGGTAACATACACAAAGGTACACTGCAGGTACTCCGTTAATTTTCTTGAAGTTCTCACTTTTTAAATTTAATGAAAATTTTTATCGTGCTTCTCTGCTAGTGACATGTACAAAAACAGACAGAAATATTACTGGTCATTCCGCAGCGATATGAACACGCTAAGAATAAAACATTAACTACACTAAGCATAGTATTTCTTGAGAAGCTAATACATTCCCCCAGCTACTGCGGAACATCCCCGAAATTTACAGAACTCGATAGTTCATTTCCGCTCACAGCGCCCAGACTTTTCTCCGTCTTTACTCAGATAAATTTTATCCACACCATGGCACCCTATTTCTTTAAGACGCGTTTTAATTTTACTCCCGTATTTATTCCTAGGTCTTCCACGGGCTCTATTTCCATCAGACGTCAACGCCAAAGACTTTATTCCTCTTCTCTCTCCCATACGTGCTACATGCTACGCCCAACTCATTTTCCTTGATTTGATCACCCCAGTAACATTTGGTACCCCCCGATTGCATCCCTACTTTGACGTAGTGGAGGGGCTTGCGTGGTCATATGAACCCGAGAGCTATGCTGGCTGTAGCTTATGCTACTGGTAGGGCCTCCCATGCCAGACAGGTCAAGGGTGATGACCCAGACGAAAAGGGATACCGTGGTCCTCCAGGTTGGGAGTCGGGCGCAGGGCTGACAACTCTGCCCTTTAAAAATTAAACCGTTTCGAAGAACTCAGTGATTGAACTCGGACTGCCCTTACGAAAGCGATCTAAATTGCGAAGCAAGGAAATGAATATGGTAATGCGATTTGGAACCTGGAATGTGAGCACTCTTCTGCAGGCTGGAAATATGAACATCACAGCGGAGGAAGCTGAAAGATATAGGATGGAGGTAGCGGCCCTCCAAGAAATGCTTTGGAAATGCAAAGGCTCAATTAGGAAATCGAAGTTTACTCTATATTACTCTGGAAATGCAAAGGCTCAATTAGGAAATCGAAGTTTACTCTATATTACTCTGGAAATGAAGACAGACAGGGCAATCGGAGAGTAGGTTTTATTGTCTCCAACAAAGCTAGCAGATCGGTACTGGGATTTACACCCATCTGTGAAAGAATACGCACCTTACGAATTAAAGGAAAATTTCATAATATTATATTTGTTAATGTATATGCACCCACAGTAGGTACTGAAGATGAAATAGTAGATGGATTTTATGAAACATTACAATCGGTATGTGATGGACTACCAAAACATGATGCCATCATAACTTTAGGTGACTTCAATGCCAAACTTGGCAAGGAGCAAATATATAAAGACATCATTGGAAGACATAGCCTGCATGAAGCCGCAAATAGCAATGATCTTAGATTAGTGCAATATGTCACAACTAATAACTTCAAGGTTCTGAGCACGTGGTATCCAAGAAAAGATATCTACAAAGGAACTTGGAAAACACCTGGCACCAATGATACTAATCAAATTGATCACGTACTGGTGTCCAAGATGTGGGCTACAGATATTGAAAACGTTCGAACGTACAGAGGGGCTGACTCAGTCTCTGACCATTTTTTGGTTGGAGCCTGACTTAAACAGACCATAGCCCTTATAACAAGAAACAGCACTGAAACCGTAAAAGATGGAACATAGACAAATTTGATGAAACAGACGTTGAGCTTTATTATTATGATACAGACAGCACGACATTATTCGCAGCTGAAAATAAGGATATACAGCCGGGTTATGAAGAAGTGGCGCACGTAATTAAATGCCTAAAAAGTCATAAGGCATCAGGAACAGACCAAATATTAGCAGAATTCTTAAAAAAAGGAGGAGAAACTCTATGGAGAAAAATCCACCATCTTATCAAACTGATCTGGACACAACATAAAATACCTGAAGAATGGTCTATTGGAACTATACAGCCCATACATAAGGAGGGAGACAAACTAGAATGCTCTAACCACAGAGCCATAGCACTACTAAACGTTACCTATAAAGTGCTATCAAGTATCCTATATAATAGGTTAGCAGAATATGCGGAAGAAATACTAGGGGATTATCAGTGCGGATTCCGTGCAAACCGTTCAACCACTGACCACGTCTTTGCTATAAGACAAATACAAGAAAAGGCGCATGAGTTTAACATACACCTGCATAACCTCTATATAGACTTTAAACAAGCCTTTGACAGTGTCAACAGGGGCAGAATGTTAAATGACCTTATGATATTGGGCATACCAAAGAAGTTGGTCCAACTCATAGGTGTGACCATGGCTGGATCCAAAGCAACCATAAGAGTTGATAACCAATACACATCCGCTTTTCCCATTACAAATGGTGTGAGACAGGGAGATGCACTGTCCTCTATACTATTCGACCTGGTCTTACAAGCAGTACTTCAGAAGATGAACATCACTGGCCATATAGGAACAAAAAGTGCACAAATTTTTGCATAGGCCGACGATTTGGCAATAGTGAGCAGAAATAAAAATGCACTAAAAGATACCCTAGTTAATATGGAAAGTGAAGCAGGAGAAAGGGGTCTTCTAATTAATGAAAATAAGACCAAGTACATGGAAGTATCGAGAACAGTAGTTAGTGGTGACCACCTGCTATTTGGAAAACATGAATTTGAGCATGTGAAAGAATTGTCCTACCTAGGTTCCCAATTGAATCAAACTAACTCCACTAATAGTGAAATTCAAGCCAGAATCCTCAGTGGAAACCGTTGTTATTATGCATATGGAAAATTACTGAAATCAAGAGCATTAAATAGAGGCTCAAAGCTAAAAATATATAAAAGCTTAATAAGACCTGTAGTGACTTGCGGATGTGAAGCCTGGACACTAACAAATCGAGATAAGCAATATCTTAGAATATTTGAGCGCAAAATATTAAGGAAAATCTTTGGCCCAGAACAAAATGAATATGGATCCTGGAGAATTAGAATGAATCACGAACTGAGCGAACTAATAGGAAATGCAGACATTGTGAGATTTATAAAAAGCAGAAGAATAGCCTGGCTAGGACATGTGATGCGGATGGATGAAAAGAGAACATCTAAAAGAGTATTAGAATGGAAACCAATAGGCAGGAGAATCAGAGGAAGACCGAGGAAAAGTTGGATTGAAGATATTGAAGAAGATATACAGATGATGGGAATAAGAGGGTGGAGAAAGTTGAGTAAGGAAAGGACAGAATGGAGGAGAATCACTGAGAAGGCTAAAACCCATAGTGGGTTGTAACGCCAGTAAAGAAGAAGAAGTAACGTTTGGTAAGGAGAAGAAATAATGGAGATGTTCATTATCCACTCTCCTCTCACTTTCTCCCGCTTAGGCCCAAATGTGTTCCTCAGTACCTGTTCTAGAAGACAGTGAGTCTATATTCGTCCCTTAATTTGAGAAGCCAGTTGTCACACACACACACACACACATACACACACACACACACACACACACACACACACACACACACATATAAAACAAGAGGCAAACTTATAGATATGTATATTTTAATTTTTGTACGTTGAAGAGGAAACATGATCAAAATGTTGCCCTACTGAAGCCTATTACGAAATTTTCAAATAGTGTTCTTTGATATTGCACATACCGTAACAAAATTATTGCGGAACTTTGCCTCCTGTTAGAATTCTGCAGTGTTTACTGGCTCTGCAACAGTTTATTTTTGTGTAAAATGAAGTAACGTGAACATCGCTGTGCCTTACGTACTGATCTGACTGTCGCTTGAACTGGCTCAGGCCAAACCGGAAGGTCTCCGACCCCTTAATATTGTGGTACCTGCAGATACACCGAATGCAACAGAAAAATGGCGCCCCATCATGGCGGCACAGTTACCCAGCACTAAACATTTTCCTGTATTGAAGAACGACACTAAATCTGAACCAGGTAAAGAATGTTGCTTCCACAGATTGTTCCGTGTTCCACAATTTGCTTGGGTGTTGACGGTATTTCTGGTTACATTTCTAGGAACTGTGAACAGCAGCCTAGGAGTGCAAATTCTGATTAGCTGGATAGCAAATTAAATACCGACGAATCAGCAGACTAGGGACATGGCTACTTACTTAACCCTTCATATACGAGCTGGACGTGGCTGATGATAGGAAATGTGGCTATTAAATAACGAGACAGCTTCTGCAGCTTCTCCTATTGACGTATAAATATTTCGTATAAATTACTTCGTATTGAATCTCCCCCAGTTGCCTGCCAAACCGCGCGCAGTTACGCTTAAGTATTATTACTATTATTATTATTGTGTTTGTATTTTTGTTCTTTCTAAGACTTCATACTAATAACCACTAGCGCTCTTAAACTTTCACGTCAACCGTCAACTTACTCACTTTTAATCATCATCATCATCATCATCATCATCATCATCATTTACTCTTCGGTGGAGCTTCACGGTATTTTCATTTTCAGGAGTTTTAATTTAGCACTGAGTGACCATGACATTTATGTACCCATAACACGGATTTTCCTCTCGGTGGCCCGGATTCCCAGATAATCTGGGCCATCCAGCATCAACCCCCTTACACAGTCCGGATGACGGAGGGGCTATTTTATATACCTTCTTTGAAGATGGGACAGATACGTTGTCTCGAAACGTCGGTAAAGAATTACAATTTAACGCTCCGTAATATCCCAGCAAAACGCAGATCTCAACTTTACTTCGCATTGCAACGCCGTACGATTTATAGTGCCACTGTTTCACAGCTGTGCAGTTGTCTTACAATCACAGCGACAGCGTTCACAACTGGGACTGCTTTTGTTTGTGGACTCTGCCCCAGACAAATTGCAGAAACGGAGGTAACTCGATGTCAGGTTCCTTCAGGAAAGTCAACTTTCTACAAAGCTCAAAATTTTGTCGGTTTTGTCGTCAATGCAATTTACAGTTTCTGTCTTTAGAAGGACATTTATTTATTCACTGTGTTTATTTTAACTTAAGTAACACTTGCAGATATATTGCAGAACACATGGCACTGCTGCTAATGTTAGCAAATTCCATTTCCCAAACCTTATCTACAAAAACCAATTGTTTAATCTCACATTTATTTCATTCACCTTTACAATTCTGACCGAAACTGATTTTGTGTGGTAAGAAGTAAGGTAATTGGTCTTTGTGCTTATTAGGCCTGACGCCGTGACCATATTTGGGGGGAGTAGCAGTACACCTCCACTCATTCTTAAACTTAACATTAGATGGAGGTGAGAGAATAACTTCACATCCCGATGGCCATTCACTTCCTCCCCCAGAGAAAAGGGTCACCGTTAATTTTTGAATTGGGAGCTGGCTGGGTGGGGCCCAGAATTCATATGAACGCGTTAGAGAACTAACAAATCTCTTGTTCCTTTCAACAATGAAACCCCGATTCCTTTGCCTTTCAGCCCTTATATAGTCACTAAGTCAACTCAGCTATCCCCTCTTCATTATCCGCATTCTTACATAGAAAACGTGTCTATAATAGGAGACTCTCTAACATCTTCATTAGCTTTTACACTCCACCGTGTTATGTTTGTTCCATTTTCATAATACTCCTACACATATCGATACCCCTGCATATATCGATATCCCTGCACATATCGATTTTACATATCATTACCAGAGAGATATTTAATAATACCAACAAGAATGGAACTAACCAAAGCTTTTACTTCAAATACTCCAAGACATTACAGGACAACTCAAGATTTTAGCTTCTCACGGTTGTTTTGTTAAATATTAATTTTTCCCCTATATTACACGTGACGATCAGTGAGATTACCCAGGCGTTTCAAAAGATCATCAACGAGGGTCTGTCTGTCCGAAAAGACCCTCAAGATGAAGGCGCCACAAGTTTCTGAAACGTTGCCAATAACTAACCTAACGGCACATCATATACACCAGAAGAATCCTACTGCAGAAAAGTTTGCATTATCCAGTGAATGTATTGTATGCGCATCTGTGTGTGTAAATTTAATTGCAATCCATGCTGCTGAATGGGGTCACACCGCTCTGGCGGCCGCCAAGAAGGGTCGTTTTAGAGTGTTTCCTTTATCTGTGTCCTGAACACGGTAGCTGTCAGGGCATTGAGGCTTTTCCTGTACGATAAACCTGCCGCCCTCCGGACAACAATGGAAAAAAAGATTCAGCATTTCACACTCCGTTTCCAGCCTATTTTCTACGTGTGCTCCAACGGGATTTCCCTTTCACATCTCTTCGTATGTAGTGCCCTCAAATTTATTTTGTTCTCAGCCCACAGATTTCTCAAACCGGCCCTCAAATCAGGCCCAACCAGCTAAACACGTAACAGAGGGTAAAGTGTTTAAAACAAACACTGTAAATAAAAATAAAACACAGAGTTTGTGCCCAAAACACCTTTTCCTGTAAAGTCTTATTTTTCCGAGACAACCGTGAGTACAAGTGCCATGGCTGTTACGCTACGTGCACATTGCACGAAAGACACTTCCCCTTATCCATATTGTCATATTCTTAGAAGAGGCTTTAATTTTATAGTTCATCAAGCATTAAGTAATATGAAAATTTCGCGATGTGAAGGCCACAACGGGTGTTATTCCTATCATACAATCTCCCTTCTTGAAATCGATATCAGTTAGATTTATCGCTAACTTTAAAATAGAAGTATACATAATTAAAGAACACGTGCACTTTTAAACAAGTCTTGAATCTTAAAGATTGCAATGATCTTGAATTTTCTGATATGTTAGCGGCTAGAAATGATGAAGCAACATCAGGCTTATCTGAAGTGTGGAGTTTTTAACATAATTTTGTGATTATGGTGACATAGATTTTGGGTATAAATTGGATCCACATTAATTCGTCGCCAGTTCTTCGTTTTGTGGCAGCACGACAATGAAGGCCTTCCTTGCTCTGACTTTCCTTGCAGCACTCAGCCTGGTGGTAAGTTTCTTTTTTAGCTGATTCTTTTCACTTCCATATATCGTAAAGAGCTGGAGCAGCAATTTTCAGTCCCTCCAGAATCGCTGTATTTGTTCAAATTATTCCCTGCTTCAGTAACCACTGATTATGGGTTCCATGTAACCATGCAACACACAGACCTTCTGTTCAAATATCTCTTCCTTACTCCAGATTCTCCTGTCAGATTTGCAGTGTAGTTTTTAAACAGAAATATATCTTGACATTGACGTATTTTACACTCAGTGAGCCTGGTCGTGATTTTCTTAATTTCTCTCAGCAAATGATTACTCTCTTTGTTCTACAGAACACGTGAGATCTGCCATTTTGCCACTAGTGTGGGGGCACAAAATTGCCTTTAGTTACATGCCATCTGTATTTTGGGTATTTTACTACAAAGATTAATGTCGCGTGTAACAGAGCCCCGTGTCATTTGGGGGATAGTAACGGATGTTTCGGAGGGATCCGCTACTTCCCTGTTCCAAAACGGACGTAGCAGCAACGGCTTTCATTTTTTGTTCCGTCCATATTTACCAAACTAAATGACATCAATTTTCAAACCAAAATCAACCGCATAGTCATTCCTATCAAAAACTCAAATTTAGCCCTTTTATGTTGTACCTGAGTATCAGTACATATTCTGATCATGCTGTGTGACCGGAAGCACACTTCTTTGGAGATTCTTAGAATAGATAGAGTCTTCTGTCAGACAGGGACAGTAAATGGATAGATCATTTTGGTAACGTTAAATTTCACCCTATAACATGCCATGAAGGCACAGGGGATGGGTATAGTTCTTTTATAGTTTTTTTATCTCAGCGCTAGATGCTGGTTGGTGGCTAACGTCACGCCCCGGCCGCTTTACGCCCGGGAAAGAGACGCTTTACCCACTGTACTGGCGGCTACGTGGTCCCCAGGGCCAGTCTGGACGGGTGCTTAAAATCTCGCCTCCACCGGCATTAGAAACCTGAAACATCCAACACGTATCGAGTCACTATAACGACTGAGCTATCCCGGCCCACGGAAAGGTTATGTACAGAGATCTTATTTAAAAGGCAAAACTACAGCTGTTGAATTAACTTGAGTGTGGAAAAGTAAAATCTGCTAGAATCTTGTGAAACAACTTGAACAACAAGCCTGATATGGGAGACCAGTACAGGCAAAGTAAGGATAAATAATGCTTGCTTATCTATGCTTGCTGTTTGGTGGGGTCTTCTGTTTGTTGAATTTTGACTTATTTTATTCCCAATGTTATCTATGTTTATGGATGCATCTGTACATGACCTTACCTGTAGCAAGTTCCAAATCACCGGGAACCAGTAACACAGGGAACACGCCCCGCTAATAACAATAACAGTAAGAACATAAATGTGAATATGCTGCCAAGAGTTTGGTGCATTTACTCACTGCACGTGAGGCTCACATATGGCCATGAAGGTTTAAAATATAATTTAATGTAGGCTGGAAGACAGGAGAATATTATACATGGGATTGCTGCGGGACTGAACAGCTGTTACTGTAAAAACTGCAGGCAAGTTATTTACTCATAAGGAAATTGATCAAAAGAAATATTTCATGGTTAAGACTGAAATAGAGACACAGATCAGTATACAGTTTGTGTTCAATAGTTAAGTTCAAGGCATTAAAATATACCAGAGAATTTAATATATATGTTCAAAATGTAGAAAAATATTTACAGTCCATAAGAGAAGTTAAATATTGTTACACTGTCATACTATCCCTCAACAAATGTGAAAATATTAAGCTGACCCATCTTCTGTATGTTTATAAAACTTTATGTATTGATGCATTACAGATACAATGATACATGCGCGGATAACCTCCTGACACTGATGCACATAACGTGTTGAAATACGTAATGGGAATGTAACATGTGTTCAAGAGAGACACAATATATTGAATCACGAAAAACACTCAGATAACATGTAATGAGTTCATAGCTCACAGAGAAAAGATAATCTCTATTATCGTTATTATATTTATCACCTGCTTATAATTGTTTAGAGGGTGTAATATGTATTTAAGTTTAAGAAATTTATAAATATATAAAATAGCTATTTGAAGAAAATGCAGGCTTCCATTATGTTAACATGGATGACGTATGAAGTAAGTAATGAGTTTTAAAGTTTCAAATTAATATACTTGGGTGTACCAAAGATTTCCTAGTTGCCCTCACTGGAATATATAAAAATATTTGAAATCTTCCAGATGTTTACCATCTGTCTATGCAAACTTGAAGCTGAAGTGCTGGAGGTTGCACATGTAATGCACAAAGCTGATATTTCTTGTGCAGGCTGGTGCCAATCTGAAGCAGTTGAAGCCCCGTGACATTGTCATGCCTGTAAACCCAAAGTACACAGCACAGGAATGGCAAAAAGTCTATGCAGCACAGAAACCAAGTCCTGAATATTATCCTAACTTCAAGAAGGGCACTGAACCACAACCAGGTAAAGACTTGCCTCACACATTTGAGTAAATTTCACAAAGACAGTACTTTTCATATCATGAGACGACCCTATTAACTTTCAAATATATTAATGTCTGCTCTCATGTATTGTTTTCTGTTGCTGCATTGAAATTTGCTTACGTGTGATACAGAGTTTGCTGGAAAAGTCCATGTCCCTCTGAATGAAGCACACCAACGTATCACTGGCGGTAGCGCAGCATCCCGCGGTCAGTTCCCATGGCAAGTTGCTCTCATAATTGACAATGCATGGTTCTGTGGTGGTTCTCTCATCAGTTCACAATGGGTTCTTACTGCTGGACATTGCGCGTAAGTGTAAAGAGATACACACTTAAATTGTAGTTACTGAATGCAAAATCAAGCACAAAATTAACACCAAACAGACAAAAAAGCTGCTTGTGTTAGCAGTAGAAAATGAAGGGCCATGTGACATTCAATAATTTCTGATTCATTGCATTCTTGAAACATCCATATTGCTATCCACGCATCAGTATATATTATACAATACATTTTACAACACTTCATAAAAATTAATCGTCATACAAGAAAAGATAGAGAGGATTATAGATTCATGACATGAAGTAAAAAATCATCAGCATTCTTCAGTTTTCTAAGAAACAGATATGACCTTTCATTAATGCTGTCACTGCACATTAGCTTGAGGGGTTAAAGGGATGCAAAATTATAATCCCTTTCTGACCCTTTCATTGAAAGTTCCTTAAATTCAGGGATAATTGAAAAACAGAGGTGCTTACAGGTTTTACTCACTTGACAGGAGAAAGTGGATAATATGGCTATAAGAAAGGTTTTTGTGGAACTTGTTGTTCTGATCAGCCTCATATCACTTACCAAGGGTCTGGTCTTAAACATTTCATGTTTCAACATTCATCTCTTCCTGAAGCATATTAAGTGCATCCAGACATACCCACAATACAACATAAAATATAATTCATATACATTTTTGCTTATCTTAATAGCCTGTAAATAAAATTATACACGCACACATAGGACATACACAAACAATATTCTGCAAACTGTCCTCAGTGTAAAGAGTGTTTCTTCGATTGTCAATAACGGCATGTAAAGATCAATTTGAACCATCATTATAGCGGCAATATTCACTATTTTGCATCGGAAATTTAAAATTTCTTATTTCAAATTTCAATAAGAAATTTCAAACTATATTTATGAAAGTTTTTGATAAAATTCCTGTGTGCTGTGTATAGTATTTTCTGGTTACTTACACTGAATTTGCACATTTCCGGAAGTAAAGGAGAATACTGCCATCTTCTTAATCATGTGAACATATTATGTCAAAATGGATGCGCTTGCGACGTGATATCTGATTTTCACCTAAAATTTGTGTGCTTCCATCTGAGTGTAAGTTCGGCCCACACTGCTTTGGAATCCTCAGCATATTTTTAAATATTTCGATATTGTCTACCAAATTCTCACATGCTAACTAACTTAGTAATAATGGAGATAATCTGCACAACGTAAGACGTGAAGCCAGTAGACATTTCAGGAATAAAAGAAGGAATATCTGAAAGATAAAATTAATGAAATTGAAACAAACAGTAAGAACAAGAATATCAGAGACTTGTATAGGGGTATCAATGAGTTTAAGAAGGGGTACCAACCTAGAATTAATGTAGTAAGGGATGAGAAAGGTGACCTGGTTGCAGACTCCCACAGTATTTTGGCTAGGTGGAGGGATCATTTCTCCCAGCTGTTGAATATACACGAGGTTAATGATGTTACGCAGACTGAAGTACACACGGCAGAACCACTAGTGCCTGAGCCCAGTGCCTTTGAGGTTGAGATGGCTATTGAAAAGCTAAAAAGACACAAATCACCAGGTATTGATCAGATTCCAGCAGAACTGATTAAAGCAGGGGGTAAGATTATTCGGTCTCAAATCCATAAACTTATTATTTCTATTTGGAATAAGGAGGAATTGCCTGAGGAATGGAAGGAGTCGGTCATTGTGCCTATTTATAAGAAGGGTGATAAAACAGATTGTAGTAACTATCGAGGCATATCACTTTTGTCGACTATGTACAAAATTCTATCCAACATTCTTTTGTCAAGGTTAACTCCATATGCAGAGGAAATTATTGGGGATCATTAGTGTGGATTTCGACGTAACAGGTCAACTACTGATCATATATTCAGCATTCCTCAAATACTTGAAAAAAACTTGGGAATACAATGAGGCAGTGCATCAGCTATTTATAGACTTCAAGAAGTCCTATGATTCAGTTACGAGGGAGGACTTGTATAATATTCTAATTGAGTTTCGTATCCCCATGAAACTAGTAAGGTTAATAAAAATGTGCCTAAGTGAAACGTGTAGCCGAATTCGGGTAGGCAAACATCTGTCTCACACGTTTCCTATTAAGAATGGTTGGGAAAAAGGAGATGTTCTGTCGCCATTGCTTGACAAAGCTTACAGTCTTCAGGAATGTAATGCCAGCAGTGTGATATATAGCAAATGATATGTAAGAGAATTCTGCTGCTTACACTGGCAGGGTGTCACCTTTGTTTTTATTAGGTCTATCATTTAGCAAAATCATGTAATAATTTGTTTATGAATTTAGTGAACTAACTAAATAACTAACTAAATATATAACTCCATGGAGCAGACACCTTCTTGAGAAGCTAATATTTTCTCAGCTAGTTAAGAAATTCCCCTTATTTTATTGAACCCGAAGGTTCATTACAGCATTCACAAGAGCCCGCCACTTTTCCGTATCCTGAGCCAGCTCAATCCAGTTCATGTCCCCATACAACTTCTTGAATATGCATTTTAGTATTATCCTCCCATCCACGCCTGTTTTGTTAAATATTAGTCCTTACGTTACGTTACTCGCGACGATAGTTGATGATACCCAGGCCTTTCAAAAGATCCTGGCGACTTGATCAACGAGGGTCTCTCTGTCCAGAAAGACCCTAAAGATGAAGGCGCCACAAATTCCTGAAACGTCGCCAACCAATAACCCAACGGCACATCATATACACCAGAAGGTATGAATCCTGCTACAGAACAGTTTCCATTATCCAGTGTGTGTGTTTTATGTGCATGTCTACGTGCAAATTTTATTGCAATCCATGCTGCTGAATGAGGCCACATTGTTCTGGGGCAGCCAAGAATGGTGGTTTTAGAACGTTTCTTTTATCTGTGTCCTGAACACGGTAGCTGTCAGGGCATTGAGGCTTGCTCTGTAGGATAGACTTGCTGCCCTCTGGATGACGACGGAGAAAGAGATTCAGCGTTTCACACTCCGTTTCCAACCTATTTTCTACGTGTGCTCCAACGGGATTTCCCTTTCACATCTCTTCGTATGTAGCGCCCTCAAATTTATTTTTTTTGGGGCCCACAGATTTCGTAAATCGGACCTCAAATCGGGCCCAATCAACTAAACACGAAACGGAGGGTCGAGTGTTTAAAACAAACACTGTAAATAAAAATGAAACGCACAGTTTGTGCCCAAAACACCTTTTCCTGTAAAGTCTTACTTTTACCGATACAACTGTGAGTATAAAAGTCATAGCTGTTACGCTACGTGCACATTGCACGAAAGACACTTGCTCTTATCCATCTTGTCTTATTTACAGAACATGCTTTATTGTATACTTCATCATGCATTAAGTAACTTTCAAATTTCGCGATGTGAAGGCCAGAGTGAAGACCAAAATGGGTGTTATTCCTCACACAATCTCCGTTCTTGAAATAGATATCAGTTAGATATATCGCTAAATTTAAAACAGAAGGATATATGATTAAAGAGTAAGTGCGCTTGTAAACAAGTCTTGAATCTTAAAGATTGCAATGATCTTGTCATTTACAGATATGTTAGCGGCTAGACGTGATGAAGCAACGCCATGTTTATCTGAAGTGTGAGCTTTTTAAAATAATTTTGTGATTACGAAGACATAGATTTTGGGTATAAATTGGATCCACATTAAGTCGTCGCCAGTTCTTCGTTTTGTGGCAGCACGACAATGAATGCCTTCCTTGCTCTGACTTTCCTTGCAGCACTCAGCGTGGCGGTAAGTTTCTTTTAGCTGATTCTTTTCACTTCCGTATATCGTAAAGGGATGATGCAGCAATTTTCACTCCTTCCAGAATCGCTATTTTTGTTCATATTATTCCCTGCTTCAGTAACCACAGATTATGATTTCCATGTAGCCATGTATCGCACATACCTATAAGTGCAGATACACTTCTGTTCAAATATCGCTTCCTTACTCCAGATTTTCCTGTCAGATTTGCAGTGTAGTTGTTAAACAGAAATGTATCTTGGCATTGACGTATTGTACACTCAATGAGCCGGTTCGTGGTTCTCTTTAGTTTCTCTCAGCAAATGAATATCGTCTTAGTGCTTCAGAACACGTGAGATCTGTCATATTGCCACTAGTGTGGTAGCACAAAATGGCCTGTAGTTACATGCCATCTGTATGTTGGGGTATTTTCCTACAAAGATTAATGTCGCCCATAACAGAACTCGTGTAATTTGGGGGATAGTGACCGACGTTTCGGAGGGATCTGCTACGTCCTTTTTCGTAAACAAATGCAGCAGCAACGCCTTTCATTGGTTGGTCCGTCCATATATACCAAACTACACGGCATCAATTTTCAAACCACAATCAACCTCATAGTCATTCATATCAAAAACTCAATTTTAGCCCCTTTTGTTCATAGCTGAGTATCAATACATATTCTGAGCATGCTGTGTGACCGGAAGCACACTTCTATGGAAATTCTTACCATTGTTTCAGTCTTCTGTCAGACACGGAGAGTATCTGGAGAGATTATTTTGGTAACGTTAAAGTTGACTGCATAACATACCATGAAGGCACAGAGTATGGGTATAGCTCCACTCTTTCTTTAACCTCAGCGCTAGATATTGGTGGGTGGCTAACGTCACGCCCCGTCCACTTTACGCCCGGGAAAGGAACTCTTTACCCATTGAACAGGCCGCTGCATGGTCCCCAGGGCCAGTCTGGACGGGTGCTTAAAATCTCGCCTCCACCGGCATTAGAACCCTGAAACTTCCAGCCTGTATCGAGTCACTATACCGACTGAGCTATTCCGGCCCACGGAAATGTTATGTAGAGAGATCTTATTTACACGGCAAAACCTACAGCGGTTGAAGTAACTTGAGTGTGGTAAAGTAAAATCTGCTAGAATCTTGTAAATATCCAACTTGAACAACAAGCCTGATATGGCAAACCAGTACTGGCAAAGTAAGGAGAAATAATGCTCGCTCATCTATGCTTGCTGTGTGGTGGGGTCTTCTGTTTGTTGAATTTTGACTTACTGTGCTTCCCAATCTGGTCTATGTTTATGGGTGTAGCTATAATTGACCCTCCCTGTACCAAGTTCCAAATCACAGGGAACCAGCAACACAGGGAACACGCCCCCTTAATAACACTAACAGTACAAAACAACATAAATGTGAATATGCTGCCAAGGGTTTGGTGCATTTACTCACTGCCTGTGAGGCCATGAAGGTTTAAAATATAATTTGATGTAGGCTGGAAGACAGGAGAATGTTATACATGGGATTGCTGCGGGACTGAACAGCTGTTACTGTAAAAACTGCAGGCAAGTTATTTACTCATAAAGAAACTGATCACAAGGAATATTTCATGAGTTACAGTAAAATAAAAGCACTGATCAGTAATCAGTTTGTGAACTTAATATCCACCATCCCAGTTGGCGTTCAGATACAGGATTTTTCCTCACTTCCTTGAGAAAGAATGCTGAATCAGTTTGGGTTCAATAAGTATTTTCAGGCATTTCAAAATATCAGAGTATTAATATATATGTTTTAAATGTGTAAATATGTTTACAGTCCATAGGAGAAGTTAAATATCGATACACTGACATACTATCCTCAAAAAATATGAAAATATTAAGCTGACCCATCTTCTGTATGTTTATAAAACTTTATGTATTGATGCATAACAAACACAGTGATAGGTGCCTGCGGAACCACCTGACACTGATGCACGTAACGTATTGTAATATGTAATGGGAATGTAACATGTGTTCAAGTGATACACAACATTTTTCATCATGAAAAACACTCAAATAATATGTAATGAGTTCATACCTCACAGAGAAAAGGTAATCTCTATTATAAGTACTACCTGCTTAACACTCTTTAGTGGGTGTAATATGTATTTATTGTTAAGAATTTTATAAATATATGAAAAAGTTCTTTTGAGGAAAATGCAGGCATGCATTATGTTAAAATGGATGATATATGAAGTAAGTAATGTGTTTTAAAGTTTAAAATTATATACTTGATTGTACCAAAGCTTTCCTATTTGTCCACACTGGAATATCTAAAACCTTCCAGATGTTTACCATCTGTCTATGCACACGGAAAGCTTAAGTGCCTGAGGTTGCACATCTAACGCACAAATCTAACATTTCTTGTGCAGGCTGGGGCCAACCTGAAGCACTTGAAGCCCCGTGACATTGTCATGCCTGTAAACCCAAAGTACACAGCACAGGAATGGCAAGAAATCTATGCAGCACAGAAACCAAGTCCGGAATATTATCCTGATTTCAAGAAGGGCACTGAACCACAACCGGGTAAAGACTTGCTTCACACATTTGAGTAAAGTTCACAAAGACAGTATGTTTTTAATATGAACAGACAATCCTAGTAACTTTCAAATATGTTAATGTCTGCTCTCATGTATTGTTTTCTGTTGCTGCATTGAAATTTGCTTACGTGTGATACAGAGTTTGCTGGAAAAGTCCATGTACCTCTGGATGAAGCACACCAACGTATCACTGGCGGCAACACAACATCCCGTGGTCAGTGCCCATGGCAGGTTGCACTCATAGTTGAGAATTCATGGTTCTGTGGTGGTTCTCTCATCAGTTCGCGATGGGTTCTTACTGCTGCACAATGCGCGTAAGTGTAAACAGATATACACTTAAATTGTAGTTACTGAATGCACACACAAGCACAAAATTAGCACCAAACAGACATGAAAGATACTTGTACAAACAAAGAAAATGAAAGGCCATTTAACATTCAGTAATTTCTGATTCATAGCATTCTTGAAACGTCCACACTGCTAAACATATGTCAGTATAAATTATACAACACATTCTATAACATTTCATAAAAATTCACCTTCATACAAGAAAAGACTTGCACGATTATATATTCATGTTGTGAAGTAAAAAATCGTAAGCCTTCTTCAGTTCTCTAAGAAACAGTTATGACCTATCATCAATACTGTCACTGCACATTAGCTTGAGGAGTCAAAGAGTTGCAAAATTTTAATCCCTTTCTGAACCTTTCGTTGTGAACTTCCTTAAATTCAAGGATAACTGGAAAACCGACATGCTTAGAGATTTTGCTCACTTGACAGGAGAATGTGGATAATGTGGCTATAAGAAATGTTTTTGTGAGACTTGTGCTGATTAGCCTCATATCACTTACCAAGAGTCTGGTCTTTAAACATTTCATGTTTCAACATTCGTCTCTTCCTGAATCATTATTAAGTGCATCCAGACACACCCACAATACAACATAAAATATAATTCATAGACATTTTTGCATATCTTAATACACAGTAAATAAAATTATACACGCACACATAAGACACACACAAACAACCTTCTGCAAACTGTCCTCAGTGTAAGGAGTGCTTCTTTGAGTGTTAAGAACATAATATAAAGATCAATTTGAACCATCACTATAGCTGCAATTGTTACTGTTTTGCATGGGAAATTTAATTTCCCATTTTAAATTTCAATAAAGAAGTTGAAAATAGAGTTTTATGAAAGATCTTGATAAAATTCCTTTGTGCTTTTTTTGAATTTTATGCTTACGTATACTGAATGTGCACATTTTTATCAGTACAGGAAAATACTGCAATCTTCTTTATCATTTGAACATACTATCTCAAAAAGGATGCACTTAGTAAGAGATATCTGATTATCACCTACAATTTGAGTGCTTCTATATGAGTATAAATTCAGCTGACATTGCTTTGGAGTCCTCAGCATATTATTAAATATTTTGATTTTTCTACCACAATTTTCACATGTTAACTAACTTCATAAACAAATTATTACATGAAGCTTTGTCAAAGGAATGTTCACATGTCCTTAAAATCTGTCCAATCCTGGCCATCATTTGAGACCATGGTACTGTTTGCATTCCCTACCACATTACCAAATGAGAGCTGGCTACCACAGATAATCAGTTACTGCTGACAATTTCTAAGTTGGTGCACTGCTCCCACTGTATGAGAAATGGTCCAGTTGAACTGCAGTGCAGGCAGTTACACACCTGCTTCTCCCTCTGGAGTATCACATTCAGTTCTTAGTGACTTTAAGTCAGGTCCATGGTGGGCAGTGTGGTACTGGCACAGGTTCTACTGCAAGCTTTTGTGGTTTCCCCCAGAAATGTGCTATTCCTCAACACTCATTTATTATCACCTCATGAGGCATGAAATGCCTGTGACATAATCATACTTTATCACATTCTTGGTCTTAAGTTATCGTGAACCTCGAATTTGATTTGTCACAGAGTAAAGACGTAAGTTCATTTTACAAATATATAATTGTTGCAGTGGAAACAGTTACCAAATTGTCCTGGGAGCTAATCGATATGACGGATCGGAGAGTGGATCTCTGGTAGTCACATCAACCAGTAGCATCGTCCACCCTCAGTACGATGAAGACACATTTAACAATGATATAGCAGTTGTCCAACTACCATCATCAATTTCATTCACCAGTGAGTTTTTTAATATTTTACAAAACTCAAAAATAAACTTGCTTATTTTAAAAAAAATACCTTGCTGCCTATTTACAGCACAGTTGTTTATTCGTTTATCTCATTTATGCAGTCAAAGATTTTACAAGTCTTCTGAATACTCAACACATTGTTGCAATATCATTAGTACCCAACAACTGCCACAGTTAAGGTTATAACCAGGGTATGCATGATACATGTGGACAGCTTAGCTGTGTCTTTACCCTTAGCCCCAGGGAGCCATTTTATGCCCTCAGTCAACCTAAATTTAAGTGTAAATAATACTCATTTCGTCAAAATATAATTTTAATTTCAATAAAAAGACAAAATATCACAAGATAGTAAGAGAATGGAAAGGATCCATTGTTAAATAGATTACCTTCTAATAATCTAGAATGATTTATTGATTTGGTTTTTAAACTATACCTGTGCACCCCAGAAACTTCACTGAATTTGTGACCTCAGCTCTGAAAAACACTGCACACATCATTAAGGGAAGATGTTACACTCACTTTCATCTTACATAATTTTCTCATTACTACTATAGAGCACACAGACATTTTAGTGGAAAATACTGATATTTCCCATCCCTAGATATGATTTTGACATATAACTTTTCCACTAACTGCTTCATTCTTCACACTGCTTGATGGCACTTCAGTACTGCAGTTTCACTCAGTCTGAAGGTAATGTTCCGAAATGGCAGCTTAATTGTAGCCTAGAGGTACAGTTTTCAGCAGAGTTCAACACATAATACTGGGTAAAAATGATGCAATATCAACTGACACACTGCTGCCTTATAATGGTATTACTGTACCTAATTGATGTCAGTTTCACATTTGGTTTCAGTGGGAATGACATACAAACAGAACAAATTGTTACAGCAAGCAATGTATTTGTGTGTGCACATGTGTAACTGTGTTTGTGAGTGCGTGCATGCGTGCATGTGTTTTGGTGTGTGTGTGCACGTTACAAAAAGAAGTGTTGTTGTAAAAGAAATGACAGAAAGATAATCTTGAATGTTTCAGCTTACATCAGTCCTGTTAGACTGCGCAGTATAGCAGGGGATCTTGCTGGTGCACGTGTACGTGCCTGTGGATGGGGCAAAACTTCTGACAGTTAGTACAATTTTCTTGTTATTTTACACTTTAATTTGAGAAACTTCACAGACCAGTGTGACTGTTGCAAAGGGGGAGAAACTCATGGCCTTCAGGATATTCTGTGGTCACAGTGAGTACCTTGTGTCTGTACTGTAACATACAAAGTGTAAGGATTGTCCAAGGCTGCATGACAGTCATATATTAACAAACCAACCAACCAACCAACAAACACACAAACTAACTGCATGGTTATATATAGATTGAGAATTTAATTCTACAGTACAATAAATGAAACTTGCTCCATAAATAGCACATTATACAAAGTCCAACAGACTACGAGAATTTATGACATGTGAAGAAAAAATTATGTTAATGTGTCACAAGATGTTCAGCTATTGTAAAATATCATACTATTTCTCTTCTTATAATTGCCAACTTATTTAATGTAAAGTAATTCAGGTTTCAAGTAGTGTGTTGATCAGTAACCTAACTCCTTGTTACATTTCACAGGTTCCAGCAGTCTTAGTCCAACTCTGCAATGCGTTGACCTCACAGTCATCACAAACACAGCATGTGCCAACATTTACGGCAACATCATTGCTTCTACCCAACTTTGTACTGCTACAACTTTTGGCCACAGCACCTGCAGTGTAAGTTTTACATCTACATGTCCTTCAAAAATTCACTTTTTAGTGTCCATAACACATGATTTGCTGTCATTACCCAGACCACTGCAATGGTAAATAATTTTCACTTTTCTCTATATGCTATGTGAAATGCAATATTACCTATTGCTGGAATATGAAACGGGTCAAAAATCTTTCCAAAAAATGATACAATTTTTCTCTTTCAAAAGCGTCTTCTTTAAATTTCCCAGCCCCTAAAGTGACAATCCTAACCTTAACTAGCAGAGTCACATTTCAATGTATCTGTCTTCTGTTACAGGGTGACAGTGGTGGCCCCCTTGTATACCTGGAGAGTGATGGTATCTACACTCAGGTCGGTATTGCATCAATAGTTTCTTCAGCTCTTTGTCAACGAGGATACCCTGCTGGTTTCACCAGGGTCACCAGCTTCCTCAGCTGGATTGAATCAAACACTGGCATTATAATTGGTGCCTAAACATAACAGCTGCGACACAGAGAGTAAAGTGTAGAAGCACAGCTTGGTTTTTATTAATCAAAGTTATGAACTAACCACCAGCACTGGACAGGAAGACACATGTAATAATTTTCTGATTCAATAAACTCTGTCACTTCCAGTTTATGAAGAATACTGATAACACTGCTCACACTGTAGTTATATTGTGACTTGATGCAATGATTGCAGTTACTGCTTTGGGCTTCATTAATCATCCTGTTTCATTACATAAAAACCGAAACATTTCATAAGTGTGTTCAGTTTTCATACTCAGGTGAA
This sequence comes from Coptotermes formosanus, assembly GCA_013340265.1. Lineage (NCBI taxonomy): Eukaryota > Metazoa > Arthropoda > Insecta > Blattodea > Rhinotermitidae > Coptotermes > Coptotermes formosanus. The sequence goes on from BLKM01000519.1 coordinate 1,344,239, forward strand.
GTATGAAAAACTTCTTGTTGGCTTAATTTATGTTCTTTCATGAAAATATACAACAAATTCGGAACGGCGTGACACATTTGCTGCCGAAGATGAAAACAGGGATCAATTATAAAATATTATGGACTTCGTACATATATATATATATATATATATAAATTGGATGACGGATGAACCGCAAATGAATAATCTTTACCGCTGAAACGATAATGCTATTGAACTCTGGCCGAGCATTGTCACATATCAGCAGTCTCTGAGGTTTGCAGTCAGGAATTATACATGAGGTGTTAAGGAGCCACAAGGTCACTCCTGTCCTATGTTAATAAATTTTTTAATAATCTATCTGTTTTTAGACCCACGGTGTACAAACTTATGCGTGTGCAGGTTTTTCTGTGTCACGCGACAGAATTTCCCTTATTTACCACAGTTTTTTACCAATGCAGTTTATTCTTTTTTCTCCGGCTGCTTTGTTTCTGCATGTGTACCAAATTTGTACCGTGAATATGAAGGCATTATAACCGTCCGAAACGCACGGCGTCAAAACTCAGACGACCACAAAATGACGTTTACGGTAGAAATTGACTTAGTTATTAATACGACAAATAGTGTCAATTAAAATTTAGGATTTGAACCTGTGACCCCAGGTTTTACTTTGCGGAGTAAAATTATTGACCTTAAATGTAATTTTGAAATAAAAAAATAAAGAACGTTTCAAAGGTTTTGTGCCATCTGGAATGTAAGCTTTTCTAAAGTAGAATTTGGAGAAGTTTTAACTTATTATTATTATCATCATCATCGTCAACATCATCATCATCATCATCGTAGTCGTCGTCGTCGTCGTCATCATCATCATGATTGAATGTGTAAAGAAGATATAAAGCTAATAAATCTGCAGATCTCGTCGTATAAAGAGCTCATTATTTCACAGTTCGTCGCCACTGGAAGGTACGAACCGTTGGTCTTCGACTTACAGCCCAGCCCGCGGCCACAGTTGTGAAATATGTGAATGCAATAAGAATTACACAACAAGTTTGACAGTTAGGTATAACACTTACTGCGATTCTTGCACATGCGGCCTGCGAACACACCCACAATAACTGTCGTGGCCCTTTGCCATAAAAAGGCACCTATCACATATAATTTAAGAACACCTCTTAGAAGAATTACATATACACCCTGTATTTTACAACTTAAAAGACGTTACAAGTGTTATGGCGCACCCTATAATTAGCAAGACTTGTGCACTTAACATCCTTCTTACAAGTTTTTTAAAAATTACCATTCGGTGTTAAGGCTTCTCGTGATTTTTCAGATACTTTGCGTGAAGAAAATATGTTTTATGTAGAGGGAACTAGAATAATTACAGAGCAATGAAATGTCTAAAATCCCTTTCCAGAAATAGAGTTACGCTGTCACTTCCAAGATTTCAGTTCTCCAAACACCCAGCCTCATCGGCAATTGACGGATTCAAGGTACGCCAATAAGGAGGCAGGGTCCGAATTACGGTCACTGTATTGCAACTCATGCCCACGGGGTTCTGCTACCTGATTCACTAAATCCGCGTCTTAGAGCTTTAAGCATTATACGTGATGTGAGGACAGTACTGTTACAAAAAATTAGGTTAAGTTAAAATGCGTTTTGTATTTAAGCGTTACTTTAATTTGTTTTAATATATTGGCAAACAATAACAAGCTCTTAGAATTGGGCCTCCTCTAACCTAACAGTTTCTCAGCTAGTCAAGAAAGTCCCCGCATTTTATGGAACCCGGAAGTTCATTACCGCATTCGCAAGAGCCCGCCACATGTACCTACCCTGAGCCAACTCAATCCAATGCATACCCCATCCCACTTATTGACTATCCATTTTAATATTATATTCCCATCTACGCCTGGCTCTCCCAAGTGGTCACCATCCCTCAGGCCTCGCCACCAAAATCTTGTATGCACCTCTCCAATCTCTTACAACTTTCTCCCTCTTAGGCCAAAATGTGTTCCTCACCACCTGTTCTAGGACAGTCAGTCTATATTCCTCCCTTAATTTGAGAAGCCAGTTGTCACACACACACACACACACACACACACACACACAAAACAAAAAGCAAACTTATAGTTTTGTATACTTTCATTTTTGTATGTTTAAGAGGGAACGTGATCAAAAATGTAGCCTTACTGAAGTCTATTACGAAATTTTCAAATATTGTTCTTTGATATCGCACATGCGTAATATAGTTAATGGGGAACTTCCCCTCCTGTTGGGATTCTGCAGTGTTTACTGGCTTTGGAACAGTTTATTTTTGTGTAAAATGAAGGAACGTGAACATCGCTGCGCCTTACGTACTGATCTGACTGTCTCTTGAACAGGCTTTGGCCAAACCGGAAGGTCTCCGACCCCTTAATATTGTGGTACCTGCAGATACACAGAATGCAACAGAAAAATGGCGCCCCATCATGGCGGCACAGTTACCCAGCACTAAACATTTTCCTGTATTGAAGAACGACACTAAATCTGAACCAGGTAAAGAATGTTGCATCCACAGATTGTTCCGTGTTCCACAATTTGCTTGGATGTTGAGGGTATTTCTGGTTACGTTTCTAGGAACTGTGAACAGCAGCCTAGGAGTGCAAATTCTGATTAGCTGGATAGGAAATTAAATACCGACGAACCAGCAGACTAGAGACATTGCTACTTACTTAACCCTTCATATACGAGCTGGACGTGGTTGGTGATAGGAGATGTGGCTATTAAATAACGAGACAGCTTCTTCAGCTTCTGCTATTGACGTATAAATATTTCGTATAACTACTTCACATTGAACCTCACCCAGCTGCCTACCAAACCACGGTAACTTGCGCGTAACTGTTATTATTATTACTATAATTATTATGTGTTTTATTGATTTTGTGTTGTATTTTTGTTCTTGAGCAGACTTCATACACAATAACCACTTGTGCTCTTAAGCCTTCACGTTAACAGCTAACTACTGATTTTTCATCATCATCATCATCATCATTTATTCTTAGGTAGAAAATCGCAGTATATACGTTTTAAGGAGTTTTATGTGAGGGTGTGTTATGTTACTAATACCACGGATTTTCCCCTCGGTGGCCCGGATCCCCAGATAATCCGGGCCATCCACCATCAACCTCGCCCCACATAGTCAGGATGACGGAGGGGATTACTGTATGTACCATCTTTGAAGATGGGACAGATACGTTGTCCCGAAACGCCGGTAAAGGATTACAATTTAACGCTGCGTAATATCCCAGGAAGCGCAGATCTGAACTTTACTTCTTATTAGTAAAATAGTTTGCTTATGATTTGAGTCGACATTTGATGGCGTCTTGATGCACCTGACAATGCAACGACGTACGATTCATAGTGCCACTGTGTCACACCTGTGCAGTTGTCTTACAATCACTGCGATAGCGTTCACAACTAGGATTGATTTTGTTTATGGACCCTGCCCCAGAAAAATTGCAAAAACAAGGGTAACTCCAGGTTAGATTCGTTTAGGAAAGTAAACTTCCGACAAAGGTCAAAATTTGCCCGGTGTTGTCGTCAAAGTAATTTACAGTTTTGTCTTTAAAACGACATTTATTTATCCACTGTGTGTATTTTAACTTACGTAACAGTTGTAGATATATTGCAGAACACATGGCACTGCTGCTAATGTTAGCAAATTCCATTTCCCAAACCTTATCTACAAAAATCAATTGTTTAATCTCACATTTATTTCATTCACCTTTACAATTCTGACCGAAACTGATATTCTGTGGAAAAAGCAAGGTATTTTTTCTTTGTACTTATTAGGTATGACGCCGTGAAAATATATGGGGACAGTAGCAGTACACCTCCACTCATTCTTAAACTTCACACTAGATGGAGGTGAGAGATTAAATTCACATCCTGATCGCCGTTCCCGTCCTCCTCCAGAGAAAAGGGTCACGGTTAGTTTTTGAACTGGGGGCTGGCTGGGTGGGGCCCAGAATTCATATGGACGCCTTACAGAACTGACAAATCTCTTGTTCTTTCGACAAACAAACAGCGAATCCTTGGCCGTTCAGCCCTTATATTTTCACTAAATCAACTGAGCTATCCCGTCTTCATTATCCGCATCCTTCCATAGCAAACGTGTCTATAATTGGAGACTGTCTAACATCTTCATCAGCTTTTTCACTTCATGATGTTACATTTGTTCCATTTTCAGGATACTCCTGCACATATCGATAATCCTGCACATATCGATAATCCTGCACATATCGATGCTCCAGCACATATCGATGCTCCAGCACATATCGATTTTACATATCATTATCACAGAGACGTTTAATAATACCAACAAGAATGGAACTAACCAAAGCTTATACTTCAAATACTTCAACATATTACAGGACAACGCAAGATTTTATCTTCTCACGGCTGTTTTGTTAAATATCAGTTCTTCCGTTATGTTAAACGTCATGATAGGTGAGGATACCCAGGCGTTTCAAAAGATCGTGGCGCCTTCATCAACGATGGTCTGTCTGTCCGAAAGGACCCTAAAGATGAAGGCGCCACAAGTTTCTGAAACGTCGCCAACCAATAACCCAACGGCACATCATATACACCAGAAGACATGAGTCCTGCTACAGAACAGTTTGCATTATCCATTGACTGTGTTTTATGCCCATGTCTGCGTGGAAATTTAATTGCAATCCGTGCTGCTGAATGGACCACACCGTTCTGGCTGTCGCCAAGAAAGGTGGTTGTAGAGTGTTTCTTTTATCTGTGTCCTGAACACGGTAGCTGTCAGGGCATTGAGGCTTTCTCTGTAGGATAAACCTGCCGCCCTCTGGATGACGATGGAAAAAGAGATTCAGCATTTCACACTCTGTTTCCAGCCTAATTTCTACGTGTGCTCCAAGGGAATTTCCCTTTCACATCTGTTCATATGTAGTGCCCTCAAATTTATTTTGTTTTGGGCCGACAGATTTCTTAAATCGGACCACAAATCAGGCCCAATCAACTAAACACGAAACGGAGGGTAAAGTGTTTCAAACATGCACTGTAAAGAAAAATGAAACACACATTTTGTGCGCAAAGCACCTTTTCCTGTAAAGTCTTAATTTTCCGAGACTACAGTGAGTATAACTGTCATGACTGTTACGCTACGTGCACATTGCCCGAAAGATTCTTGCCCTTATCCATCTTGTCTTATTATTAGAACAGGATTTAATTTTATACTTCATCAAGCAATAAGTAATATGAAAATTTCGCGATGTGAAGGTCACAATGAGTGCTATTCCTATCACACAATCTCCCTTCTTGAAATGGATATCAGTTAGATTTATCGCTAATTTTAAAATAGAATAAAACATAATTAAAGGTTAAGTGCATTTTAAACAAGTCTTGAATCTTATAGATTGCAATGAACTTGCCATTTACAGATACGTTAGCGGCTAGAAGTGATGAAGCAACACCATGTTTATCTGAGGTGTGGGCTCTTTTAACAGAAATTTTTGATTTCTGTGACAGAGACTTTGGGTATACATTGGATCCACATCAAATCGTCGCCAGTTCTTCGTTTTGTGGCAGCACGACAATGGAGGCCTTTCTTGCTCTGAATTTCTTTGCAGCACTCAGCCTGGTGGTTTCTTTTTTAGCTGATTATTTTCACTTCAATATATTGTAAAGGACTGACGCACAAATTTTCAGTCCCTCCAGAATCGCTATTTTTGTTCATATTATTCCCTGCTTCAGTAACGCCTGATTACGAGTTCCATGTAGCCATGTATCGCACATACCTGTAAGTGCATGTACACTTCTGTTCAAATACCTCTTCCTTACTCCAGATTCTCCTGTCAGATTTGCAGTGTAGTTGTTAAACAGAAATGTATCTTGACATTGACGTATTTTACACTCAATGAGCCTGTTCGTGGTTTTCTTTTGTTTCTCTCAGCAAATGATTACTCTCTTAGTGCTAGAGAACACGTGAGATCTGCCATATTGCCACTAGTGTGGTAGCACAAAATGGCCTGTAGTTACATGCCATCTGTATTTTGGGAATTTTACTACAAATATTAATGTCGCCTGTAACAGTATCCCGTGAAATATGGGGGATAGTTACCGACGTTTCTGAGGGATCAGCTGCATCCATATTCGAAATCGAATGCAGCAGCAACGCCTTTCATTGGTTGGTACGTCCATATTTACCAAACTACACGGCATCGATTTTCAAGATACAATAACCTCATAGTCATTCATATCAAAAACTCAAATTTCGCCCGTTTTTGTTATAGCCGAATATCAATACATATTCTGAGCATGCTTTGTAACCGGAAGCACACTTCTATGGAAATTTTTCAATTGTTTCCATTTTCTGTCAGACACGGACAGTATCTGGAGAGGTTATTTTGGTAACGTTAAAGTTCACACTATAACATGCCATGAAGGCACAGAGTATGTGTATAGCTCTACTCTTTCTTTAACCTTAGCGCTATATGTTGGTGGGTGGCTAACGGCACGCCCCGTCCGCTTTACGCCCGGGAAAGGGAACCGGTACCATTGTACAGGCGGCTGCGTGGTCACCAGATCCAGTCTGGACGGGTGCTTAAAATCTCGCCCCCACCAGGATTAGAAGCCTGAAACGTCCAGCGCGTATCGTGTCACTATACCGACTGAGCTGTCCTGGCCCACGGAAACGTTATGTACAGAGATCATATTTACAACGTAGAAACTACAGCGGTTGAAGTAACTTGAGTTTGGAAAAGTTAAATCTGCTAGAATCTTGTAAAAATGCAACTTGAAAAACAAGCGTGATATGGCAAACCTGTACAGGCAAAGTAAGGATAAATAATGCTTGCTTATCTATGCTTGCTGTGTGGTGGGGTCTTCTGTTTGTTGAATATTGACTTATTTTGTTTCCCAATGTGATCTATGTTTATGGGTGCATCCGTACATGACCCTCCCTGTCGACAGTTCCAAATCACAGGGAACCAGTAAAACAGGTAACACACCCGCTTAATGACAATAACACTACAAACAACATAAATGTGAATATGCTGCCAAGGGTTTGGTGCATTTACTCACCGCATGTGAGGCTCACATATGGTCATGAAGATTTAAAATATAGTTTAATGTAGGACTGAAGGAAGGAGAATATTATACGAGGGATTGCTGCATGACGGAACAGTTGTTACAGTAAAAACTGCAGGCAAGTTATTTACTCATAAAGAAACTGATAAAAAGAAATATTTCATGAGTTAGAGTAAAATGAAAACACTGATCAATAATCGGTTTGTGAACTTAATACCGACCATCCCAGTTGGAGTTCAGATACAGGATTCTTTCTCACTTCCTTGTGAAAGAATCCTGAATCAGTTTGGGTTCAATAATTATTTCCAGGCATTTCAAAATATCAGAGTATTTAATATACATATTTAAAATATATAAATATGTTTACAGTCCATAAGAGAAGTTAAATATCGATACACTGCCATACTATCCCTCAAAAAATATGAAAATGTTAAGCTGACTCATCTTCTGTAAGTTTATAAAACTTTATGTACTGATGAAATACTCAAATAGTATGTAATGAGTTCATACCTCACAGAGAAAAAATAATCTCTATTATAAATACTAACTACTTAATACTGTTTAGGGGGTGAAATATGTATTTATTGTTAAGAAATTTATAAATATATAAAACAGTTGTTTGAAAAAATAATCTCTATTATAAATACTAACTACTTAATACTGTTTAGGGGGTGAAATATGTATTTATTGTTAAGAAATTTATAAATATATAAAACAGTTGTTTGAAGAAAATGCAGGCATCCATTATGTTAAAATGGAATGTTGTATTAAGTAAGTAATGTGTTTTAAGGTTTAAAATTAATACACTTGGACTTTGCTAAGGGTTACCTATTTGTCTACACTGGAATGTGTAAAGTTTTCCAGATGTTTACCATCTGTCTATGCACACTGAAAGCTGAAGTGTTTGAGGTTGCACATCTAATGCACAAAGCTAACATTTCTTGTGCAGGCTGGGGCCAACCTGAAGCACTTGAAGCCCCGTGACATTGTCGTGCCTGTAAACCCAGAGTACACGGCACAGAAATGGCAAGAAATCTATGCAGCACAGAAACCAAGTCCGGAATATTATCCTAACTTCAAGAAGGGCACAGTACCACAACCAGGTGAAGACTTGCCTCACACATTTGAGTAAAGTTCACAAAGACAGTACCATTTTCATAAGAACAGACAATACTATTAACTTTCAAATATGTTAATGTCTGCTCTCATATACTGTTTTCTGTTTTTGCATTGAAATTTGCTTGTGTGTGATGCAGAGTTTGCTGGAAAAGTCCATGTACCTCTAGATGAAGCACACTAACGTATCACTGTCGGTAACACAGTATCCCGCGGTCAGTTCCCATGGCAGGTTGCTATCATAATTAACAATTCATGGTTCTGTGGTGGTCCTGTCATCAGTTCACAATGGGTTCTTACTGCTGCGCATTGCCCGTAAGTGTGAACATATACACACTTAAATTGCAGTTACTGAATACATACACAAGCACAAAATTAACACCAGACATGTAAGACACTTCTACTAGCGGTAGAAAATGAAAAGCCATTTAACACTGAGTCATTTCTGATTCATTGCATTCTTGAAACGTCCATAATGCTATCCATACATCAGTACATCTTATACAACACTTTCTATAACATTTCATAAAAATTCCTCATCATACAAGAAAAGATAGAAAGGGTTATAGGTTCATGTTGTGAAGTAAAAATTTATAAGCCTTCTTCGGTACTCTAAGAAACAGATATGAGCTTTCATTAATGCTGTCACTGCATATCAGCATGAGGGGTTAAAGTGATGCAAAATTGTAATCCCTTTCTGATCCTTTCACTGTAGACTTCCTTAAATTCAGGGATAATTGGAAACAGAGATTCTTACAGGTTTTCTCACTTGACAGGAGAGTGTGGATAATATGGCTATGACAAACGTTTTTGTGGTACTGTTCAGACTACCCTCATATCACGTACCAAGATTCTGGTCTTAAAACATTTCATGCTTTAACATTCCTCTCTTCCTGAAGCATATTAAGTGTATTAAGAATTAAGAAATAAGAAGTATTAAGAAATACCCATAATGCAACATAAAATATAATTCATAGGCATTCTTGCATATTTTAATATTCAGCAAATAAATTTATAGACAAACACATGAGATATTTACACAAACATTATTCTGCAACCTGTCCTCAGTGTAGAGTGTGCTTCTTCTAGTGTTAAGAAAAACATATATAGGTTAATTTGAACCATAATTCTAGTGGCAATTTTTACTGTTTTGCGTGGGAAATTTAAAATTTTTCATTTTAAATTTCAATAAAAAAGTTCAAAATAGAATTTTGTGAAAGTATTTTGATAAAATTTCTCTATCCTTTGTGTTTGAATTTTCTGCTTATTTATACTGAATTTGCACATTTTCAGCAGTGCAGGAAAATCCTGCCAACTTTGAAATTATTTGAACATACTATATCAAACAGGATCCACTTACTACATGATATGTGATTATCACCTACAATTTGTGTGCTTCCATCTGAGTGTAAGTTCGGCCCACACTGCTTTTGAATCCTCATCGTATTATTAAATATTTCGATATTGTCTACCACAAATTTCACATGTTAACTAATTTGATAAAAAATTATTATATGATTCTCCTAAATGATAGACCGAATTAAACAAAGGTGACTCACCACCAGTGAAAGCAGCAGATTTCTCCTACATATTATTTCCTACATATCACACTGCTGACATTACATTCCTGAAGACTGTAAGCTTTGTCAAGTAACATTCACATGTTCTTAAAATCTGTCCAGTCCTCGCAATAGTGTGAGACCATGGTACTGTTTACATTCCCTACCATAGTACCAAATGAGAGCTGGCTGCCACAGATAATCAGTTACTCCTGAGAATTTCTAAGTTGGTGCACTGCTCCCAATATATCAGAAATGGTCCAGCTGAACTGCAGTGCAGGCAGTTACACACCTGCTTCTCACTCTGGAGTATCACATTCAGTTCTTAGTGACTTTAAGTCAGGTCCATGGTGGGCAGTGTGGTACTGGCACAGGTTCTACTGCAAGCTTTTGTGGTTTCCTCCAAAAATGTGCTATTCCTCAACGCTCATTTATTATAACCTGGTGAGGCATGAAATGCCTGTGACACAATCATATTTTATCACATTCTTGGTCTTCAAGTTATCGTGAACCTCGCATTTGATTTGTCACAGAGTAAAGACGTAAGTTCATTTTACAAATATATAATTGTTGCAGTGGAAGCATTTACCAAATTTTGCTAGGAGCTAATCGGATTGACGCACCTGATAGTAGATCAGTGATAGTCACATGAACAAGCAGCATCTTCCACCCTCAGTACAATGAAAGCACCATTAACAATGATATAGCACTCATCCAGCTACCATCAGCAACTTCCTTCACCAGTGAGTATTTTAATATTTTAATAAATACAAAAATAATCTTGCTTATTCTGAAACAAATACATTGCTTCCTATTTACAGCACAGACGTTTATTTGTTTATCTCATTTACCCAGTTAAAGATTTTACAAGTCTTCTGAATACTCAACACAGTGTTGCAGTATCAGTAGTACCCAACAACTGCCACAGTTAAGGTTATAACCAGGGTATGCATGATACATGTGGACAGCTTAGCTATGTCTTTGCCTTTCTCTTCAGGGAGCATTTTCTGCCCTTGTTCAACCTAAATTTAAGAGTAAATAATACTCATTTCCTCAAAATATAATTTTAATTTCAACAAAAACAAAATATCACAAAATAGTAAGAGAAAGGAAAGGATCCATTGTTAAATAGATTACCTTCTAATGATCTAGCGTGATTTGTTGATTTGGTTTCTAACTATACCTGTGCACCCCAGAAACTTCACTGAATTTGTGACCTCAGCTCTGAAAAACACTGCACAGCGTGATTAAGGGAGGACATTACACTCACTTCCATCTTACATAATTTTCTTATTACTAGTATAGTGCCCACTGAAAATTTGACAGAAATATTGACATTTCCTACCCTTAGATATGATTTTGACATACGTTTCCACTAACTGATTCATACTTCATGCTGCTTGCAGGACTCTAGTTTCACTCAGTCTTAATGTAATGTTCTGAAATGGCAGCTTAATTATAGCCTAGAGATACAGTTGTCAGCAGAGGTCAACACATAATGCTGAGTAAAAACGATGCAATATCAACTGACACACTGCTGCCTAATAGTGGTATTACTGCACCTAATTGATGTCAGTTTTACATTTGGTTTCAGTGGGAATGACATAACAAGGAGCCAACTTCTTACAGCAAGCAAATGTTGTTGTGAAACAAATGACATAAAGATCAACTTGAATGTTTCAGCTTACATCAGTCCTGTTAGACTGCGCAATATAGCAGGGGATCTTGCTGGTGCACGTGTACGTGCCTGTGGATGGGGCAAAACTTCTGACAGTTAGTACAATTTTCTTGTTATTTTACACTTTAATTTGAGAAACTTCACAGACCAGTGTGACTGTTGCAAAAGGGAAGAAACTCATGGCCTTCAAGTTATTCTGTGGGCACAGTGAGTACCTTGTGTCTATACTGTAACACGCAAAGTGTAAGGATTGTCCAAGGCTGTACAACTGTCTTACAATAACGAACCAACCAACCAACCAACCAACCAACTAACCAACCAACCTACAAACACACAAACTAACTGCATGATTATATATAGATTAAAAATTTAATTTTATGGATGAAGTAAACAGAAGTTGATCCATAAATAGCACTTTATGCAAAGCCCAAAAGACTACAAGAATATATGGCATGTGAAGAAAAAATTATGTTAATGTGTTACAAGACGTTCAGCTATTGCAAAATATCGTACTGTTTCTCTTCTTATAATTGCCAGCTTCTTTAATGTTTAACGTAATTCAAGTTTCAAGTACTGTGTTGATCAGTAACCTAACTCCTTGTTACATTTCACAGGTTCCAGCAGTCTTAGTCCAACTCTGAACTATGTTGACCTCACAGTCATCACGAACATAGCATGTGCTAACGTTTATGGCTTCGGCGTTACTGCCACCATACTTCAGTCATTTGTAGAACATATTCAGGAGGCTTTAGATAAGCAGCAGCATGTCATAGGAATTTGCTTAGATTTAACAAGAGCGTATGATGTTGTAAATCACTCTATACTTTTAGATAAACTGGAATTCTATGGTGTTAGGGGTCCAGGTAAAGCTTGGTTTGAGTCATATTTATCTAACCGATCGCAGTTTGTTGAAATAACACATACAGACTACCGAAAGTCCACTCAAAATTTGTACTCATCAAAGTTAAGAAAACTTCACTTTGGAATTCCGCAAGGATGGATTTTGGGACCAGTATTATTTTTGTTATATATAAATGATTTAACAACTTTTATAAATGATGTAAAAATGGTCCTACATGCTGATGATACCAATATATTGGTTACCAACAAAAACAAAGAGTCTCTAAACACAAAATTAACCATGGTTATGACGCAGTTAGAGGAATGGTTATCAAGGAATAAATTAGTTGTAAACACTCAAAAAACATTTGTTATATATTTTCACAATAGGCACCATTATTTGTGTGAGAAACCAACGGTTGTGTTTAATGACAAGGAAATTAATTATTGCTCTCAATCAAAATGATTAGGTTTACACATTACAGAAAATTTTAATTGGAAAATACATATTCAAAATTTATATTTAAATTTGTGTCATATATTTTGTATTATAAAATCCCTAAAAGATACTATAAGCCTACAAATGATTTTATATATCTATTATGCTCACTTTGAAGCTCGCTTGCAATATGGCATCATTTTCTGGAGACATGATAGTGACAGTACGAAGCTCTTCCGGTTGCAAGAAAAGGTAACTAGACTGATCTCGGGTATTGGTAGGTTGGTTTCATGTAGAAGTGTGTTTAGGAATTACAAAATATTAACTGTACCATCTCTATATATGTTGGAGACTTTGTCTTTCATAAAGAAACATTCGACGCATTTAAAATCCAATGAGCAGCTGTATGGCTATAACACCAGAGGTAAGACAAGTTACCACAAATTGAGTTGCAACACTTCCCAATACCAAAATAGTGTCACAAACATGGGTGTTAAGTTATATATTTGTCTGCCCAATAGATTAAAAACCTTGACCAGTGTTAATTTATTTAAAAATGAAGTAAAGCGGATACTCCTTGAAACCCCCTTTTATACTGTACATGAATTTTATAATTGGAAAGAGTCTTAACGATATGGTTTTATTTTATGAGGAAGAGTAGTTTGGTATGTCGTTTTGTATGAGTTGTGGTTTTTATGTACTTATCTTGTAGGATACATTTTTGTGCATTTGTATGTGTAAATTGACTTACCCTTATATCATTATGTGATGCTAGGTTGTTATTAGGAATTATAGTTTTGGTGTGTTTGTCTTGTAAAATGAAGTTTTAGCACGTTTTCGTATGTGTAAACTGACTTACCCAAATGTCACTACGTGATTTTAAGGGAATAAATAAAAATTAAAATTAGAATAAATTACTTTGTGCTGCTACAACTGGCGGCCAGAGCACGTGCAGTGTAAGTTTTTCATCAACATATCCTTCAAAAATTCACTTATTAGTGTCCACAACACATGACTTGCTGCCATTACCCAGAGCACTGCAATGGTAAATAATTTTCACTATTCTGTATACGCCATGTGAAACGTACTACTGCCCATTTCCAGCACATGAAACGGGTCAAAAATCTGTCCACAAAATAATAAACGTTTTCTTTTTCAAAAGCGTCTTATTTAAATTTCTGAGCCTCTGAAGTGAAAATCCTAACCGTGACTAGCAGAGTCACATTTCAATATATCTCTCTTCTGTTACAGGGTGACAGTGGTGACCCCCTTTTATACCAGGAGGGTGATGGTGTCTACACTGAGGTCGGTGTTTTATCATTTGGTGCTGCAGATGGTTGTGAACTGGGGTACCCTGCTGGTTTCACCAGGGTCACCAACTTCCTCAGCTGGATTGAATCAAACACTGGCATTATAACTGGCCGCTAAACATAACAGCAGTGACACCGACAGTAAAGTGCAGAAGCACAGCTTGATTTTTGTTAATCAAAGTTATGAATTAACCACCAGTACTGGACAGGGAGACCCATGTAATACTTTTCTGATTCAATAAACTCTGTCACTGTCAGTTTATGAAGAATACTGATAACACTGCTCACAGTGCAGTTATATCGTGACCTGATGCAATGATTGCAGTTATTTCTTTGGGCTTCATTAATCATCCTGTTTCATTACATAAAAACCAAAACATTTCATAAATGTGTTCAGTTTTCATACTCAGGTGAAGAAGTATGAAAAAATTCTTCTTGGCCTAATTGATGTTATTTCATGGAAATATACAACAGAGTGGGCACGGTGTGACACATTTCCTGCTGAAGATGAAAACAGCGCTCGTTTATAAAACATTATGGACTTCTATACACACACACACACACACACACACACACACACACACACACACAAATATATATATATATATATATGTATATATATAACTTGTATGACGAACGAACCTCAAATGAATAACATTTACCACTGAAACGATAATGCTATTGAACTCTGACCGAGCATTGTCACATATCAGCAGTCTCTGAGGTTTGCAGTCAGGAATTATACATGAGGTGTTAAGGAGCCACAAGGACAGTCCTGCCCCATGTTAATAAATTTTTTAATAATCTTTCCCTTTTTAGCCCCACTGTGTACAAACGCATGCACGTGCAGGTTTTTGTGTGACCCGCGACAGAATTTTCCTTATTTACCGCAGTTTTTTAACCAGTGCAGTTTATTCTTTGTTCTGCGGCTGCTTTTTTGCTGCATATGTTCGAAGTTTGTACACTGAATATGGAGGCATTATAACCGTCCGAAACGCACGGCGTCAAAACTCTGACGACCTCAAAATGCCATGTACGGTAGAAATTGACTTAGTTATTAATACGGCAAATAGCGTCAATTAGAGTTTGGGATTCGAACCTGTGAACTCAGGTTTTACTTTGCCCAATAAAATGATTGATCTTCGATACACTTTTCAAATTTTAAACATCAACTATGCAACGGTTTTGTGCCGACTGGAATGTAAGCTTCTATAGAGTAGAATTTGCAGACTTTTTTAACTTATTATTATCGTCATCGTTGTCGTCGTCGTCGTCATCAGCATCATCATCATCATGATTGAAAGTACAAAGAATATTTAAAGCTAATAAATCTGCAGATCTCGTCGTATAAAATAGCTCACTATTTCACAGTCCGTCGCTACTGTAAGGTACGAACCGTTGGTCTCCAACTTACAGCCCAGCCCGCGGCCACAGTTGTGAAATATATGAACGCAATAAGAAATACACAAAAAGTTGGGCGGTTAGGTATAACACTTACTGTGATTCTTGCACATGCGACCTGTGAACAAACACACAATAACTGTCATGGCGCTTTGCCATTAAAAGGCACCTATCATAAAAAATTTAATAACACCTCTTAGAAGAATTACATATACACCCGGTATTTTCCGACTTAAGAAACGTTACAAGTGTTACGGCGCATCCTGCAATTCGCAACATATTTCTGTGTATTTAACATCCTACTTACGACTATGTTACAATTTATCATTTGGTGTCAAGGATCCGGGTGATTTTTGAGATATTTTAGCGGGAAGAAAATTTGTTTTATGTAGAGGGAAATAGAGTAATTACAGAGCAATGAAACGTCTAAAATCCTTTTCCGGAAAAACAGTTACGCTGTCACTCCCAAAATTTCTGTTCTCCAAACACCCAACCTCATTGGCAATTGACGGATGCAAGGTACGCCAATAAGGAGGCAGGGTCCGAACTACGGTCGCTGTATTGCAACTCATGCCCACAGGGTTCTGCTACCTGATTCACTAAATTTGCGTCTTAGATCTTTAAGCATTATACGTGGTGTGAGGACAATACTGTTACAAAAAATTAGGTTAAGTTAAAATGCCTTTTGTTTTTACGCGTTACTTTAATTTCTTTTAATATATTGGCAAACAATAACAAGCTCTTAGAATTGAGCCTGCTCTAAACCCACTTAATCAATCAATCAATCATTTATGAAGCTTAAGACATTATCTCGATGGAAATCTTGACCTGTGGAACGTCACGTTACCTGTGTACGTGTAACGGTCCTTGAAATGGCGTGCTAGAGAAAATAGAAAGCGCCATTTAATTATTTGTAGAAAGTGTCTGTACGCGTATGTACGCATGCGGATTCGTTCGCATACGTGCATTCGTGCATGTGTGAGAGTTCTGTGCCTGTTAAGGTTTAAATGTATTTAATTGGCCCGTGTTTGTAGGCCTCTAAACTAACTAAATAACTAACTAACTAACTAAATAACTAACTCCATGGAACAGAGGCCTTATTGAGAAGCTAACAGTTTCTCAGCTAGTTAAGAAGTTCCCCGCATTTTATGGAACCTGGAGTTGCATTACCGCATTCACAAGAGCCTGCAACCTGTCCATATCCTGAGCCAGCTCAATCCAGTCCATGCCCCCATCCGACTGTTTGAGGACCCATTTTAATATTATCTTCCCATCTACGCCTGGGTCTCCCAAGTGGTCGCCTTCCCTCAGGTCTCACAACCAAAATCCTGTAGGCACCTCTCTTTTCCCCCATACGTGCTACCATCCCCGCCCATCTCATTCTTCTCGATTTGATTACCCGAATAATATACACGCTTCTAAATATCTCTGTTAATTTTTGTATTCGAGTAGTCATTTTTAATGTTTTATTTTTAGTCTATTTTTCTTGTTTTGTACAGAAGTACTAGTTGATGGTATGTTTTTTCTGTCTGTGTATCTGTTTCCCGTTTAATAACGTTTCGGTCTGGTAACTGACCTTGCACAACATGAAAGTCCGAGCCGTCTTGCCGAAGGACTGTCACCTGTTGTCTTGCTGTCATCATGTCGTTACGCAACTATCAGCGTTATTAATACTATGTCTGTAACCACAGTTCGGCAGCTATAAACGGGAGTCAGAGTTTTCTATGCTCCAGTCATTATCTCAGTCTTGAATTTTGCCAAGTACTATTGTATAGGGTGCATATTTAGTGAAGACCCTACTTAAAAGCCCTCTAGTGCTCTATACGATAAATTTCGATGGAAACCGAGCGACCACCATGTAGTGTTAAGTAGGATGGCACGGTCAGCGTTCGGTGTGGAACGCAGGTCTGTGGATCTCAAACCGCCGCGCTGTACCCTAAGATGTAGGCTAGACGAATGTAGTCGGTAAATTCAAAGAAACACGAGCTGTCAGTTTGTAGTGAGAAGACAGACGAGATGCCGCAGCGCTAGACGACGCTCGTATGAGGTTTCTGTATGGAAGATTCAAATCTTTGATTACATCAGAGTCTCTTCTGGGATCTCACATTAGTGAAACCTCATACTTTGCCTATATGTAATAACTTTTGTTTGGAATAAATTATACGGAAAATTTTATAGTATTTTACCGTGTACAAAGCTTTAAGAATTCCCTTAACAGCTACACACACACTCTCAGTTTCTTTGCGAGGGACTGTCTGCACTTAATTTGGTGTCTTCCGTGTCATTGGCACTTCTTAAAGGAAGCGTACACAGTTAGAGCAAACGTTGGTCTAACATGTGGGTTTGCTACTGTAGTTTTACCTGTTGTTTTGTATGGGTGTGAAACTTGGTCTGTCACACTGAGGGAGGAACAAAGACTGAGGGTGTTCGAGAATAGGGTCTGAGGGGGATGTTTTGACCTAAGATGGACGAGGTGACAGGGGAGTGGAGAAGACTACATAACGAGGAACTTAATGACCTGTACTCATCACCAAATATTATTCGGGTACTCAAATCGCGAGGAATGAGATGGGCAGGGTATGTAGCACGTACGGGGCAAAAGAGAGGAGCATACAGGATTTTGGTGGGGAGACCTGAGAGAAGGCGACCACCTGGGAGATCCAGGCGTAGATGGGAGGATAATATTAAAATGGATCTTCAAGACGTGGGATGGGGGCATGGACTGGATTGAGCTTGCTCAGGATAGGGACAGGTGGCGGGCTCTTTTGAATGCGGTAATGAACATCCGAGGTCCATAAAATGCGGGGAATTTTCTGACTAGCTGAGAAACTGTTAGCTTCTCAAGAAGGCCTCTGTTCCATGGAGTTAGTTAGTTAGTTAGTTAGTTAGTTAGTTAGTTAGTTATGTGTGTTTGTTTATGATTTGATGCTTTTTTATATCGAATTTCTTTACTCGCGTGTGCGAAATGACTGCGCTACAACAGTTTATTACTTGGTAAAAGAATTGTTCAATAAACTTGACATCGCCGCCCTTAGACCGTGTCGCAACAGGCTGTGATGAGTGACCCCACTAAATGCTGCACAGAAGTGTCAGCTGGTGAAGGCGTAAGGGGTTACAGTGCTGTCGCCACAAACCATTTGTCTGCACTACGAAACTGAATGTTCATGAATGTGGGCAGCAAGCCAATATGAGAACTGGTCAATTTGTGCTTTAAATTCTCTTAGAATTTCTTGTTTCCTTTGCTGGGAAGAAAAAGAACTTGTAGATTTAATAACATCGCCTCCGAATTAGAAGTATTTCCCATCAAGTCTGTTATCGGCCATTCAGGTTCACACCCTGGATAGGACCGGCGATTCAGGTTCAACCCCTGGACAGGCCTTACTAACATAATTTTTTTGTTAGTTACACTTGTTTCGGTGAATAGGGTAGCTAGGGAAGACAGCGAGAGGGTGTGAGTGCAACTAACACATTCAAACCGGCTAAGGCTCAGCAGGACATCCGTCAGTCGTCACGCTGCGCGGAGTTTTGCAGCTCGGTGTTCCTTAGGGAAACCCGAGGCTTGACACTTTTGAAGAAATAATTCATTGAATTGGAAGTACCAGTGGGCAACACCCCAGAAGGTTCGTTAATCGTATGTTTGGGGCTACTGGCCTAATTTAGCGCAATCAACCAAGTTGAGCTATTCAAAAAGTTAAACTCGGCCTATGGGGTTCTTCTAAATTTGAGTTTCGGCCAATAGGATTATTTGGTACAAAGAAACTGGAATTTGACTTTGAAATTGCAACGAACGTTAGGGGACTCTGCTCTTGGATGCTGGGGAGGACAGTTCGGAAGTTTGGTGTGATACATTTTCGGACAGTTGGTCCAGAAAAAGTGCGAAATTAAGGTTGGAATAGGACAGTTATTCCAGGTGTCGTCATCATTTCCGTGATTGTAATCTGCTTAATGTAATACAATGTGCAACAATTCAAATAAAGCATAAGTGTTAACTGTAAATTGGTGAATGAGTTGGATAGAGGACGCTGCAGGGACCTCCCGCGTATAAACCCTGAGAAAAGTTATCGTGATCGCTAGATAACCGGGACAATAATACGACAATAATACGTAAATACCAATCACTGTGGTGAGCGGTAGCAAGTCATTTTTCTCCATGTTCAAAATTACAAGCTGCTGTCATGTAGATGCCGGAATTTATGATATGTTTATGTAGTGGTTAAATCATAAATTACATGTAAGCTGTGTTTTTATATTAAATGGCTATAGATACCGCGGTGCTTTAGTAACGTCATAATACAAAGCATGCGGAGCTGTACTGGCTTAAACTGAGTTTTAATTTAGTGTCAGCCTTGCAACGGCAGTAGTGCAGTTTATATGCCAGTCCCCTTCAGACACTGTGTTCACCTTGTGGCAGCGGATCGCAATGAGAACACCATTAGGACACGTGTTTCTGGCAACGATCGGCTTCCTGGTAAGATAGAATCAGGTAGAATTTGGATGTAAAATCCATAATTCGTAAACTGTATCTTCAACCGGAGCAGCAATTTTACTCTCACATTTTGATCTCAGACACAGAACTTGACTTGCGTAATTCTGGTTTTACCTTTACCTTTACCTTGATAGTATTTACAGTAATTTGTGTGGGAGCCTACTCACTCACACTCTTACAAGCACTCTCACAGACACACCGCCATATACACACTCACACACAATCTCACACACACACTCACACACACACACACTCTCACACACAGTCACACAAACATACACTCTCCAATTCACCGTATTTCCGTTTTCATAAAACGCATTATTTTTCCCGAAATAATCACCCACACAATCATACTTTACTGCATGCAGGATATTCCTCTCCTCCTTGACTCTGTGCAATACTTCTTCATTTCTCACACGATCGGTCCAGCTGATCTTATCCATTCTTCTCCAGCATCACATTTGAAAACCTTCCAGGTATTTGTGCTTTACTTTCTGAGATGTCCAAGTTTCAGCACCATGCAATGCTCTGTTCCAAATGTGGCACCAGAGTTTTATTCCTAAGTTACAGAACCCTTAGGTGGCTATAGATTCTAACTTGTTTGTCATTCTGGTTGCCTACTGGGCGTTTATATCCGTTCGTTGAAGATATATAAACTTTTTTGTCTATTACTTTTCCGAAGTCACATTTAAGAGAGTATTATTTTGAAAGAATAAAAGAGATCTGATTTCGAAGCAGTCTAAAAATAATAAATATGTTCTGTTTTACACGTGAAAATATGAACACATTCAGAAGTCGTTTTAACCATTCAATACACAAGTTATATAATATATTTCTATTTTTAAATTACCAACAAATTGTAAGATCTACGGAAAAATTATTTTGCGCACAAAGCACTTTCCTTGTGTCTGCAATCATCATTCGGAGAATTCTTTTTCTGAGCGGTAAATATTCACCAAGATACACTGCAGATACACCGCTGTTTTTCTTGAAGTTCTCATATTTTAAATTTAATCAAAATTCTTATCGTAGTTCTCTACTAGTGACATGCACAAAAACAGACAGACGGACAGACAGAAATATTACTGATGGTTCCGCAGGCATATGAACACGGCTAAGAATAAAACATTAACTCCACTAAGCAGAATATTTCATGAGAAGCTAATACATTCCCCCAGCTACTGCGGAACTTCCCCGAAATTTACAGAACTCGATAGTTCATTTCCGCTCACAGCGCACAAACTTTTCTCCGTCTTCACCCAGGTAAATTGCATCCACAACATGGTAAACTATTTCTTTAAGACGCATTTTAATTTTACTCCCGTATCTATTCCGATGTCTTCCACGTGCTCTATTTCCATCAGACGTCAACGCCAAACACTGTATTTCTATTCTCTCACCCATACGTGCTACATGCTACGCCCATCTCATTTCCCTTCATTTGATCACCTCAGTAACGTTTGGTAAGGAGTAGAAATAATGAAGATATACATTATTCGCTCATCTCTCACTTTCTCCCTTTTAGGCCCAAATGTGTTCCCCAGCACCTGTTCTGGAACTGTCAGTCTATATTCCGCCCTTAATTTGAGAAGCCAGTTGTCGCACACACACACACACACACACACACACACACAAAACAAGAGGCAAACTTATAGTTTTGTATATTTTACTTTTTGTATGTTTAAGAGGGAACGTGATCAAAAATGTAGCCCTACTGAAGTCTATTACGAAATGTTCAAATAGTGTTCTTTGATATTGCACCTACAGTAACACAGTTAATGGGGAACTTCCCCTCCTGTTAGAATTCTGCAGTGCTTACTGGCTCTGCAACAGTTTATTTTTGAGTAAAATGAAGGAATGTGATCATCGCTGTGCCTTACGTACTGATCTGACTGTCGCTTGAACAGGCTCAGGGCAAACCGGAAGGTCTCCGACCCCTTAATATTGTGGTACCTGCAAATACACAGAACGCAACAGAAAAATGGAGCCCCATCATGGCGGCACAGTTACCCAGCACTAAACATTTTCCTGTATTGAAGAACGACACTAAATCTGAACCAGGTAAAGAATGTTGCATCCACAGATTGTTCCGTGTTCCACAATTTGCTTGGATGTTGAGGGTATTTCTGGTTACGTTTCTAGGAACTGTGAACAGCAGCCTAGGAGTGCAAATTCTGATTAGCTGGATAGCAAATTAAATACCGACGAACCAGCAGACTAGAGACATTGCTACTTACTTAACCTTCATATACGAGCTGGACGTGGCTGGTGATAGGAGATGTGGCTATTAAATAACGAGACAACTTCTGCAGTTTCTGCTATTGGTGTATAAATATTTCGTATAAAGTACTTCACATTGAATGTTCCCCAGTTGCCTGTCAAGCCACGCGCAGTTAGGCTTAAGTATGATTATGATTTGATTATGGTTATTCTTGTGTGTTTGTATTGATTTTGTGTTGTATTTGTGTTCTTGAGCAGACTTCATACATAATAACCACTTGTGCTGTTAAACTTTCACTTTAACAGTCAACTACTGACTTTTAATCATCATCATCATCATCATCATCATCATCATCATCATCATCATTTACTCTTAGGTGGAGCTTCACGGTATTTTCATTTTAAGGAGTTTTAATTTAGCACTGAGTGACGATGTATTTTATGTACTCATACCACGGATTTTCCCCTCGGTGGCCCGCATTCCCATATCATCTGCGCCATCCACCATCAACCCCCTTACATAGTCCGGATGACGGAGGAGACTATTGTATACACCTTCTTTGAAGATGGTTCCGATATGTTGTCCCGAAACGTCGGTAAAGCATTACCATTTAACGCTGCATAATATCACACCAAAACGCAGATCTCAGCTTTACTTCTTATTAGTAAAATAGCCTGCTTTTTATTTGAGTCGACATTTGATGGCGTCTTGATGCACCTCACAATGCAACGACGTACGATTTATAGTGCCACTGTTTCGCAGCTGTGCAGTTGTCTTACAATCACTGCGATAGCCTTCACAACTAGGACTGCTTTTGTTTGTGGACTCTGCCCCAGACAAACTGCAGAAACAAAGGTAACTCCAGGTCAGATTTCTTCAGGAAAGTCAACTTTCTACAAATGTCAAAATTTTCTCGGATTTGCCGTCAAAGCAATTTAAAATTTTTGTCTTTAGAATGACATTTATTTATCCACTGTGTCTATTTTAACTTAAGTAACACTTGCAGATATATTGCAGAACACATGGCACTGCTGCTGATGTTAGCAAATTCCATTTCCCAAAACTTATCTACAAAAACCAATTGTTCCATCTCACATATATTTCATTCGCCTTCACAATTCTTACAAAAACTGATTTTCTGTGGTAAGAAGTAAAGTAATTGTCCTTTGTGCTTTTTATGCATGACTCTGGGAAAATATATGGGGGGAGTAGAAGTACACCTCCACTCATTCTTAAACTTAACACTCGATGGAATTATGAGATTAACATCACATCACGATCGCCGTTCCTTTCCTCCCCCACAGAAAAGGGTCATCGTTAATTTTTGAATAGCGGCCTGGCTGGGTGGGGCCCAGAATTCATATAACGCCTTAGAGAACTAACAAATCTCTTGTTCTTTCGACAATAAAACCCCGATTCCTTGGCCGTTCAGCCCTTATATAGTCACTAAATCAACTGAGCTATCCCGTCTTCATCATCCGCATTCCTCCATAGCAAACGTGTCTATAATAGGAGACTGTCTAACATCTTCATTAGCTTTTACACTCCACCATGTTACATTTGTTGCATTTTCAGAATACTCCTACACATATCGATATCCCTGCATATCGATATTTCCGCACATATGGTTTTTACATGTCATTATCAGACAGACATTTAATAATACCAACAAGAATGGAACTAACCAAAGCTTTTACTTCAAATACTTCAAGATATTACAGGACAACGCAAGATTTTATCTCCTCACGGCTGTTTTATTAAATATTAATTCTTCCGTTATGTTACACGTGACGATAGGTGAGGATACCCAGGCGTTTCAAAAGATCGTGGCGCCTTCATCAACGGGATCTGTCTGTCCGAAAAGACCCTCAAGTTGAAGGCGCCACAAGTTTCTGAAACTTCGCCAACCAATAGCCCAACGGCACATCACATACATCAGAAGACACGAATCCTAATGCAGAACAGTTTGCATTAGCCAGTGAGTGTCTTTTATACGCATGCCTGCGTGGAAATTTAATTGCAATCCATGCTGCTGGATGGGGTCACACCGTTCTGGCGGACGCCAAGAAAGGTGGTTTTAGAGCGTTTTTTTATGTGTCCCGAACACGGTAACTGTCAGGGCATTGAGGCTTTCTCTGTAAGATAAACCTGCCGCCCTCAGGATGACGATGGAAAAAGAGATCCAGCATTTCATATTCTGTTTCCAACCTATTTTCTACGTGTGCTCCAACGGGATTTCTCTTTCACATCTCATCGTATGTAGGGCCCTCAAATTTATATTGTTTTGAACCCACAGATTCCTTAAACTGGACCTCAAATCAGGCCCATTCAACTAAACACGTAATAGAATATAAAGTATATAAAACAAACACTGTAAGGAAAAATGAAAAACGCAATTTGTGCCCAAAACAACTTTTCCTGTAAAGTCTTACGTTTTCGGAGACAACAGAAATTATAAGTGTCATGACTGTTAAGCTAGGTAACTTGGACATTTCGCAACCTAAAGGACACAATGGGTGTTATTCCTATCACACAATCTCCCTTCTTGAAATGGATATCAGTTAGATTTATCGCTAACTTTAAAATAGAAGAATGCATAATTAAAAAATACGTGCATTTGTAAACAAGTCTTGAATCTTAAAGATTGTATTGATCTTGTCATTTACAGATATGTTAGCGGCAAGAAGTGATGAAGCAACGCCATGCTTATCTGAAGTGTGGGCCTTTTAACATAATTTTGTGATTACGGTAACATACACTTTGGGTATAAATTGGATCCACATTAATTCGTCGCCAGTTCTTCGTTTTGTGGCAGCACGACAATGAAGGCCTTCCTTGCACTGACTTTCCTTGCAGCACTCAGCCTGGTGGTAAGTTTCTTTTTTAACTGATTCTTTTCACTTCCATATATCGCAAAGAGCTGAAGCAGCAATTTTCATTCCCTCCAGATTCGCTATTTTTGTTCATATAAATCCCTGCTTCAGTAACCACTGATTATGATTTCCGTGTAGCCATGTATCGCTCAGACCTGCAACTGCAGATACACTTCTGTTCAAATACCTCTTCCTTACTCCAGATTCTCCTGTCAGATTTGCAGTGTAGCTGTTAAACAGAAATGTATCTTGACATTGACGTATTTTACACTCAATGAGCCTGTTAGTGGTTTTCTTTAGTTTCTCTCAGCGAATGATTACCGTCTTAGTGCTACAGAACACGTGAGATCTGCCATATTGCCATTAGTGTGGTAGCACAAAATGGCCTGTAGTTACATACTCTCTGTATTTTGAGGGATTTTACTACAGAGCTTAATGTCGCGTGTAACAGAACCCCGTGTAATTTAGGGAATAGTAACCGACGTTTCGGAGGGATTTGCTACGTCCGTCTTCGAAAACGAATGCAGCAGCAACTCCTTTGGTTGATTGGTTCGTTCATATTTACCAAACTAAATGGCATCAACTTTCAAACCAAAACAACCGCGTAGTCATTCCTATAAAAAACACAAATTTAGCCCGTTTTTGTTGTACCTGAGTGTGAATATATATTTTGATCACGCTGTGTGACCGGAAGCACACTTCTATGGAAATTCTTAAAATTGTTTCAGTCTTCTGTCAGACAGTAACAGTATCTGGAAAGATTATTTTGGTAACGTTAAATTTCACCCTATAACATGCCATGAAGGCACAGGGGATGGGTATAGCTCTTTTTTTTATCTCAGCGTTAGATGGTGGTTGGTGGCTAACGGCACGCCCCGGCCGCTTTACGCCCGGGAAAGAGACCTGTTACCCATTTTAGAGGCGGCAGCATGGTCCCCAGGGCCAGTCTGGACGGGAGCTTAAAATCTCGCCTCCACCGGCATTAGAACCCTGAAACATCCAGCCCGTATCGAGTCAGTATACCGACTGAGTTATCTCGGCCCATGGAAAGGTTACATAGAGAGATCTTATTTACAACGTAAAAACTACAGCGGTTGAAGTAACTTGAGTGTGGAAAATATACATCTGCTAGGATCTTGTAAGAATGCAACTTGATTAACAAGCCTGATATGGGAGACCAGTAAAGGCAAACTAAGGATAAAGAATGTTTCTTATCTATGCTTGCTGTGTGGGGGGGTGTTCTGTTTGTTGAATTATGACTTATTTTATTCCCCATATGATCTACGTTTAGGGTGCATCCGTAATTGACCCTCCCTGTAGAAATTTCCAAATCACAGGGAACCAGTAACACAGGGAACACGCCCCCTTAATAACACTAACAGTACAAAGAACATAAATGTGAATATGCTGCCAAGGGTTTGGTGCATTTACTCACTGCCTGTGAGGCTCACTTATGGCCATGAAGGTTTAAAATATAATTTGATGTAGGCTGGAAGACAGGAGACTGTTATACATGGGATTGCTGCGGGACTGAACAGCTGTTACTGTAAAAACTGCAGGCAAGTTATTTACTCACAAAGAAACTGATCAAAAGAAATATTTCTTGAGTTGGACTGAAATAAACACACAGATCAGTAATCAGTACGAGTTCAAAAATTACTTTTCAGGCATTACAATATATCAGAGTATTTAACATATACGTTTAAAGCATACAAATATGTTTACAGTACACAAGAGAAGTTAAATATTGATACACTATCATACTATCCCTCAAAAAATGTGAAAATGTTAAGCTGACCCACTTTCTGTATATTTATAAAACTTTATGTATTCATGAATTACGGATACAGTGATACGTGAGGGGGTAACCAACTGACACTGATGCACATAACGTATTGAAATATGTAATGGGAATGTATCATGTGTTCAAGTGATACACAATATTTTTAATCATGAAAAACACTGACATAATATGTAATAAGTTCATACCTCACAGAGAAAAGATAATCTCTATTATCGTTATTATAATTATCATTTGCTTAATATTGTTTAGGTGGTGTAATATGTATTTACTGTTAAGAATTTTATAAATATATAAAACAGCTGTTTGAAGAAAATGCAGGCTTCCGTTATGTTAACATGGATGATATATGAAGTAAGTAATGTGTTTTAAAGTTTAAAATTAATATACTTGGGTGCACCAAAGATTTCCTAGTTGTCCACATTGGAATATTTAAAAATATTTAAAAAATTCCAGACCTTTATCATCTGTCTATGCAAACTGGAAGCTGAAGTGCTTGAGCTTGCACATGTAAGGCACAAAGCTAATATTTCTTGTGCAGGCTGGTGCCAATTTCAAGCAGTTGAAGCCCCGTGACATTGTCAAGCCTGTAAACCCAAAGCACACAGCACAGGAATGGCAAGAAATCTATGCAGCACAGAAACCAAGTCCTGAATATTATCCTAACTTCAAGAAGGGCACTGAACCACAACCAGGTAAAGACTTGCCTCACACATTTGAGTAAATTTCACAAAGACAATACTTTTCACATCATCAGACGACACTATTAACTTTCAAATATATTAATGTCTGCTCTCATGTATTGTTTTCTGTTGCTGCATTGAAATTTGCTTACGTGTGATACAGAGTTTGCTGGAAAAGTCCATGTGCCTCTGGATGAAGCACACCAACGTATCACTGGCGGTAGCGCAGCATCCCGCGGTCAGTTCCCATGGCAAGTTGCTCTCATAATTGACAATGCATGGTTCTGTGGTGGTTCTCTCATCAGTTCACAATGGGTTCTTACTGCTGGACATTGCGCGTAAGTGTAAAGAGATACACACTTAAATTGTAGTTACTGAATGCAAAATCAAGCACAAAATTAACACCAAACAGACAAAAAAGCTGCTTGTGTTAGCAGTAGAAAATGAAGGGCCATGTGACATTCAATAATTTCTGATTCATTGCATTCTTGAAACATCCATACTGCTATCCACGCATCAGTATATATTATACAATACATTTTACAACACTTCATAAAAATTAATCGTCATACAAGAAAAGATAGAGAGGATTATAGATTCATGACATGAAGTAAAAAATCATCAGCATTCTTCAGTTTTCTAAGAAACAGATATGACCTTTCATTAATGCTGTCACTGCACATTAGTTTGAGGGGTTAAAGTGATGCAAAATTATAATCCCTTTCTGACCCTTTCATTGAAAGTTCCTTAAATTCAGGGATAATTGAAAAACAGATGTGCTTACAGGTTTTACTCACTTGACAGGAGAATGTGGATAATATGGCTATAAGAAATATTTTTGTGAAACTTGTTGTTCTGATTAGCCTCATATCACTTTCCTAGGGACTGGTCCTAAAACATTTCATGTTTCAACATTCATCTCTTCCTGAAGCATATTAAGTGCATCCAGACATACCCACAATACAACGTAAAATATAATTCATAGACATTCTGCATATCTTAATACCCTGTAAATAAAATTATACACGCACACATAGGACATACATTAACAATATTCTGCAAACTGTCCTCAGTGTGAAGAGGGTTTCTTCGATTGTCAATAACGGCATGTAAAGATCAATTTGAACCATCATTATAGCGGCAATTTTCACTATTTTGCATGGGAAATTTAAAATTTCTTATTTCAAATTTCAATAAAAATTTTCAAAATAGAATTTCATGAAAGCTTTTTGATAAAATTCCTGTGTGCTGTGTGTAGAATTTTCTGCTCACTTACACTCAATTTGCACATTTCCAGAAGTAAAGGAAAATACTGCCATCTTCTTAATCATTTGAACATACTATCTCAAAAATGATGCACTTACTACGTGGTATCTGATTATCACCTAAAATTTGTGTGCTTCCATCTGAGTGTAAGTTCGGCCCACACTGCTTTGGAATCCTCAGCATATTGTTGACCACTTCGATATTGTCTGTCACAATTTTCACATGCTAACTAACTTAATAATAATGGAGATAATCTGCACAACGTAAGACGTGAAGCTAGTAGCCATTTCAGGAACAAAAAGAAGGAATATCTGAAAGCTAAAATTAATGAACTTGAAACAAACAGTAGGAACAAGAATATCAGAGACTTGTATAGGGGTATCAATGAGTTTAAGAAGGGGTACCAACCTAGAATTAATGTAGTAAGGGATGAGAAAGGTGACCTGGTTGCAGACTCCCACAGTATTTTGGCTAGGTGGAGGGATCATTTCTCCCAGCTGTTGAATATACACGAGGTTAATGATGTTACGCAGACTGAAGTACACACGGCAGAGCCATCAGTGCCTGAGCCCAGTGCCTTTGAGTTTGAGATGGCTATTGGAAAGCTAAAAAGCCACAAATCACCAGGTACTGATCAGATTCCAGCAGAATTGTTTAAAGCAGGGGGTAGGATCATTCGGTCTGAGATCCATAAACTTATTATTTCTATTTGGAATAAGGAGGAATTGCCTGAGGAATGGAAGGAATCGGTCATTGTGCCTATTTATAAGAAGGGTGATAAAACAGATTGTAGTAACTATCGAGGCATATCACTTTTGTCGACTATGTACAAAATTCTATCCATCATTCTTTTGTCAAAGTTAACTCCATATGCAGAGGAAATTATTGGGAATCATCACTGTGGATTTCGACGTAACAGGTCAACTACTGATCATATATTCAGCATTCCTTAAATACTTGAAAAAAATGGGAATACAATGAGGCAGTGCATCAGCTATTTATAGACTTCAAGAAATCCTATGATTCAGTTACGAGGGAGGACTTGTACAATATTCTAATTGAGTTTCGTAGCCCCATGAAACTAGTGAGGTTAATAAAAATGTGCCTAAGTGAAACGTACAGAAGGGTTCGCTTAAGCAAACATCTGTCTGACATGTTTACTATTAAGAATGGTATGGAACAAGATGTTCTGTCGCCATTGCTTTTCAATTTTCCTTTAGAATATGCCATTAGGAGGGTTCAGGCAAACCAGGAGGGCTTGAAGTTGAATGGTACACATCAGCTTCTGGTTTATGCTGATGATGTTAATATACTGGGCGGAAGCGTACATAGTATAAAGAAAATTGCAGAAGATTTAATGATTGCTAGTAAGGAGACTAGTCTAGAAGTAAATGCTGAGAAAACTAAGTGCATGGTCATAACTCGAAACCAGAATGCAGGACACAGTCACAAAATGAAGATAGATAATAAATCCTTTGAAAGGGTGGAAGAATTCAAATATTTGGTAGCAACCCTAACGAAACGAAACTCCATTCGTGAAGAAATTAAGAGCAGATTGAAGTCGGGGAATGCTTGCTATCATTCGGTGCAGAATCTCTTGTCTTCGAGGTTGCTATCCAAACACACAAAAATTAGGGTATACAGAAGTATAATTTTACCTGTCGTTTTGTATTGGTGTGAAACTTGGTCTCTCACACTGAGGGAGGAACAAAGACTGAGGGTGTTTGAGAATAGGGTGCTGAGGAGGATATTTGGGCCTAAGAGGGACGAGGCGACAGGGGAGTGGAGAAGACTACATAACGAGGAACTTCATGACCTGTACTCTTCACCAAATATTATTCAGTTAATCAAATCGAGAAGAATGAGATGGGCGGGGTATGTAGCCCGTATGGGGGAGGAGAGAGGTGCATACCGGATTTTCGTTGGGAGACCCGACGGAAGGCGACCACTTGGGAACACCAGGCGTGGATGGGACGATAATATTAATATGGATATTCAAGAAGTGGGATGGGGGACATGAATTGGATTGAGGTGGATCAGGATAGGGAGAAGAGGCGGGCTCTTGTGAATGCTGTAATGAACTTTCGGGTTCAATAAAATAAGTGGAATTTCTTGACTAGCTGAGAAACTGTTAGCTTCTCAAGAAGCCCTGTGCTCCATGGAGTTAGTTAGTTAGTTAGTTAGTTAGTTAGTTAGTTAGTTGTTTAGTTAGTTAACTAAATTCACAAACAAATTATTGCATGATTCTGCTAAATGATAGACCTAATTAAAACAAATGTGCCTCCCTGCCAGTGAAAGCAGCAAATTTCTCTTACATATTATTTGCTATATATCACACTGCTGGCATTACATTCCTGAAGACTGTAAGCTTTATCAAGTAATATTCATATGTTCTTAAAATCTGTCCAGTCCTCGCAATAGTGTGAGACCATGGTTCTGTTTACATTCCCTACCATAGTACCACATGAGAGCTGGCTACCACACATAATCAGTTACTACTGAGAATTTCTAAGTTGGTGCACTGCTCCCACTATATCAGAAATGGTCCAGCTGAAATACAGTGCCGGCAATTACACACCTGCTTCTGCCAATGGAGTATCACGTTCAGTTCTTAGTGACTTAATGTCAGGTCCATGGTGGGCAGTGTGGTACCGGCCCAAGTTCTACTGCAAGATTTTGTGGTTTCCCCCAAAAATGTGCTTTTCCTCAACACTCATTTATCTTCACCTCGTGAGGCATGAAATGTCTGTGACACAATCATACTTTATCACATCCTTCGTCTTTAAGTTATGGTGAACCTTGCATTTGATTTGTCACTGAGTAAATACATAAGTTCATTTTACACATATGTAATTGTTGCAGTGGAAGCAGGTACCAAATTGTGTTGGGAGCTACTAGATATGACGGATCAGAGAGTGGATCACAGACAGTCACATCAACCAGTAGCATCCTCCACAGTCAGTACGATGATGAAAACCTTACCAACGATATAGCGGTCGTCCGGCTACCATCAGCAATTTCCTCCACCAGTGAGTTTTTAACATTTTAATTATTACAAAAATAATCTTGCTTATTCCGAAACAAATACATTGCTTCCTATTTACAGCTCAGACATTTATTTGTTTATCTTATTTACGCAGTTAAAGATTTTACCTGCCTTCTGAATACTCAACACAGAGTTGCAATATCATTAGTACTCAACAACTGCCACTGTTAAGGTTATAACCAAGATATGCAGGATACATGTGCCCTTACCTACAGGGAGCCATTTTCTCCCCTCAGTCAACCTACATTTAAGTGTATATAATACTCATTTTGTCAAAATATATTTTTAATGTCAATAAAGTAAGACAAAATATCACAAGATAGTAAGAGAAAGGAAAGAATCGATTATTAAAGAGATTACCGTCTAATGATCTAGAATGATTTGTTGATTTAGTATTTAAACTATACCTAGGCACCCCAGAAACTTCACTGAATTTGTGACCTCAGCTCTGAAAAACACTGCACAACATGATTAAGGGAGGAAGTTACACTCACTTTCATCTTACATAATTTTCTCATTACTACTATAGAACCCACTGAAAATTTGATAGGAAATAGTGACATTTCCCACCCCTAGATATGGTTTTGCCATATGACATTTCCACTAACTGATTCATACTTCACGCTGCTTGAGGGATTCTTCAGTACTATAGTTTCACTCAGTCTTAACGTAATGTTCTGAAATGGCAGGTTAATTGTAGCCTAGAGGTACTGTTTTCAGCAGAGGTCCACACATAATACTGGGTAAAAATGATGCAATATCAACTGACACACTGCTGCCTTATAATGGTATTACTGCACCTAATTGATGTCAGTTTCGCATTTGGTTTCAGTGGGAATGACATAACAAGAAACCAACTTGTTGCAGTAAGCAAGGTATTTGTGTGTGTGTGTGTGTGTGTGTGTGTGTGTGTGTGTGTGTGTGTGTGTGTGTGTGTGTGTGTGTGTGTGTGTGTGTGTGTGTGCACGCGCGCGCACAGTTACAAAATGAAATGTCATAAAAGAAATGACAGAAAGATCATCTTGAATGTTTCAGCTTACATCAGTCCTGTTAGACTGCGCAGTATAGCAGGCGATCTTGCTGGTGAACGTGTACGTGTCAGTGGATGGGGCTTAACTTCTGACAGTTAGTACAATTTTCTTGTTATTTTACACTTTAATTTGAAAAACTGCACAGATCAGTGTGACTGTTGCAAAAGGGGAGAAACTCATGGCCTTCAGGATATTCTGTGGGCACAGTGAGCACCTTGTGTCTGTACTGTAACATGCAAATTGTAAGGATTGTCCAATGCTGTACGACAGTCTCATAATAACCAACCAACCAACCAACCAACCAACACACGAACTAACTGCATGGTAATATATAGATTAAAAATTTTATTTTATAAATAAAAAAATGAATGTTGCTCCATAAATAGCACATTATACAAAGCCCAACAAGCTATGAGAATTTATGGCATGTGAAGAAAATATTATGTTAATGTGTTACAAGGTGTTCAGCTGTTGTAAAATATCGTACTATCTCTCTTGTTATAATTGCCAACATGTTACTGTTTAAATTAATTCAAGTTTCAACTACTGTGTTGATCAGTGACCTATCTCCTTGTTACATTTCACAGGTTCCACTAGCGTTAGCCCAACTCTGAACTATGTTGACCTCACAGTCATCACAAACACAGCATGTGCCAACGTTTATGGCAGCGGCATTACTGCCACCATGCTTTGTACTGCTACAAGTGGCGGCCAGAGCACGTGCAGTGTAAGTTTTTCATCAACATATCCTTCAAAGATTCACTTATTAGTGTCCACAACACATGACTTGCTGCCATTACCCAGAGCACTGCAATGGTAAATAATTTTCACTATTCTGTATACGCCATGTGAAACGTACTACTGCCCATTTCCGGCATAGGAAACGGGTCAAAATCGGTCCACAAAATAATAAAGTTTTTCTTTTTCAAAAGCGTCTTATTCAAATTTCCGAGCCTCTAAAGTGAAAATCCTAACCTTAACTAGCAGAGTCACATTTCAATATATCTCTCTTCTGTTACAGGGTGATAGTGGTGGCCCACTTGTATACCAGGAGAGTGATGGTGTCTACACTGAGGTGGGTATTGTATCATTTGGTGCTGCAGATGGTTGTGAACTGGGGTACCCTGTTGGTTTCACCAGGGTCAACAGCTTCCTCAGCTGGATTGAATCAAACACTGGCATTGCAATTGGTCGCTAAACATAACAGCAGCGACACCGACACTAACGTGCAGAAGCACAGCTTGATTTTTGTTAATCAAAGTTATGAATTAACCACCAGCACTGGACAGGAAGACACATGTAATAATTTTCTGATTCAATAAACTCTGTCAATTTCAGTTTATGAAGAATACTGATAACACTGCTCGCACTGTAGTTATATTGTGACCTAATGCAATGATTGCAGTTACTGCTTTGGGCTTCATTAATCATCCTGTTTCGTAACATAAAAACCGAAACATTTCATAAATGTGTTCAGTTTTCATATTCAGGTGAAGAAGTATGAAAAAATTCTTGTTGGCCTAATTGATGTTCTTTCATGGAAATATACAACAGAGTGGGAACGGTGTGACACATTTCCTGCTGAAGATGAAAACAGGACTCATTTATAAAACATTATGGACCTTCTATACACACACACACACACACACACACACACACACACACAAATATACATATATGTATTTATAGCACTTGTATTACGGACGAACCGCAAATGAATAACCTTTACCATTGGCACGATAATGCTATTGAACTCTGACCGAGCATTGTCACATATCAGCAGTCTCTGAGGTTTGCAGTCAGGAATTATACATGAGGTGTTAAGGAGCCACAAGGACAGTCCTGTCCGATGTTAATAAAGTTTTTTAATAATCTTTCCGTTTTTAGCCCCACGGTGTACAAACATATGCGTGTGCAGGTTTTCGTGTGTCCCGCGACAGAATTTTCCGTATTTACCGCAGTTTTTTAGACAATGCAGTTTATACTTTGTTCTCCGGCTGCTTTTTTGCTGCATGTGTACCAAGTTTGTACCCTGAATATGGAGGCACTATAACCGTCCGAAACGCACGGCATCAAACCTCAGATAACCACTATGTGACGTGAAAGGTATGAATTGACTTAGTTATTAATACGATGAATAGCGTCAAGTAGAGTTTGGGATTCGAACCTGTGATCCTAGGTTTTACTTTGCCCAATAAAATGATTTATCTTAGATATATTTTGAAATTTTAAAAATCAACGTTGCAAGGGTTTTGTGCCGACTGGAATGTAAGCTTATATCGAGTAGAATTTGCAGACTTTTTTAACTTATTATCATCATCATCAACGTCGTCATCATCATCGTCGTCGTCGTCGACGTCGTCATCATCATTATCATCATCATCATCATCATCCTCATGATTGAATGTACAAAGAACATTTAAAGCTAATAAATCTGCAGATCTCGTCGTACAAAAGAGCTCATTATTTCACAGTTCGTCGCTACTGTAAGGTACGAACCGTTGGTCTCCAACTTACAGCCCAGCCCGCCGCCACAGTTGTGAAATATGTGAATGCAATAAGAATTACAGAACAAGTTGGGCGGTTAGTTACAGCACTTACTGTGATTCTTGCACATGCGGCCTGCGAACAAACCCACAATAACTGTCGTGGCCCTTTGCCAAAAAAAGGCACCTATAATAAAAAATTTAATAACACCTCTTAGAAGAATTACATATACACCCGGTATTTTCCAGCTTAAAAGACGTTACAAGTGTTTAGGCGCACCCTGTAATTCGCAACATATTTCTGTGTATTTAACATCCTACTTACGAGTGGGTTACAATTTAGCATTCGGTGTTAAGGCTCCGGGTGGTTTTTCAGATATTTTTGCGGCAAGAAAATGTGTTTTATGTAGAGAGAAATAGGGTAATTACAGAGCAACGAAATGTCTAAAATCCCTTTCCAGAGATACAGTTACGCTGTCACTTCCAAAATTTCTGTTCTCCAAACACCCAACCTCATCGGCAATTGACGGATTCAAGGTACGCCAATAAGGAGGCAGGGTCCGAATTACGGTCGCTGTATTGCAACTCATGCCCACGGGGTTCTGCTACCTGATTCACTAAATCCGCGTCTTAGAGCTTTAAGCATTATACGTGGTGTGAGGACAACACTGTTACAAAAAATTAAAATGCGTTTTGTTCTTAAGCGTTGGTTTAAGTCGTTTTAATACACTGGCAAAAAATAGCAGGCTCTTAGAATTGAGCCTGCTCTAAACCCACTTAATCAATCAATCAAACAATCAATCGTTTATGAAGCTTAAGACATTATCTGAATGGAAATCTTGACCTGTGTAACGTCACGTAACTTGTGTACGTGTAACGGTACTTGAAATGGAGTGCTGCAGAAAATAGAAAGTGCCACGTAATTAAATATTTGTAGAAAGTGTCTGTGCGCCAGTGTGCGCATGTGGATGTGTACGCGTATGTGCATGTGTGAAAGTTCGGTGCCTCTTAAGGTTTAAATATATTTAATTGGCCCGTATTTGTAGGCCTCTAAATTAACTAACTCCAGGGAGCAGAGGCCCTCTTGAGAAGCTAACATTTTCTCATCTAGTCAAGAAATTCCCCGCATTTTATGGAATCCGGAAGTTCATTACAGCATTCACAAGAGCCCGCCACCTGCCCCTATCCTGAGCCACCTCAATCCAGTCCATGACCCATCCCACTTCTTGAAGATCCATTTTAATATTATCATTCCACCCACACCTGGGCCTCCCAAGTGGTCGCCTTCCCTCAGGTCTCACAACCAAAATCCTGTAGGCACCTCTCTTTTCCCCCATACGTGCTACCATCCCCGCCCATCTCATTCTTCTCGATTTGATTACCCGAATAATATACACGCTTCTAAATATCTCTGTTAATTTTTGTATTCGAGTAGTCATTTTTAATGTTTTATTTTTAGTCTATTTTTCTTGTTTTGTACAGAAGTACTAGTTGATGGTATGTTTTTTCTGCCTGTGTATCAGCTCCCCGTTTAATAACTTTCGGTCAGTTAACTGACCTTGCGCCACGTGAAAGTCCGAGCTGTCTTGCCGAAGGACTGTCACCTGTTGTCTTGCTGTCATCATGTCGTTACGCAAGTATCAGCGTTATTGACACGTATGGCTGTAACCACAGTTCGGCAGCTACAAACGGGAGTCAGAGTTTTCTATGCTCCAGTCATTATCTCAGTCTTGAATTTTGCCAAGTAATATTGTATAGGGTGCATATTTAGTGAAGACCCTAACTAAAAACCGCTCTACAGCTGTGTATGATAAAGTCCGATCGACACCGAGCGACCAGCATGTAGTGTTAAGTAGGATGGCACGGTTAGCGTTCGGTGTGGAACGCAGGTCTGTGGATCTGAAACCGCCGCGCTGTACCCTAAGATGTAGGCTAGACGAATGTTGTTGTTAAATTCAAAGAAACCCGAGAGGTCAGTTTGTAGTGAGAAGACAGACGAGATGCCGCAGCGCTAGACGGCACTCATATGAGGTTTCTCTATGGAAGATTCAAATCTTTGATTACACCAGAGTCTCTTCTGGGCTGTTACATTAATGAAACTTCATACTTTGCCTATATGTAATGACTTTTGTTTGGAATAAATTATACGGAAAAGTTTATAGTTTTTTTACCGTGTACAAAGCTTTAAGAATTCCCTTAACAGCAACATACACACTCTCAGTTTCTTTGCGAGGGACTGTCTGCACTTCATTTAGTATCTTCCGTGTCATTGGTACTTCTTAAAGGAAGCGAATACAGCTAGAGCAAACTTTCGTCTGACATGTGTGTTTGATTATGATTTTATGCTTCCTTTATATCGAATTTCTTTACGTGTGTACGCGAAATGACTGCGCTACAACAGTTTATTACTTGGTAAAAAATTGTTGAATAAACCTGACATCGCCGCACTTAGACTGTGTCGCAGCAGGCTGTGATGAGTGACCCCAGAAGAGGCTGCACAGAAGGGTCAGCTGGTGAAGGCGTAAAGGGTTACAGTGCTGTCACCACAAAAGCATTTGTCTGCACTACAAACCTGAATGTCAATGAATGTGGGCAGCAAGCCAATATGAGAACTGGCCAATTTGTGCTTTTGATTCACTTCATGTTTCCCTTGCTGGAAGAAAGACGAACTTGTAGATTCAACAACATCGCCTCGGAATTAGAAGTATTTGCCATCAAGTCATTCTTCTTCATGTTCAAATTTACAAGCTGCTGTCATGTAGATGCCGGAATTTATGACACGTTTATCTAGTGGTTAAATCATAAATAACCTGTAAGCTGTGTTTTTATATTATATGGCTATAGATACCTTGGTGCTTTAGTGACGTCATAATACAAAGCATGCGGGGCTGTACTGGCTTAAACTGAGTTTTAATTTAGTGTCAGCCTTGCAACGGCAGTAGTGCAGTTTATATGCCAGTCCCCTTCAGACACCTGTGTTCACCTTGTGGCAGCAGATCGCAATGAGAACACCATTAGGACACGTGTTTCTGGCAACGATCGGCTTCCTGGTAAGATATTATCAGGTAGAATTTGGATGTAAAATCCATAATTCGTAAACTGTGTCTTCAAACGGAGCACCAATTTTACTCTCACATTTTGATCTCAGACAAAGAACTTGACTTGCGTAATTCTGGTTTTACTTTTACCTTTACCTTGATAGTATTCACAGTAATTTGTGGGGGGGCCCTACGCACTCACACCCTCACACACACTCACGCACTCTCACACACAGTCACACTCTCACACACAGTCACGCACACATACACTCTCCAATTCACCGTATTCCCGGTTCCATAAAACGCGTTATTTTTCCCGAAATAATCACCCACACAATCATAGTATACTGTATGTAGGATATTCCTCTCCTCCTTGACTCTGTGTAATACTTCTTCGTTTCTCACACAATCGGTCCAACTCGTCTTATCCATTCTTATCCAGCACCACACTTCAAAACTTTCCAGGTATTTATGCTTTACTTTCTGAGCTGTCCAAGTTTGAGCACCATACAATGCTTTGTTCCAAATGTGGCATCACAATTTTGTTCCTAAGATACAGAACTCTTAGGTGGCTATAGATTCTATCTTGCTTGTCACTCTGATTGCCTACTGGGCGTTTATATTTGTTCGTTGAAGATATATAAACTTTTTTGTCTATTACTTTTACGAAGTCACATTTAAGAGACATTATGTTGAAAGAATGAAAGTGATCTGAATTCGAAGCAGTCTAAAAGTAATCAAGATGTTCTGTTTTGCGCATGAGAATATGAACACTTTCAGAAGTCGTTTTAACCATTCAGTACACAAGTTATGAAATGTATTTCTATTATTAAATTACCAACACATTGTAAGATCTAAGGAAAAATTATTTTGCGCAGAAATCACTTTCCTTGTGTCTGCAATCATCATTCGGAGGATTCCTTTTCTGAACGGTAAACATTCACCAAGTTACACCGCAGATACTACACTTTTTTTCTTGAAGTTCTCACTTTTAAATTTAATAAAAATTTTTATCGTGCCTCTCTACTAGTGACATGCACAATAACAGACAGACGGAGAGACAGAAATATTATTGATGGTTCCGCAGCGATATGAACACGGCTAAGAATAAAACATTAACTCCACTAAGCAGAATATTTCTTGAGAGGCTAATACATTCCCCCAGCTGCTGCGGAACTTCCCCGAAATTTACAGAACTCGATAGTTCGTTTCCGCTTTCACAACGCTCCTACTTTCCTCTGTCTTTAGCCAGATAAATTTTATCCACACCGTGGCACCCTATATCTTTAAGACGCGTTTTAATTTTACTCCCGTATCTATTCCTAGGTCTTCCACGGGCTCTATTTCCATCAGACGTCAACGCCAAACACTGTATTTCTATTCTCTCACCCATACATGCTACATGCTACGCCCATCTCATTTCCCTTCATTTGACAACCCCAGTAACGTTCGGTAAGGAGTGGAAATAATGGAGATGCTCATTATGCACTCCCCTCTCACTTTCTGCCTCTTAGGCCCAAATGTGTTCCTCAGCACCTCTTCTCGAAATGTCAGTCTATATTCCTCTCTTAACTTGAGAAGCCAGTTGTCACACACACACACACACACACACACACACACATAAAACAAGAGGCAGGCCCTTGCTTTTGTATATTTTAATTTTTGTATGTTTGAGAGGGAACATGATCGAAAACGTTGCCCTACTGAACTCTATTACGAAATGTTCAAATATTGTTCTTTGATATTGCACATACCGTAACACAGTTAGTGGGGAACTTCCCCTCCTGTTAGAATTCTGCCGTTTTTACTGGCTTTGGAACGGTTTATTTTTGAGTAAAATGAAGGAATGTGAACATCGCTGTGCCTTGCGTACTGATCTGACGGTCGCTTGAACAGGCTTTGGCAAAACCGGAAGGTCTCCGACCCCTTAATATTGTGGTACCTGCAGATACACAGAATGCAACAGAAAAATGGAGCCCCATCATGGCGGCACAGTTACCCAGCACTAAACATTTTCCTGTATTGAAGAACGACACTAAATCTGAACCAGGTAAAGAATGTTGCATCCACAGATTGTTCCGTGTTCCACAATTTGCTTGTGTGTTGACGGTATTTCTGGTTACGTTTCTAGGAACTGTGAACAGCAGCCTAGGGGTGCAAATTCTGATTAGCTGGATAGGAAATTAAATACCGACGAACCAGCAGACTAGAGACATGGCTACTTACTGAACCCTTCATATAATAGCTGGACGTGGCTGATGATAGGAGATGTGGCTATTAAATAACGAGACAGCTTCTACTATTGACGTATAAATATGTCGTATAAACTACTTCTCATTGAATCTTCCACAGTTGCCTGCCAAGCCACGCTAAGTTGAGCTTAAGTGTTGTTATTATTATTATTATTATTATTATTACTGTTGTTGTTGTTGTTGTTGTTGTTGTTGTTGTTGTTGTTGTTGTTGTGTTTGTACTGATTTTGTGCTGTATTTGTGTTCTTGAGCAGACTTCATACATAATAATCAATTGTGCTGTTAAGCCTTCACGTTAACAGCTAACTACTGATTTTTCATCATCATCATCATCAACAACAACAACAATATCATCTACTCTTAGGTAGAGAATCACAGTATTTTCATTTTGAGGAGTTTTAATTTAGCACTGAGTGAGGATGTCTTTTATGTTACTCATACCACGGATTTTCCCCTCGGCGGCCCGGATTTCCAGATAATTCAGGCCATCCACCATAACGCCCCTTCCACCCCCACATAGTCCGGAAGACGGAGGGGACTATTGTATATAAATTCTCCGAAGATCGGACCGATACTTGTCCCGAAACGTCGGTAGAGGATTACCATTTAACGCTGCGTAATACCCCAGCAAAAGGCAGACCTCAACTTTACTTCTTATTAGTAAAATAGTTTGCTTTTGATTTGAGTCGATATTTGATGGCGTC
Source organism: Coptotermes formosanus (assembly GCA_013340265.1). NCBI lineage: Eukaryota > Metazoa > Arthropoda > Insecta > Blattodea > Rhinotermitidae > Coptotermes > Coptotermes formosanus. Next base: position 1,385,540 of record BLKM01000519.1, read on the forward strand.
TTGATGCACCTCACAATGCAACAACGTATGATTTATAGTGCCACTGTTTCACAGCTGTGCAGTTGTCTTACAATCACAGCGATAGCGTTCACAACTGGGACTGCTTTTGTTTGTGGACTCTGCCCCAGGCAAATTGCAGAAACGGAGGTAAATCCAGGTCAGATTCATTCAGGAAAGTCAACTTTCTACAAGGTCAAAATTTGCCCTTATTTGTCGTCAAAGTAATTTACAGTTTTGTCTTTAGAAGCACATTTATTTATCCACTGTGTCTATTTTAACTTAAGTAACACTTGTAGATATATTGCAGAACACATGGCACTGCTGCTAATGTAAGCAAATTCCATTCCCTAGACCTTGTTTACAAAATGCAATTGTTTAATCTCACGTATATTTCATTCACCTTTACAATTCTTACCGAATCTGATTTTGTGTGGTAAGAAGTTAGGTAATTGTTCTCTGTGCTTATTAGGCATTACGCCGTGCACATATATGGGGGGAGTAGGAGTACATCTCCACTCATTCTTTTCACTTCACCAGGTTACATTTGTTCCATTTTCAAAAAGCTCCTGCACATATCGATACTCCTGCACATATCGATTTTACAAATCGTTATCATAGGGACATTTAATAATGCCAACAAGAATGGAACTAACCAAAGCTTTTACTTCAAATACTTCAAGATATTACAGGACAACGCAAGATTTTATCCTCTCACGGCTGTGTTGTTAAATATTAATTCTTCCGTTATGTCACACGTGACAATAGGTGAGGATACCCAGGCGTTTCAAAAGATCGTGGCGCCTTCATCAACGGGATCTGTCTGTCCGAAAAGACCCTAAAGATGAAGGCGCCACAAGTTTCTCAAACGTCGCCAACCAATAACCTAACGGCACATCATATACAACAGAAGATATGAATCCTACTGCAGAACAGTTTGCATTATCCAGTGGGTGTCTTTTATGCGCATGTCTGCGTGGAATTTTAATTGCATTCCATGCTGCTGAATGGGGTCACACTGTTCTGGCGGCCGCCAAGAAGGGTGGTTGTACAGTGTTTCTTTTATCTGTGTCCCGAACACGGTAGCTGTCAGGGCATTGAGGCTTTTCCTGTAGGATAAACCTGTCGCCATCTGGATGACGATGGAAAAAGAGATCCAGCATTTCACACTCTGTTTCCAACCTATTTTCTACGTGTGCTCCAACCGGATTTCCCTTTCACATCTCTTCGTATGTAGCGCCCTCAAATTTATTTTGTTTTGGGCCCACAGATTTCTTAAACCGGCCGTCAAATCAGGCCCAATCAACTAAACACGTAACAGAGGGTAAAGTGTTTAATACGAACACTCTAAAGAAAAATGAAAGACACATTTTGTGCCCAAAACACCTGTTCCTGTAAAGTCTTACTTTTTCCGAGACAGCAGTGAGTGTGTCATGACTGCTACACAACGTGCACATTGCCCGAAAGACTCTTTGCCCTTATCTATATTGTCTTATTTTTAGAACAGGCTTTAGTTTTATACTTCATCATGCATTAAGAAATACGAAAATTGCGCGATGTGAACACGACAGTGAAGACCACGATGGGTGTTATTCCTATCACGCAATCTCCGTTCTTGAAATGGATATCAATTAGATTTATCGCTAGCTTTAAAATAGAAGAATACATAAAGGTTAAAGGTTAAGTGCATATTTAAACAAGCCCTGAACGTTAAAGATTGCAATGATCTCGTCATTTACAGATATGTTAGCGGCTAGACGTGATGAAGCAACGCCATGTTTATCTGAAGTGTGGGCTTTTTTAACATAATTTTGTGATTACGGTGACATATATTTTGGGTATAAATTGGATCCACATTAAGTCGTCGCCAGTTCTTCGTTTTGTGGCAGCCCGACAATGAAAGCCTTCCTTGCTCTGACTTTCCTTGCAGCACTCAGCCTGCTGGTAAGATTTTTTTGGCAGATTCTTTTCACTTCCGTATATCCTAAAGGGCTGCTGCAGCAATTTTCAGTCCCTCCAGAATCGCTATTTTTGTTCATATTATTCCCCGCTTCAGTAACCACTGATTATGATTTCCATGTAGCAATGTATCGCACATAGCTGTAAGTGCATGTACACTTCTGTTCAAATACGTCTTCCTTACTCCAGATCCTCCTGTCAGATTTGCAGTGTAGTTGTTAAACAGAAATGTATCTTGGCATTGACGTATTGTACATTCGATCGGACTGTTCGTGGTTCTCTTTAGTTTCTCTCAGCAAATGGTTACTCTCTTAGAGCTACAGAACACGTGAGATTTGCCATATTGCCAATAGTGTGGTAGCAAAAAATGGCCTGTAGTTACAGGCAGTCTGTATTTTGGGGGATTTTACTACAAATATTAATGTAGCCTGTAACAGAACCCCGTGAAATATGGGGGATAGTTACCGACGTTTCTGAGGGATCAGCTGCATCCATATTCGAAATCGAATGCAGCAGCAACGCCTTTCATTGGTTGGTACGTCCATATTTACCAAACTACACGGCATCGATTTTCAAAATACAATAACCTCATAGTCATTCATATCAAAAACTCAAATTTCGCCCGTTTTTGTTATAGCTGAGTATCAATACATATTCTGAGCATGCTGTGTGACCGGAAGCACACTTCTATGGAAATTCTTAAAATAGTTTCAGTCTTCTGTCAGACACGGACAGTATCTGGAGAGATTATTTTGTTAACGTTAAATTTCACGCTATAACATGCCATGAAGGCACAGAGTATGGGTATAGCTCTACTCTTTCTTGAATCTCTGTACCAGATGGTGGTGAGTGGCTAACGCCACTCCACGGCCGCTTTACGTCCGGGAAAGGGATCCGGTGCCATTGTACAGGCCGATGCGTGGTCCTTAAGGCCAGTGTGGACGGATGCTTAAAATCTCGCCCCCACCGGCTTTGCAATCCCTGAAACGTCCAGCGCGTATCGTGTCACTATACCGACTGAGCTATCCCGGCCCGCGGAAAGATTATGTAGAGAGATCTTATTTACAATGCAAAACCTACAGCTGTTGAAGTAACTTGAGTGCGGAAAAGTTTAATCTGCTTGAATCTTGTAAAAATGTAATTTTAACAACAAGCCTGATATGGCAAACCAGTACAGGCAAAGTAAGGATAAATAATGCTTGCTTATCTATGCTTGCTGTGTGGTGGGGTCTTCTCTTTGTTGAGTTTTGACTTATTTTATTCCCAATGTGATCTATGTTTATGGATGCATCTGTAATTGACCCCACCTCTAGAGAATTCCAAATCACAGGGAACCAGTAACACAGGGAACTCACCCCCTTAATAACACTAACAGTACAAAGAACATAAATGTGAATATGCTGCCAAGAGTTTGGTGCATTTACTCACTGCATGTGAGGCTCACTTATGGCCATGAAGGTTTAAAATATAATTTAATGTAGGCTGGAAGACAGGAGACTGTTATACATGGGATTGCTGCGGGACTGAACAGCTGTTACTGTAAAAACTGCAGGCAATTTACTTACTCATAAAGAAACTGATCAAAAGAAATATTTCATGAGTTAGTCTGAAATAAAAACACTGATCAGTAATCAGTTTGTGTTCAAAAATTACGTTTTATGCATTACAAAATATCATAGTATTTAATATACATGTTTAAAACATAGAAATATGCTTACAGTCCATATGAGAAGTTAAATATTGATACACAGTCATACTGTCCCTCAAAGAATGTGAAAATGTTAAGCTGACCCATCTTCCGTATGTTTATAAAACTTTATGTACTGATGCATTACAAATACAGTGATAGGTGCGGGGGTAACCATCTGCCATGATGAACGTAATGTATTGAAATATGTAATGGGAATGTAACATGTGTTCAAGTGATGCACAGTATTCTGAATCACGAAAATCACTCAAATAATATGTAATGAGTTCGTACCTCACAGAGAAAAGATAATCTCTATTATAAGCACTACCTGCTTAATAGTGTTTAGGGGGTGTAATGCGTATGTATTGTTAAGAAATTTATAAATATATAAAACAGTTGTTTAAGGAAATTGCAGGCCTCCATTATGTTAAAACAGATGACGTATGAAGTATGTAATGTGTTTTAAAGTTTAAAATTATATACTTGAATGTGCCAAAGATTTCCTATTTGTCCACACTGGAATATTTAAAATCTTCCAGATGTTTACCACCTGTCTATGCACACTGAAAGCTGAAGTGTTTCAGTTTGCGCATCTAACGCACAAAGCTAACATTTCTTGTGCGTGCTGGGGCCAACCTGAAGCAGTTGAAGCCCCGTGACATTGTCATGCCTGTAAACCCAAAGTACACAGCACAGGAATGGCAAAAATTCTATGCAGCACAGAAACCAAGTCCTGAATATTATTCTGACTTCAAGAAGGGCGCTGAACCACAACCAGGTAAAGACTTGCCTTACACATTTGAGTAAATTTCACAAAGACACTACACTTTTCATATGAACAGACAATCCTATTAACTTTCAAATATGTTAATGTCTGCTCTCATATATTGTTTTCTGTTGCTGCATTGAAATTTGTTTATGTGTGATGCAGATTTTGCTCGGAAAGTCCATGTACTTCTGGATCATTGGCGGCTACACAGCATCCCGCAGGGAGTTCCCATGGCTGGCTGCTCTCATAGTTGACATTTCATGGTTCTCTGGTGGTTCTCTCATCAGTTCACGATGGGTTCTTACTGCTGCGCAATGCGCGTAAGTGTAAACAGATATACACTTAAAGTGTAGTTACTGAACACACAGACAAGCACAAAATTTACACCAGACAGACATCTAAGGAATTTGTACTAGCAGTAGAAAATGAAAGGCAATTTAACATTGAATCATTTCTGATTTATTGCATTCTTGAAACGTCCATACTGTTACTCATACATAAATATACATTATACAGTTCATTCTATAATATTTCACAAAAATTCCTCAACACACAACAAAAGATAGATAGGATTAAAGTTCATGTTGTGAAGTAAAAAATCATCAGCGTTCTTCAGTTTTCTAAGAAACAGATATGACCTTTCATTAATGCTGTCACTGCTTGAGGGGTTCAAGTGATGCAAAGTTGTATTCCCTTTCTGAGCATCTCTTTGTAAACTTCCATAAATTCATGGATAGTTAGAAAACAGAGGTGTTTACAGGTTTTACTCACTTGACAGGAGAAAGTGGATAATATGGCTATAAGAAAGGTTTTAGTGAAACTTGTTATTCTGATTAGCCTCATATCACATAACGAAGAGTCTGGTCTTAAAACATTTCATGTTTCAACATTCATCTCTTCCTGAAGCATATTAAGTGCATCCAGACACACCCACAATACAGCACAATATATAATTCATAGACATTTTTGCATATCTTAATAATCTTAATAACCAGTAAATAAAATTTTACACGCACACATAAGACATACACAAACAATCTTCTGCAAACTGTCCTCAGTGTAGAGTGTGCGTCTTCTAGTGTTAAGAACGGAATATAAAGGTTAATTTGAACCATAGTTATAGCTGCAATTTTTACTGTTTTGCATGGGAAATTTAAAATTTTTTATTTTAGTTTCAATAAAAATATTCAAAATAGCATTTTATGAAAGTTTTTGATATAATTGCTGTGTGTTTTTGTTGAATCTTCTGCTCAGCTGTACTGAATATCCACACGTACAAAAGTACAGGAAAATACTGCCATCTCCTTAATCATTTGAAGATACTATCTCAAACAGGATGCACTTTCTGAGTGATATCTGATTATGACCTGCAATTTGTGTGCTTCCATCTGAGTGTAAGTTCGACCCACATTGCTTTAGAATTCTCAGCATATTATCAAACATTTCAATTTTGCCTACCACAATATTCACATGTTAACTAACTTCATAAACAAATTATTTCATGATTCTGCTAAATGATAGACCTAATTAAAACAACTGTGACACCCTGCCAGTGTAAGCAGCAGATTTTTCTTACATATTATTTGCTATATATCACACTGCTGGCATTACATTCCTGAAGACTGTAAGCTTTCTCAAGTAACATTCACGTGTTCTTAAAATCTGTCCAGTCCTCGCAATAGTGTGAGACCATGGTACTGTTGACATTCCCTACCATAGTACCAAATGAGAGCTGGCTGCCACCGGTAATCAGTTACTACTGAGAAGTTCTAAGTTGGTGCACTGCTCCCACTATATCAGAAATGGTCCAGCTGAACTGCAGTGCAGGCAGTTACACACCTGCTTCTCCCTCTGGAGCATTACGTTCAGTTCTTAGTGACTTAATGTCAGGTCCATGGTGGGCAGTGTGGTACTGGCCAAGGTTCTACTCCCAGCTTTTGTGTTTTCCCCCAAAAATGTGCTTTTCCTCAACACTCATTTATTTTCACCTCGTGAGGCATGAAATGCCTGTGACACAATCATACTTTATCACATCCTTCGTCTTTAAGTTATCGTGAACCTTGCATTTGATTTGTCACTGAGTAAATACATAAGTTCATTTTACACATATGTAATTGTTGCAGTGGAAGCAGGTACCAAATATGCTACTAGATATGACGGATCAGTTAGTGGATCTCTGGTAGTCACATCAAACAGTAGCGTCATCCACACTGATTACGATGGAGCCCTTACCAATGATATAGCACTTATCCAACTACCATCACCAATTAATTTCACCGGCGAGTATTTTCATATTTTAAAAAATAAAAAATAATCTTTCTTATTATGAAATAAATACATAGCTTCCTATTTACAGCAGAGACATTTGTTTGTTTATCACATTAACACAGTTAAAGATTTTACCAGTCTTCTGAATACTCAACACAGTGTTGCTACATCATTAGTACCCAACAACTGCCACAGTTACTGTTATAACCAGGGTATGCATGATACGTGTGGACAGCTTAGCTGTGTCTTTGACCTTACCCTCAGGGGACCATTTTCTGCCCTCAGTCAACCTACATTTAGGTGTAAATAACACTGATTTCGTCAAAATATAATTTTAGTTTCAGTAAAAAAAATAAAATATCACAAGACAGTAAGAGAAAGGAAAGGATCCATTGTTAAATAGATTACCTTCTAATGATCTAGGGTGATTTGTTGATTTGGCTTCTAACTATACCTGTGCACCCCAGAAACTTCACTGAATTTGTGACGTCAGCTCTGAAAAACGCTGCACAGCGTGATTAAGGGAGGAAGTTACACTCACTTTCATCTTACATAATTTTCTTACTACTAGTATAGAGCCCACTGAAAATTTGATAGGAAATAGTGACATTTCTCTTCCCTAGATATGATTTTGCCATATGATATTTCCACTAACTGATTCATACTTCACACTGCTTGAGAGAATGTTCAGTACTGTAGTTTCACTCAGTTTAACATATTGTTCTGAAATGGCATGTTAATTGTAGCCTAGAAGTACTGTTTTCAGCAGAGGTCAACAAATAATACTGGGTAAAAACGATGCAATATCAACTGACACACTGCTGCCTTATAATGGTATTACTGTACCTAATTGATGTCAGTTTCGCATTTGGTTTCAGTGGGAATGGCATAACAAGGAACGAACTTGTTACAGCAAGCCATGTATTTGTGTGTGCACGCGCACATTTCTGTGTGTGTGTGTGTGTGCGCGCGCGCGCTCTCGTGCGTGCTATAAAATGAAATTTTGTTGTAAAAGAAATGACAGAAAGTCATCTTGAATGTTTCAGCTTACATCAAACCTATTAGAATATGCAATAAAGCAGGCCATCTTGCTGGCGCACACGTACGTGTCAGTGAATGGGGCAAAACTTCTGAGAGTTAGTACAATTTTCTCGTTGTTTTACACTTTAATTTGAAAAACTGCACAGATCAGTGTGACTGTTGCAAAAGGAAATAAACACATGGCATTCAGGATATTCTGTTGTCACAGTGAGTACCTTGTGTCTGTACAGTAACATACAAAGTGTAAGGATTGTCCAAGGCTATATGACAGTCTTACAATAACCAACCAACCAACCAACAAACAAACAAACTACCCAACTAACTAACTAACTGCATATATATATTAAAAATTTACTTTTAGAAATAAAATAAATGATAATTGCTCCATAAATAGCACATTATACAAAGCCAAACAAACTACGATAATTTTTGGCATGTGAAGAAATATTTATGTTTATGTGTTACAAGATGCTCAGCTATTGTAAAATATCATACTATTTCTCTCCTTATAATTGCCAAGTTATTTAATGTTTAAATTAATTCAAGTTTCAAGTACTGTGTTGATCAGTAACCTAACTCCTTGTTACATTTCACAGGTTCCAGCAGTCTTAGCCCAACTCTGCAATGTGTTGACCTCACTGTCATCTCAAACACAGAATGTGCCAACATTTATGGCAGCATCATTACTTACACCAAAGTTTGTACTGCTACAACTGGCGGCCAGAGCCCCTGCAGTGTAGGTTTTGCATCTACATATCCTTCAAAAATTCACTTCTTAGTGTCCACAACACATGTCTTGCTGCCATTACCCAGACCACTGCAATGGTAAATAATTTTTATTATTCTGTATATGCTACGTGAAACGTGCTGCTGCCCATTGCTGGCATATGAAGCGGGTCAAAAATCTGTCCACAACTTGATACACTTTTCTTTTTCAAAAGTGTCTTGTTTGAATTTCCCAGCCCCTAAGGTGACAATCCTAACCTTAACTAGCAGAGCTACATTTCATTATATCTGTCTTCCGTTCCAGGGTGACGGTGGTGGCCCACTTTTATACCAGGAGGGTGATGGTATCTACACTGAGGCTGGTATTGTATCATTTCATGCTGGAGCTGGTTGTCAACTAGGACACCCTGCTGGTTTCACCAGGGTCACCAGCTACCTCAGCTGGATTGAATCAAACACTGGCATTATAATTGGTCCCTAAACATAACAGCAGCGACACAGACAGTAACGTGCAGAAGCACAGCTTTGTTTTTATTAATCAAAGTTATGAATTAACCACCAGCACTGAACAGGAAGACACATGTAATAATTTTCTGATTCAATAAACTCTGTCACTTCCAGTATATGAAGGATACTGATAACACTGCTCACACTGTAGTTATATTGTGACCTGATGCAATGATTGCAGTTACTGCTTTGGGCTTCATTAACCATCCTGTTTCATTACATAAAAACCGAAACATTTAATAAATATGTTTAGTTTTCATACTCAGGTGAAGAAGAATAAAAAAATTCTTGTTGGCCTAATTGATGTTCTTTCATGAAAATATACAACAGAGTGGGCACAGTGTGACACATTTCCTGCTGTACACGAAAACAGCGCTCGTTTGTAAAACATTATGGACCTCATATATATATAGCTCGGATGACGGACGAACCGCAAATGAATAACCTTTACCCCTGAAACGATAATGCTATTGAACTCTGACCGAGCATTGTCACATATCAGCAGTCTCTGAGGTTTGCAGTCAGGAATTATACATGAGGTGTTAAGGAGCCACAAGGACAGTCCTGTCCGATATTAATAAATTTGTTAATAATCTTTCCGCTTTTAGCCCCACGGTGCACAAACTTATGCATGTGCAGTTTTTATGTATCACGCGACAGAATTTTCCTCATTTACCGCAGTTTTTTAGCCAATACAGTTTGTTCTTTTTTCTCTGGTTGCTTTTCTGTTGCATGTGTACCAAGTTTGTACAGTGAATATGAAGGTATTATAACCGTCCGAAACGCATGGCGCCAAAACTCAGATGACCACAGTGTGACGTGTACGGTAGAAATTGACTTAGTTATTAATACGACAAATAGCGTTAATTAGAGTTTGGGATTCGAACCTGTGATCCCAGGTTTTACTTTGCCCCGTAAAATTATTGATCTTAGATATACTTTTAAAATTTTAAAAAACAATGTTGCAAGGGTTTTGTGCCGTCTGGAAGGTAAGCTTCTATAGAGTAGAATTTGCAGACGTTTGTTAACTTATCATCATCATCATTATCATTATTGAAAGTACAAATAAGATTTAAAACTAATAAATCTACAGATCAGACTAAACGAGATAAATTGTACATAGGAACAAGGTGACATCGAGACCCAGATGACTGGAATGGCATGCTGTTATTGTGTGACAATACACAATTTTATTTCTTATCCATATGAATTGTCTTGTGTTTTATTGTGTGGTATGTTTACACTTTGACTGTTTCCGTATCTGTAACAACATTTATGGAATGTTAAAAAATATATGAAGTATGAAATATGAAATGGGACGTCATGACCCTCCTGAACCCGAGAAAGATGCAAGAATTAGCAGATCAAAGAGCAAAAACCCAACTTGAAATTGTTGCCTTACAGGAGACAAGATTGTCTGGTACCGGCCAAATAAATAAGGATGATTACATATTATATTATATTATAGTGGATCTAACACCAAAGCAGGCTATGACGGCACAGGTTTCCTACTCATGAAGAGAATTAAAAAGCACATAATTAACTATGAACCATATAATGAGCGGCTGTGCAAGCTAAGGATTAAGGGCAAATACAATAACATAATATTAATCAATGCTTATGCACCCACTGAAGACAAAACAGAAGAAATTAAAGAGCAGTTTTATGAAGATCTGCAATCTATAGTTGATAAAGTCCCTAAAAGTGATATAACAATTTTATTAGGCGATGTAAATGGCAAATTAGGAAAAGAAAGGTATACAATAAAATAGTTGGCAGGCATACACTCCACGAAGAAACAAATAGAAATGGTGAACTATTAAGTGACTTTGCAAATATTAATAACATGATAGTCATGAGTACGCAATTAGAACACAAACGGATACATAAAGGAACATGGGTATCACCAGACCAGAATACAATTAATCAGATTGATCATGTTTTCATAAATACCAATAAGAAAGCAATAAGAGAAGATGTAAGATCACTGAGAGGTCCCAATATAGACTCCGATCATTTTCTTCTTAAGGTTATCATCAAACAAAAACTTTAGAAATATACAAGAAAAAGACAATACAGATGAACAAATGGAATAAAGCCAACTTACAAAATCCTGCTAAACGTAGACAATGTAGAACATCACTACACAATAAGCTGAAAATCCTTCCAAATACAATAAATGTCGAAGAAGAATGGGAAAGCGTAAAAGTAGCAATAACAGAAGCAGCAAATGAAACCACACACAAAAAAATAGAACCCCAAGAAATGAATGGTGGGATGAAGAATGTAGGCAATCTATAGAAAGGAAAAATGAAGCAAGGAGTAGCTGGTTACAGAAAAAACAAAGGCAAGTCAAGAATATTATATAGAAAGGAGACAGGAAACAAATGCTCTGATTAAACAGAAGAAAAAAACTTGGCTTAATAACAAGTATTACAGATTGAAGAAAACCAGAAGAGAAATAAAAAAAAATTTAATGGAGTTAAAAACTTCAAATAACAGCAAGTAATATTGCCTACAATCTGCAAAGACTCTACAGATAATGTAATCTTACAAATTGATGATGTAATGGCAAGGTGGAAAGAACACTTCTCTGATACCCTAAACCCAATATCTACCTCAAGCAGTCTGAATTTGACAACTGAGGACACTGATAATCATGATGAAGTTGAATTACCAACTTGTAATGAAATTTGCTGTGTAATCAATAAGCTGAAGCCAAATAAAGCTGCAGGGACACATAACATACCTGCAGAATTAATTAGATATGGTGGAAGGACTTTGAAGCAGAAAATACATAATTTAATTCTAAATATCTGGAACAATGAATGTCTCCCTGTACAATGGAACGAAGGAATTATCTGTCCTATTTATAAAAAGGTGACCGTTTGAGTTGTAGTAATTATAGACCAATTACGTTGCTAAACATAACCTAAAAAATATTTGCCATCTTATTAAATAAAAGATTGATTGAGGTAATTGAAAATAAGCTGGGAGATTATTAAATGGGGTTCCGCCCAAATAGATCCACCATTGACAATACATTTATAGTAAGACAAATATTTGAGAAATGCCGTGAGCACAATATAGATCTATTCAACATATTTGTGGATTACACACAAGCCTTTGATTCTGTAAATAAAAATAAAATAATAGAATGTTTGAAGCAGTATAGGATCCCAATAAAAATAATAAGACTAATTGGATTAACCTTTATAAATACAACAGCAAGAGTCAAGATAAATAACGAGATTTCTGAGGAATTCAGAGTGGAATCTGGCGTCAAACAAGGGGATCCCCTGTCTGCAGCTCTGTACAGTACAGTTATAGACAGTGTGTTAAAAAAGATGGACTTAAGAAGAAATATTTCAGCACGGTTAAAACAATGTTCTGCATATGCTGATGACATACTAATAACTACCAGAACCAAGCAGTCTATAATCTATACCTTCCGGGAATTAAAAGAAATGTCAGTACAGTCTGGGTTGATAATAAGTGAACAAAAAACAAAATATTTAAGATGTACCAGAAAAGATTATATAATGCACAATATTAATATCAACTCAACACACTTAGAACAAGTTAAATCATTCAAATACCTTGGCTAAATTTTAAATGGAAACAACTCGATAGAAGAAGAGATCAAAGAAAGGATAGCTCTCAGTAACAAAGCAAATTATGCTAAGCAGACCCTATTTAAAAATAAATTAATATCCAAGAAATCTAAGCTAAAGGTATGCTGGACATTGGTGAGGCCAGTGTTGATATATGCCTTCGAAACATGGGTGTTAAAAGAAAGTATAAAACAAAAACTACTGGTATTCGAAAGAAAGACATTAAGAAGAATCTTTGGGCCCACCAACGAAAAGAACGGTATTTGGCGGATTAAAACAAATGGAGATTTGAACAAACTGATCCAAAAAAATGTAATAAATTACATTAAAGCACAGAGGTTGGGTTCGCTTGGTCATGTGCATTGAATGCCAGATGATAGAATGGTCAAAAAAAGTATATGAATGGAAACCAATGTCAACAAGAACACTAGGAAGACAAAACCAGGTGGGAGAATGACGGTACAAATGATTTAAAGACCATGAGAATTCATAATTGGAGGGACTGCATTCAGGACCGCTGTAAATGGAAGGGAGTCGTTGAGAAGGCCAAAACATTCAATGAATGAAGTTGTAGCGCCTGATGAAGAAGAAGAAGAAAAGAAGAAGAAGAAATCTGCAGATCTCGTCGTATAAAGGAGCTCACTATTTCACAGTCCGTCGCCACTGTAAGGTACGAACCGTTGGTCTCCAACTTACAGCCCAGCCCGCGGCCACAGTTGTGAAATATGTGAATGCAATAAGAAATACACAAAAAGTTGGGCGGTTAGGTATAACACTTACTGCGATTCTTGCACATGCGGCCTGCAAACAAACCCACAAAAACTGTCGTGGCCCTTTGCCATAAAAAGGCACCTATCATAAAAAATGTAATAACACCTCTTAGAAGAATTACATATACACCCGGTATTTTCCAACTTAAAAGACGTTGCAAGTGTTACGGCGCACCCTATAATTCGGAACATATTTCTGTGCATTTAACATCCTACTTACGAGTGTTACAATTTACCATTCGGTGTTAAGGCTCCGGGTGGTTTTTGAGATATTTTTGCAGCAAGAAAATGTGTTTTGTATAGAGGGAAATAGGGTAATTACAGAGCAATGAAATGTCTAAAATCCCCTTCGAGAAATACAGTTACGCTAGCAATTCCAAAATTTCTGTTCTCCAAACACCCAGCCTCATGGCAATTGACGGATTCAAGGTACGCCAATAAGGAGGCAGGGTCCGAATTACGGTCGCTGTATTGCAACTCATGCCCACGGGGTTCTGCTACCTGATTCACTAAATCCGCGTCTTAGAGCTTTAAGCACTATACATGGTGTGAGGACAGTACTGTTACAAAAAATTAGGTTAAGTTAAAATGCGTTTTGTTTTTACGCGTTATTTTAATTTGTTTTAGTATATTGGCAAACAATAAAAAGCTCTTAGAATTGAGCCCGCTTAAACCCACCTAATCATCAGACAATCAATCATTTATGAAGCTTAAGACATTATCTCGATGGAAATCTTGACCTGTGGAACGTCTCGTAACCTGTGTACGTGTGACGGTCCTTGAAATGGAGTGCTAGAGAAAATAGAAAGCGCCATTTAATTAAATATTTGTAGGAAGTTCTGTACGCGTGTGTGCGCATGTGGATGCCTACGCCTACGTGCATGTGTGTGAGTTCCGTGCCTGTTAAGGTTTAAATATATTTAATTAGCGCGTATTTGTAGGCCTCTAAATTAACTAAATAACTAACTAATTAACTCCATGGAGCAGAGGCCTACTTGAGAAGCTAAAAGTTTCTCAGCTAGGCAAGAAATTCCCCGCATTTTATGGAACCCGGAGGTTCATTACAGCATTCACAAGAGCCCGCCACCTGTCCCTATCCTGAGCCAACTCAATCCAGTTTATACCCCCATCCCACTCCTTGAATATCCATTTTAATATTATCATTCCCATCTACACCTGGGTCTCTCAAGTTGTCGCCTTCCTTCGGGTCTCCCCACCAAAATCCTGTAGGCACCTCTCTTTTTCCCCATACGTGCTACCTGCCCCGCCCATCTCATTCTTCTCGATTAGATTACCCGAATAATATACAGGCTTCTAAATATTTCTGTTAAGTTTTTATTCGAGTAGTCGTTTCAGTGTTTTATTTTTTGTTTAGTTTCCTTGTTTTGTGCAGAAGTATTAGTTGATGGTACGTTTTTTCTGCCTGTGTATCTGTTCCCCGTTTAATAACTTTCGGTCAGTTAACTGACCTTGCACTACATGGAAGTCCGAGCCCTCTTGCCGAAGGACTGTCACCTGTTGTCTTGCTGTCATCATGTCGTTACGCAACTATCAGCTTTATTGATACCTATGGCTGTAACCACAGTTCGGCTGCTATAAACGGGAGTCAGAGTTTTCTGTGCTTCAGTCATTACTTCAGTCTTGAATTTTGCAAAATAATATTGTGTAGGGTGCATATTTAGTGAAGACCCTACTTATTAGCCCCTCTAGTGCTCTATACGATAAATTTCGATCCAAACCGAGCGACCAGCATGTAGTGTTAAGTAGGACGGCACGGTCAGCTTTCGGTGTGGAACGCAGGTCTATGGATCTCAAGCCGCCGCGCTGTGCCCTAAGATGTAGGCTAGACGAATGTTGTCGGTAAATTCAAAGAAACCCGAGCGGTCATTTTGTAGTGAGAAGACAGGCGAGATGCCACAGCGCTAGACGGCACTCGTATGAGGTTTCTCCATGGAAGATTCAAATCTTTGATTACACCAGAGTCTCTTCTGGGCTATTACATTAATGAAACCTCATACTTTTCCTACATGTAAAAACGTTTGTTTGGAATAAATTACATGGAAAAGTTTATAGTTTTTTTACCGTGTACAAAGCTTTAAGAATTCCCTTAACAGCTACACACACACTCTCAGTTTCTTTGCGAGGGACTCTCTGCACTTAATTTGGTGTCTTCCGTTTCATTGGCACTTCTTAAAGGAAGCATACACAGTTAGAGCAAACTTTCGTCTGACGTGTGTGTTTGATTATGATTTTATTCCTTCTTTATATCGAATTTCTTTACGTGTGTACGCGAAATGACTGCTCTACAACAGTTTATTACTTGGTAAAAAATTGTTGAATAAACCTGACATCGCCGCCCTTAGACTGTGTCGCAGCAGGCTGTGATGAGTGACCCCACTAGAGGCTGCACAGAAGGGTCAGCTGGTGAAGGCGTAAAGGGTTACAGTGCTGTCGCCACAAATGCATTTGTCTGCACTACAAACCTGAATGTTTAGGAATGTGGGCAGCAAACCAATGTGAGAACTGGCCAGTTTGTGTTTTAAATTCACTTAGAATATCTTGTTTCCTTTGCTGAAAAAAAGATGAACTTGTAGATTTGACAACATCGCCTCCGAATTAGAAGGATTTCCCATCAAGTCATTTTTATTCATGTTCACAATTACAAGCTGCTGTCATGTAGATGCCGGAATTTATGGCATGTTTATGTGGTGGTTAAATCATAAATTACCTGTAAGCTGTGTTTTTATATTAAATGGCTATAGATACCGCGGTGCTTTAGTAACGTCATAATACAAAGCATGCTGGGCTGTACTGGCTTAAACTGAGTTTTAATTTAATGTGAGCCTTGCAACGACAGTAGTGCAGTTTATATGCCAGTCCCCTTCAGACACTGTGTTCACCTTGTGGCAGCAGATCGCAATGAGAACACCATTAGGACACGTGTTTCTGGCAACGCTCGGCTTCCTGGTAAGATATTATCAGGTAGAATTTGCATGTAAAATCCATAATTCGTAAACTGTGTCTTCAACCGGAGCAGCAATTTTACTCTCACATTTTGATCTCAGACACAGAACTTGACTTGCGTAATTCTGGTTTTACTTTACCTTTACTTTGGTAGTATTTACAGCAATTTGTCGGGGGGGGGGGGCGGCCCCCCCCCCCCCCCCTACGCACTCACACTCTCTCACACACACACGCACTCTCACACACAGTCACACACACATACACTCTCCAATTCACCGTATTTACGTTTACATAAAACGCGTTATTTTTCCCCAAATATATCACCCACTCAATCATACTTTACTGCATGCAAGATATTCCTCTCCTGCTTCAATCTGTGTAATACTTCTTCATTTCTCACACGATCGGTCCAACTCGTCTTATCCATTCTTCTCCAGCACCACACTTCAAAACTTTCCAGGTATTTATGCTTTACTTTCTGAGCTGTCCAAGTTTGAGCACCATACAATGCTTTGTTCCAAATGTGGCATCACAATTTTGTTCCTAAGTTACAGAACTCTTAGGTGGCTATAGATTCTAACTTGCTTCTCACTCTGATTGCCTACTGGGCGTTTATATTTGTTCGTTGAAGATATATAAACTTTTTTGTCTATTACTTTTACGAAGTCACATTTAAGAGACATTATGTTGAAAGAATGAAAGTGATCTGAATTCGAAGGAGTCTAAAAGTAATCAAGATGTTCTGTTTTGCACGTGAGAATATGAACACTTTCAGAAGTAGTTTTAACCATTCAGGACACAAGTTATGAAATGTATTTCTATTATTAAATTACCAACACATTGTAAGATCTAAGGAAAAATTATTTTGCACACAAAACACTTTTCTTGTGTCTACAATCATCATTCGGAGAATTCTTTTTCTGAACGGTAACATGCACCAAGTTACACTGCAGATACTACTCTTTTTTTCTTGAAGTTCTCACTTTTAAATTTAATAAAAATTTTTATCGTGCCTGTCTAGTAGTGACATGCACAAAAACAGACAGACGGAGAGACAGAAATATTATTGATGGTTCCACAGCGATATGAACACGGCTAAGAATAAAACATTAACTACACTAAGCATAGTATTTCTTGAGAAGCTAATACATTCCCCCAGCTACTGCGGAACTTCCCCGAAATTTACAGAACTCGATAGTTCATTTCCGCTTTCACAACATTGCAACTTTCCTCTGTCTTTAGCCAGATAAATTTTATCCACATCATGGCACCCTATTTTTTTAATAGGCCTTCTAATTTTACCCCCCTATCTATTCCGATGTCTTCCACAGGCTCTATTTCCATCAGACGTCAACGCCAAACACTGTATTTCTATTCTCTCACCCATACGTACTACATGCTACGCCCATCTCATTTCCCTTCATTTGACCACCCCAGTAACTTTCGGTAAGGAGTAGAAATAATGGAGATGCTCATTATGCACTCCCCTCTCACTTTCTGCCTCTTAGGCCCAAATGTGTTCCTCAGCACCTGTTCTGGAACTGTCAGTCTATATTCCTCCCTTAATTTAAGAAGCCAGTTGTCACACACACACACACACACACACACACACACACACACACACACACACACACACACACACACACACACACACACACATATACACGCACACACACACACACACACACACACACACACAAAACAAGAGGCAGGCCCTTACTTTTGTATATTTTAATTTTTGTATGTTTAAGACGGAACATGATCGAAAATGTAGCCCTACTGAAGTCTATTACGAAATTTTCAAATATTGTTCTTTGATATCGCACATGCGTAATATAGTTAATGGGGAACTTCCCCTCCTGTTGGGATTCTGCAGTGTTTACTGGCTTTGGAACAGTTTATTTTTGTGTAAAATGAAGGAACGTGAACATCGCTGCGCCTTACGTACTGATCTGACTGTCTCTTGAACAGGCTTTGGCCAAACCGGAAGGTCTCCGACCCCTTAATATTGTGGTACCTGCAGATACACAGAATGCAACAGAAAAATGGCGCCCCATCATGGCGGCACAGTTACCCAGCACTAAACATTTTCCTGTATTGAAGAACGACACTAAATCTGAACCAGGTAAAGAATGTTGCATCCACAGATTGTTCCGTGTTCCACAATTTGCTTGTGTGTTGAGGGTATTTCTGGTTACGTTTCTAGGAACTGTGAACAGCAGCCTAGGAATGCAAAATCTGATTAGCTGGATAGCAAATTAAATACCGACGAACCGGGAGACTAGAGACATGGCTACTTACTTAACCCTTCACATAATAGCTGGACGTGGCTGATGATAGGAGATGTGGCTATTAAATAACGAGACAATTTCTGCAGCTTCTGCTATTGACGTATAAATATTTCGTGTAAACTATTTTGCATTGAATCTCCCCCAGCTGCCTGCCAAGCCGCGCGCAGTTACGCTTAAGTGTTATTATTATTATTATTATTATTATCATCATCATCATCGTCGTCGTCGTCTCCTTTACGCAGGGTGTTCACAGTTATATACCTGAAACAAACCATGTTTCTAGGGCACACGGTTTTGCAGCTATTCCGCGCGTACTGTTAATTTCTCTCTGCCGGGATTGCTACATCAATTAGCATACATGTTCCTTTCTCATTATCCCGAATTATGATATGTGGTTTATCGTTGTGGATGGTTCTGTCAGTTTGCACTTGTTGATTCCGTAATATGGTTACCTTGCCCGCTTGAATTGTTTCTACTGATTTTGGTACATGTTCATACCAGAGTTCACTGTCTAATGTTACCCCCAGTCACTTACATATACTGAAGCGTAGTTGAACGCACACTCTATCATGCCGCTTGATGTATTGTTCTTTTGCCAGTATTGGGCACGCTGACATAATGTGGTCTACTGGCTCCTCAAATTGGTGACATAATCTACATTCACTATCTGTTTCTGTTTGCAATGTTTTTGTTGCACTCTATTTGGTTTGCAGTGCTTGGTCCTGTGCTGCCACTATTGCACTTCCTGTTTCTGCTTTCAGGTCTCCCTTTGACAGCCAGAGGAACGTGTCTTCCTCGCTAATGAGCTGTTTATCAATGCTTCGAATGTATTATTACTATTAGTATTATTATTATTGCTGTGTGTTTGTATTGATTTTGTGCTGTATTTGTGTTCTTGAGCAGGCTTCATATATAATAACCACTTGTGCAGTAAGCCTTCACGTTAACAATCAACTACTGATTTTTTATCATCTACTGTTAGGTAAAGTATCACAGTATTTTCATTTTGAGGAGTTTTAATTTAGCACTGAGTGAGGATGTCTTTTATGTTACTCATACCACGGATTTTCGCCTCCGTGGACCGGATTCCCAGATAATCCTGGCCATCCACCATCACCCCCCCCCCCCCCCCCCCCCCGCCCGGATGACGGAAGGGTTGCTGTATGTACCTTTCATATTTGTTAAAATTTGGCGTATAGTGATGTTGTAATAGATTTGTGTTTTACCTAGAACTGGCTGGCACGGTCCACGTGTCCGATGAGAACCCGCACATTACCAGGGGTAAAACTGCAAAACGTGGGCAGTTCCCGTGGCAAGTGGCACTTCTAATTGACAGCGCGTATTTCTGCGGTGGGTCTCTCGTATCCGACGAATGGGTACTAACTGCAGCACACTGCACGTGAGTCCTTTTTCACTGCAAATATGGCAGTTTTTAGGCCATCCATTTGTCTATATTTTAACACCTTTCTGTGCCTTATATATATATACGTAAATAAGTCAGTTATTTAATTCATTCTAAAAGTCCCTAACTTATCCGAATTTCGCATTAAATAAACTTAGTTTTATATTTTTTTATTTATGACAAAATCTGTAAATCTTAATAGTTTATTAATAAATTATATCAATTTTATATACACAAAGTTAATATGTAAAAGAGGAATCTTCAAAATCTATGTACCAAAGAGTTTTTAATACAACGAATTCCTGTGAAAAATATTTATTTAATTAATTGGATTTAAGAAAGAAATCTCCATTTATATAATTCAGTTTCACGGTTGGAAAAAATGGTGACTTTTCAAATCCAAGTAAGCCATGAAGACAACCCTTTAAACATAAGAGGTCTCTGATTATCGTCTGCATTTTTAGTAAAATAAATCCTTGGTATGTATTAACAGTTGAACTTAAGTTTTATTAGTGTTTGTCTGGACCCACAAAGGCTCTTTATTTCCTTCAATAAATAAATGAAGAAGAGAGGCAGAAACACAATTAAGTAGTGAGAAATATAAAATGAAATGTGTCAAAGGTGGCCAGGACAGCCTACTCAGTATGGGAACTTGATACAGACTGTACGGTTCGGGGTCTGAGCCCTGGTGTAAGCGAGAAATTTTTCGCGCACGTCCAGACCGGCCCCGGGGCCAACCCAGCCTCCTGAACGGAGGGAAATGGGTCTATTTGCCGGGAGTAAAGTGGCCGGGACGCGTGGCGTTGACTGCCCACCCCTGTCTAGCGCCGGGGTTAAAGAAAGGCTACAGCTGTATCTCTACACCCCTCTGTACGTTCATGGCGTGGCGAATTGCAGTGTATAAGATAATTTAATTTTACCAACCGTAGTATCCAAATGTTCATATTCGCCCTTTAAAGCCCAGTGGTCACTATATGTACCGCCAGGTTTAACATTCAGCAATTTTACGTTCTGCCCACACAGTGTGTTTGTGTGTTTTGTGTGGATCTCAGAACAAACAGCGATTATTTCCCTATACAGCATTAACTGACTGGTTTTTATAACCGAGACGGAGTGTGTTTACTGCGCGGTACGGGCTGGGTCTTTATGCATATAATCCTACGTTCTGCCCACACAGTGTATTTATGTGTTTTGTGTGGATCTCAGAACAAACAGCGATTATTTCCCTACACGGCATTAACTGACTGGTTTTTATAACGGAGACGGAATGTGTTTACTGCACGGTACGATCTGAATTTTTACATACAATTTAGGTTAATTTTCGACTTGAAACGTTTTGGTCATTTAACAATTATTTTTTAAGGAAGAAAAATATGGATTTATTGTATTCGTAAAAGATAGGGAAAAGTTGGGTTTCGTAACAGGTTTTCTAATAGCCCTTATCCAGCTCTGAATTGAAAATGAATGCCCATATCTGAAACATATTGTGATAATTTATATTTCTGAACAGTTACAGCTTTAGCACCTTTGATGTGAGACTGGGCACCAGCCGTGTTATCAGTCCTGATAGTGGATATCTGACAGTATTATCACGAATTAGTTCTTCCCATCCTGAATGGGATTCCGATTACATCAACAATGATATCGCTGTGATTAAGTTGTCTGAGCCTATAGACTACACCCGTAAGTCCTTTTAGATATATAATCTACATTTATTAACACAAATAACTCTGTATATCAGAATTACATCCATAAAGTCCCCATCATTTTGCATGACAGCCTTCAGTACGGGTCTCGCAAACTTTACAGCCCTTCTACGCCAGTCACATGATAGCAGCTGAGACAAAAGCAGACAAATACTCGCACCTCCACCGCTCAGACCGCAGAAGCACACTAATATACGCGCACGCGGTTTTGCGCATTGTCCCGATGTGTGACGTCAGCCTGGGCTCGGTAACGTTAGCTGCGCCTTAAGCTGGAGAATTTGTGGAATTATTCCTGCTATACTGTGCATTTGTTTCATTTCCTTCTCACAACAAACAGTAGTTGGTTCCCTGACCACTCTAAAGAAAATGGATTATATTCTTTTTGACATAAGAACTCAGTTATTACGAGTTATTTAGATGAATTTCAAATTTCACCCGAGTGCTTCTGTTTACCACCAGTGCTCCATACTCATTTTCATCTACATGTTGTTATGAGAAGGAAAGGGGGGCGACGCTTGGAAAATTTTCGAAAGGGAAGATTCTTTCGGAGATCGGGGAGCATTGTACAGAAAATTGCCGTCCATTTTTAGGAGCCTTCGCAAAATTGCAATAAGCTACTATTAGCGTCGTCATATCTACCTGTCCGTCCGCATGGAACAACTCGGCTCCCACTGGACGAATTTTCGTGAAATCTGATATAGGATGTGTTCGAAAATCTGTCGAGAAAATTCAATTTTCATTAAAATCTGACAAGAAAAACGGTACTTTATATGAAGACACAGGTACATTTATGATAATGTCTAGCTGAATTCTTCTTAGAGCGAGAAATGTTTCAGACAAAAGTTGTAGAGAAAATCAAAACATATTTTACGTTCAGTAAGATTCTTCTGACAATCGTGCCGTTTATGAGATAATGTGGAAAAATATGGCAGAGCCAGGCAGGCCACAGATGACAATATAATACGGCGCATGCGCTTTGCATCCTGGATAACTAAGGCTACAGACACACTCAGAAAATTTAATACTTACTGCTTTTCCACTACAAAAATGGTTACGCGCACGCGCCTCAATGTTATGTTATAAGTACATTGCCTTACTTGTTTCAAATTACGAAGGCCGTGCCATGGTTCAGGCGGTTAGTCGCCGGCCTGTCGGCTCGGCTGCTTCAGTGCAAGACCAATTCCATTAATGTGGAATTCGTGGTGGGCAGACAAGCAGTGAAACGAGTTTTCTCTCTAGTGTTTCAGTTTTCCCTCGTCAGTATTATTCCACCAATGCCTTACACTCGTTTTCTTCTTCAAAACTACTCTTAACAGAAGGAGAAACGGAGTGACGCTTCGGGACCTTCCAGGAAATTTATTTTCTTTTGGAAAACATGGAGCATTAAGAAACAAAAATACTTCTATTGCTTTATTTTTTATAAGTTAAAGAATAAATAACTATGGTGGAATCCACCTCAAGCGTAAGTCACTTTCTGAAATTTTACAGTTTACATCTACCCGATCAGGCTGCCCACCCGCTCTCAAGCCAAAATCAACTTCGCAGGCGAAACGGTCCAGTGCAGTGGATGGGGAAAGGTTTCTGACCGTGAGTATATTTACATCTAGGAACAGAGAAAATTACACGTTGAACATCTTCATAAATTCCATTCAACACATGTTTCATTAGAGTGATTTTTTCATGCATAATTTTTCGGTTGGGACATCTGTCACGCATGCAGAAATACGAAATATCTCTAGTTTGTACGGAGGATTCCGGGTAAAGAAAGCCCTCGCGTTTCTTAGAATATTTTGTTTTTCTTTGTATTTTACCCAGTATAAAGTTAGTTTGGCCCTCTCCGAGATTGGAAACTGTTCGGACCATCTTTTCTCTAGTCTTTCTATTTTATAATTTATTTCTGAGACTATAATGAAATGCCATCTTAAGAAATTGTGTCTTTCCCAGCTTTTACAGGCGATTCCCTCATTCTAGTCTCCATTACACAATATTCCTTAGAGTATCGATTTGTACCGAATGCTGTCAATTCATTCGTATAAAATCTCTGTTTTGACACACTCCAAGGAATGTGAAGAATTAAATTTTTGAACTTCCTGTTTATTTATTTATTTATTTATTTATTTATTTACGGTGTATTTAAAGACGCTGTCAGCAGCTCAGGCTATACAGCGTATAATTTTATGTTGTTTAGTGAACAGTGAACTTTAGAGGACGTGAAACCAAACGGCCGTCGCCTGATTTCATGTACTATCCTTGTATTTGCTTGGAAGGACTTAAAAAATCATGAAAAACTTCTGTCGACTTTCAAACCCAGCCCCTTCTTAATGTAATTCTTACACTTTGCCTCTTGATTCAACTTGTTCTGTGTTCTACATTTCAATGTCAAGATAATATTAAAATTTAATTTATATAAATATTTTATGGCTTGGATTGACAAAAATAATATTCACCAACTAATGTACCAAAATACGTACAATCTTTATTCGTAAAAAGCTCCTACATGCTTCGACCCTCCTGGGTCATCTTCAGAGAGAATAGTCTGTCTGCGGTCAGTGAAAAACCCTGACCGCGGACAGTACAAGACACCTCTCAACGGAGGATGAAAGCAAAGGCACATTCTCACTTAACTGTATAAGCGCATCCAAGAGTGTAACAGACTATTCTCCTTGAAGATGACCCAGCAGGGTCGAAACATGTAGGAGTTTTTACGAATAAGAATTATATGTGTTTTGGTGCATTAGTTGGTGAATATTATTTTTGTATGATACAGTGCACGGACATGGAACACATTAAACTGGATTGAATTTATTGTGCATATGTGTCATGTTCTTGAACATTGTTATTACATTGTTATGGGAAAGCTGACATAACAGGCAGAAGGCAGGGAATAAAATAAACTGCGAGTTACTGTCAAATCGGGATAAAAAATGACACCAGCACGTGTCAGTGTCACTGACCCTCAGGAGCACATTGCATTTAGAAATATTTGCTACTGAAGGCAGAGTCGTCCTGTGTGAGCAAACAGAGGGACGTAGCTGTCACACTTAACATGTAAGTCTACCACTGGTCTCCATACCTGTGACGAATTTAAACTTTGCAATTGGCAGTGATATTATTTACATATCAATGGCTTTAAAACTAAATAACTCAATATTTAGTTTAGAGATTTTCAGTTTTTTAATGGAATAAAGGTTTAAAAATTCCCTGAACATAAGTCAGCTAAACGGTCTTCATGTTGGTTATGTTTTGACTTTTCTGGTAGGTAAGGTATAAAGTTTTACATATTATTCAAATCAACTTACTCTTTTAATGTGTTCGTATTACATGCGGAATTAAATTTCCTCGGAGTTTCTCTGGAGTTGGCAACTGCGCATTTTTGGAAATGAGTGACACGATGCTCTCCATGAGAGCAGCGCTGCCAAGTCAACCTATCTGCCGGATGACGTCACATAATTACATAACAGTTCTTAATTAGTGTTCGAAAACTTTATACCTAAGGCTAAACACATCTTACTGTAACACATTAAACACACATACGTATATACATGTTTGTTATCTTTTTCAGCCTCTGACGAGATTTCCGACACTCTTCAGTATGTGCATTTGTTAGTTATAACAAACAGAGAGTGTGAGACAACTTTTGGGGAACTCATAACTGACACCAAAATTTGCGTCTCCACGCCTGATTTTAAAAGCCCTTGTAATGTAAGTACTTTGTGAAAAAAAGGTATTTTCAGGATCAATTCCTCTCAAAATTTTAAGCAAAGGAGCCAGTCGCTGTCTAGTTCTTAACATTATTCTGTTGTTGCTGTTGTTGTTTTTGTTTTTGTTGTTGCTGCTGCTGCTTCTGCTGCTGCTTTTGTTGTTGTTGTCGTTGTCGTCGTTACCATCATCATAGGCGTACCCAGAATTTTTCTTTGGGGGGGGGGGGGTGCTGAACCTGAGGCTATATATAAATTATGCCTGGTTTAAAAAAAGTGTTATGAAAGTCAAGTCAAAATCTCCGAGCCGACGTCTAGTTACGTTACAGGAAAAATTAAAACTAACTGAAAAAAATATTCTTAGGTTTTTATTACATTTATCAGTATTCCAATGTACCAGTCATCAGGAGATTTCAATGGCTGATTTAGGCTGAAACATTAATCACGTAAAACTTTTGATATCGTGTCTACAAAATCTGTGTTCTTAAACTTCGATTTGGGTGGAGACATGCAGGCCAGCAGCCCCCCTTGGGTGCACCATTGTTTTGTTGTTGTCCTTCTTCTTCTTCCTCTTGTTTTTGTTCTTGTTCTTGTTATCTCGCCGTCGTGGACTTCGTCGTCCCCGTTGTTGTTGTTTACGTACACATTGTGTAATCCCCTCCAAAATTTATTGGGGTGATAAAATAATTGGAGCCATGATAAGGGGGGCAGGTAGTACGCTCCGGTATGCAGAGAAATTCTTAAATATTTTGGTGGAAGTCTGGAAGAAAGAGACAGCTGGAAAGAACTATGATTAAATGGGAAGTTTCTGTTAAACTGTACCTTAAATAAATAGCATGGGATGGTGAGGGGAAATAAATCTAACTCACGATACTTACTGGTGGCTAACTGCTGTGAACATTTGCGTTCCACAATACGGGGGGAATTTCTTCACTAGCTGAGGGAATATTAGCTCCTCAATAAGGATTGTACCCCGTGGAGTTGTTTTGAATTTGAAAAAGTGCTTTCTTGTTGCTTTTCTGCTTTAAACTGTCAATTCCCGCTCCATATGCACTTTTATCGCAATGTGCAGAGGAAGGTAAATATTTTTACCTCTACTGTATAGAACGCACTAATGAAGGCATGCGATGCAGAAACCCACATCAGATGTAAGATGTATTGAGTCGAATGTTACGGGTTTATGAAAAAGAAAAATTGGGATGGTTTAATAGATTTTTCGAAACGTTGGCTTATGCAGTACGAAACAATTTAATGCTTGGAAGAACATATGAAATAAGAACGTGAAATCGACACTGTGCATGCCATGAAGGCATGACTATGCATTAAAGTGAGCTGTCAGTCTCATGCTCTGGTCGCTTTGCCCCCGCGGAAGTACGCTAGTCCCCGCCATTTTTTGAATAGGAGGCTGGGTGGGCAACCGACCCCGTCTGGACGTCTTGTAGAAGAGAAAAATCACCCCGCCCTTCTCGGGATTCAAACTACTGTCCGGCCTGTAACATGTTCAGTGTCTGAACTCATTTTCTTGTCATTCAGGGGGACAGCGGGGGTCCATTGGTGTTCCAGGAAAAAGATGGCCGCTACACTGAAGTAGGAATTGTGTCTTTTGGTCATGTACGTGGCTGTGAGTGGGGTTACCCGGTTGCTTTCACCAGAGTCACCAGTTACTTGGACTGGATTGAGAAGACAACTGGCATTATGATTGCTTGACTGATATAAATCCAAATTAATGATAATGCAAAAGAAATACTTTTGAGCCTAACATGAAGCAGGACAAGGCCTTAATAAATACCTAAATGTACCACTGAATAAAAACTTTTACATTTATAGAGCATTCATTTCACAGTGTGCTTAAAGATTGCTGCCTTTCGCGATTCGTTGCCATGTAGCATGGTAGATATTTCCAGTATTTTTGGAGAAAACTCGTTGCTTCTTGACACATTAGAAGACGAAAATTTCGTAAGAATGAGCCCTAATTTGAGGGCTCTATCATCTAACCCGCTGTAATAGAGGCATCTGCTCATTCGGAAACACTGGTACCTACCAGACTACACGGCGTTAATTCCCAGAAGACAACATTCTTTTTAGTTGTTCCTTGACACACGTTTCACAAAGGAATATAGGTTGTTGTGCTACATACTGCTTTAAAGTGGGCCAATCACTGAACACGGAAAATGTAAAACTCTTTCCTGTTGGAGCCATAAGACGCTGCGAAATAATAAATATCTTAATAAAAAGGAGCTCACAATGCAAGATATGATTATCGTGAATGTATATAGGGCCTATATTGAGTCAATAGTCATAGTAAATGAAGTATATTTTCATGGAAACATAGATATGTAAGTTAATGACACATCGCTCACGAAACAGCAATTTGTCGTAACTCACACAATTCATCAAACTGAGATTCCCACATTACTAGACAGCTGAGTTACAAACACATTTTCTGCCAAAATATTTTGCCCACAAACAAATTTCTTGTAGTTATATTTTCGTAAAAAAAAACATGCTTAAGGGTTGGTCTAGTAAGGACCTGTCAAGTTTTTTTCTGTCTCCTGCACAATTGTGTATCGGTAGTCTCTGACAAATTGCTCTTTCATGAGCGATATGAAAAAAGGCTATGCTTTCATAGACCGTCATTATTGTTTCCGCGTGTAGCAAGTTGTAATTATAGTTGCAGATAAGTACGGCAAGTGGCAGTGATTGCGTATATGCTTTCATGAAGTGTCACTGACCTAAACACGCAGACATCTTTACTCCTTTCCGTAATTTGAGGCTTCCGTCACGATGCTGATAAGATCTGCGTTATTGTGGAATATTAAGCAGCGTCGAATGGTAATCGATGGTAATCCCATCTTTGAAGATGGGACCGATACGTTATGCCGAGACATCGGTAAAGGGTTACAATTTAACGCTGCGTAATATCCCTGCAAAACACAGATCTCAACTTTACTTATTATTAGTAAAATTGTCTGCTTTTGATTTGAGCCGATATTTGACGGCGTCTTGATGCACCTCACAATGCAACGCCGTACGATTTATAATGCCACTGTTTCACAGCTGTGTATTTGTGTTACAATCACAGCGACAGCGTTCACAACTGGGACTGCTTTTGTTTGTGGACTCTGCCCCAGGCAAATTGCAGAAACGGAGGTAACTCCAGCTCAGATTCCTTCAGGAAAACCAACTTTCTGCAAACATCAAAATTTGCTCGGTTTTGTCGTCAAAGTAATTTACAGTTTTTGTCTTTAAAAGGTCATTTATTTATCCACTGTGTCGATTTTAACTTAAGTAACACTTCTAGATATGCAGGGTAATTCATAACTCCCTCCGGGAGACACTCCAAGTTTCTGTGTTTGTAAGTGGTACACGGTCCGAAACCTCCGTTGTACCGTCACAATTGACACAGTTTTGGCAAATTGCAAGACACAGAACGCTTTCTTATCCCCTGTCCACGCCATGTTTCGTCACTTGTAGAGAATCTCTACCTAGTGATACGCTCCTTCCTGCTGTGTCTGCCTTGGTTGTTGCGCTGCCGATTTCGGAAATTCCGGAGGAAGTTATGAATTACCCTACATTACAGAACACATGGCACTGCTGCTAATGTTAGCAAATTCCATTTCCCAAACCGTATCTACGAAAATCAATTGTTTAATCTCACATTTATTTCATTCACCTTTCCAAATCTTACCGAATCTGATTTTTTGTGGTAAGAAGTAAAGTAATTTTTCTTTCTGCTTATTAGAAAAGACGCCGTGAACTTATATGGAGGGAGTAGCAGTACACCTCCACTCATCCCTAAACTTAACATTAGATGGAGCTGAGAGATTAACTTCACATCCCCATCGCCGTTCCTTCCCTCCCCCAGAGAAAAGGGTCACCATTAATTTTTGAATAGAGGCTGGCTGGGTGGGGCCCGGAATTCATATGAACGCCTTAGAGAACTAACAAACCTCTTGTTCCTTTCCACAATGAAACCCCGATTCCTTGGCCGTTCAGCCCTTATATAGTCACTAAATCAACTGAGCTATCCCGTCTTCATTATCCGCATGCTTCCATAGCAAACGTGTCTATAATAGGAGATCGTCTAATATTTTCATTAGCTTTTCACTTCACCGTGTTACATTTGTTCTATTTTCAGAATACTCCTGCACATATCGATACTCCTGCATGTATCGATATTCCTTCACATATCGATTTTACAAATAATTATCACAGATACATTTAATAATACCAACAAGAATGGAACTAACTAAAGCTTTTACTTCAAATACTTCAAGATATTACAGGACAATGCAAGATTTTATCTCCTCACGGCTGTTTTATTAAATTTTAATTCTTCCGTTATGTTACACGTGACGATAGGTGAGGATACCCAGGCGTTTCAAAAGATCCTGGCGCCTTCATCAACGGGATCTGTCTGTCCGAAAAGACCCTCAATTTGAAGGCGCCACAAGTTTCTGAAACTTCGCCAACCAATAACCCAACGGCACATCATATACACCAGAAGACATGAATCCTAATGCAGAAGAGTTTGCATTATACAGTGCGTGCCTTTTATACGCATGCCTGCGTGGAAATTTAATTGCAATCCATGCTGCTGGATGGGATCACACCGTTTTGGCGGCCGCCAAAAAGGGTGGTTTTAGAGCGTGTTTTTATGTGTCCCTAACACGGCAGCTGTCAGGGCATTGAGGCTTTCTCTGTACGATAAACCTGCCGCCCACAGGATGACGATGGAAAAAGAGATACAGTATTCCATACTCCGTTCCCAACCTATTTTCTACGTGTGCTCCAACGGGATTTCCCTTTCACATCTCTTCGTATGTAGCGCCTTCAAATTTATCTTTTGGGCCCACAGAGTTCTTAAATTAGATCTCGAATCAGGCCCAATCAACTAAACACATAACGGAGGGTAAAGTGATTAATACAAACACTGTAAAGAAAAATGAAACACACATTGTGTGCCCAAAACACCTTTTCCTGTAAAGTCTTACTTTTTACGAGACAACAGTGGGTATAAGTGTCATGACTGTTACGCTACGTGCACATTGCCCGAAAGATTCTTGCCCTTATCCATATTGTCTTATTCTTAGAACAGGCTTTAATTTTATACTTCATCATGCATTAAGCAACTTGGAAATTTCGCGACGTGAAAGACACAATGGGTGGTATTCCCCACACGCAATCTCCCTTCTTGAAATGGATATCAATTACATTTACCGATAACTTAAAATAGAAGAATACATAATTAAAGATTAAGTGCATATTTAAACAAGTCTTGAATCTTATAGATTGCTATGGTCTTGTCATTTATAGATACGTGAGCGCCTAGACATGATGAATCAACTCCATGTTTATCTGAAGTGTGCGCTTTTTTTTAGCAGAATTTTGTGATTAAGGTGACATAGATTTTGGGTATAAATTGGATCCACATTAAGTCGTCGCCAGTTCGTCGTTTTGTGGCAGCAAGACAATGAAGGCCATCCTTGCTCTGACTTTCCTTGCAGCACTCAGCCTGGTGGTAAGTTTCTTTTTAGCTGATTCTTTTCACTTCCATATATAGTAAAGGACTGATGCAGCAATTTTCAGTCCCTCCACAATCGCTATTTTTGTTCATATTATTCCCTGCTTCAGTAACCACTGATTATGAGTTCCATGTAACAATGTAACGCACATACCTGTCAGTGCATGTACACTTCTGCTCAAATACTTCTTCCTTACTCCAGATTCTCCTGTCAGATTTGCAATGTAGCTGTTAAACAGAAATGTATCTTGACATTGACGTATTTTACACTCATTGAGCCTGTTCGTGATATTCTTAATTTCTCCCAGCAAATGATTACAGTCTTAGTGCTACAGAACACGTGAGATCTGCCATATTGCCACCAGTGTGATAGCACAAAATGGCGTGTAGTTACATGCCATCTGTATTTTGGGGATTTTACTACAAAAATTAATGTCGCCTGTAACAGAACCCCGTGTAATTTGGGGGATAGTTATCGACGTTTCGGAAAGATCACCTGCGTCCGTATTCGAAAACGAATGCAGCAGCAACGCCTTTAATTGGTTAATCCATCCATATTTAGCAAACTACACGGCATCAATTTTCAAACTGCAATAACCTCATAGTCGTTCATATCAAAAACTAAAATTAGTACGTTTTTGTTATAGCTGAGTATCAATACATATTCTGATCATGCAGTGTTACCGGAAGCACACTTCTATGGAAATTCTTAAAATAGTTTCAGTCTTCTGTCAGACACGGACAGTATCTGGCGAGATTATTTTGGTAACGTTAAAGTTCGCCCTATAACGTGCCATGAAGGCACAGAATATGGGTATAGCTCTACTCTTTCTTCAGTCCTTGTGCTAGATGTCGGTGGGTGGCTAAGGACACGCACCGGCCGCTTTAGGCCCGGAAAGAGACCCGGTACCATTGTACAGGCCGCTGCAATGTCCCCAGGGCCAGTCCGGACGGGTGCTTAAAATCTCACCCCCACCGGCATTAGAGCCCTGAAACGTCCAGCCCGTATCGAGTCACTATACCGACTGAGCTATCCCGGCCCACAGAAATGTTAATGTAGAGAGATCTTATTTACAACACAAAAACTACATCGGTTGAAGTAACTTGAGTGTAGAAAAGATAAATCTGCTAGAATCTTGTAAAAATGCAACTTGAACAACAAGCCTGATATGACAAAACAGTACAGGCAAAGTAAGGAACAAAGAACGTTTGCTCGATTATCTATGCTTGCTGTGTGGTGGGGTCTTCTGTTTGTTGAGTTTTGACTTATTTTCCTTCCCACTGTGATCTATGTTTATGGGTGCATCTGTAATTGACCCCACCTCTAGAGAATTCCAAATCACAGGGAACCAGTAACACAGGGAACACACCCCCTTAATAACACTAACAGTACAAAGAACATAAATGTGAATATGCTGCCAAGGGTTTGGTGCATTTACTCACTGCACGTGAGGCTCACTTATGGCCATGAAGGTTTAAAATATAATTTGATGTAGGCTGGAAGACGGGAGACTGTTATACATGGCATTGCTGCATGATTGAACAGCTGTTACTGTAAAAACTGCAGGCAAGTTATTTACACATAAAGAAACTGATCAAAAGAAATATTTCATGAGTTGGACTGAAATAAAAACACAGATCAGTAATCGGTATACGTTCAATAATTGTGTTTTAGGAATTACAATATATCAGAATATTTAATATATATATATGTTTAACATTTTAAAGCCTAGCGGTAGCTTTACGTACCACCAGGTTTAAAATTAAAAAATTCTACGTGGTGCCCACTCTGCGTTTATGTGATTTGTACAGATCTCAGGACAAACAGCAACTTTTGCCTTATAAAACATTAAGAGATTGGTCTTTATAACCGAAGTGGAGAGTGTTTACAGCGCGGTACGCACTGAGTCCTTATACAAAAGAGATACGCTTCGTCTTTAAGGGGTTAAAATATATAAATATGTTTACAGTCCGTAAGAGAAGTTAAATGTTGATACACTGTCATACTATCCCTCAATAATTATGAAAATTGTAAGCTGATCCACCTTCTGTATATTTATAAAACTTTATGTATTGATGCATTACAAATACAAGTAATACGTGCGTGGGTAACCACCTGACACTCATGCACATAACGTGTTGAAATGTGTACTGGGAATGTAACATGTGGTCAAGTGATACACAATATTTTGAATCACGAAAAACACTCAAGTAACATGTAATGGGTTCATATCTCACAGAGAAAAGATCATCTCTATTATAAGTACTACCTGCTTAACACTGTTTAGGGGGTGTAATATGTATTTATTGTTAAGAATTTTATAAATATATGAAACAGTTGTTTGAGGAAAATGCAGGCTTACATTACGTTAAAATGGATGATGTATGACGTAAATAATGTGTTTTAAAGTTTAAAATTAATATACTTGATTGTACCAAAGATGGCTTATTTGTCCACACCGGAATATCTAAAATCTACCAGACGTTTACCATCTGTCTATGCACACTGAAAGCTGAAGTGTTTGAGGTTGCACATCTAATGCACAAAGGTAACATTTGTTGTGCAGGCTGGGGCCAACCTGAAGCACTTGAAGCCCCGTGACATTGGCGTGCCTGTAAACCCAAAGTACACGGCACAGGAATGGCAAGAAATCTATGCAGCACAGAAACCAAGTCCGGAATATTATCCTCATTTCAAGAAGGGCACAGTACCACAACCAGGTAAAGACTTGCCTCACACATTTGAGTAAAGTTCACAAAGACAGTACATTTTTCATATGAAGAGACGATCCTATTAACTTTCAAATATGTTAATGTCTGCTCTCATATATTGTTTTCTGTTGCTGCATTGAAATTTGCTTACGTGTGATGCAGAGTCTGCTGGAAAAGTACATGTGCCTCTGGATGAAGCACACCAACGTATCACTGGCGGTAGTGCAGCATCCCGCGGGCAGTTCCCATGGCAGGTTGCTCTCATAGTTGACAATTCATGGTTCTGTGGTGGTTCTCTCATCAGTTCACAGTGGGTTCTTACTGCTGCACATTGCGCGTAAGTGTGAACAGATATGCATTTAAATTGCAGTTACTGAATACACAGTCAAGCACAAAATTAACACCAGACAGACATGTAAGATACTTGTCCTAGCAGTAAAAAATGTAAGGTCAATTAACACTGAGTCATTTCTGAGTCATTGCATTCTTGAAACATCCATATTGCTATGCATACATCAGTATATATTATACAATACATTCTATAACATTTCATAAAATTTCCTCATCATACAAGAAAAGATATGCAGGATTATATATTCATGTTGTGAAGTAAAAAATCATCAGCCTTCTTCAGTTCTCTGAGGAACAGATATGACCTTTCATTAATGCTGTCACTGCACATTAGCTTCATGGGTTAAAGTGATGCAAAATTGTATTCCCTTTCTGAGCTTTTCATTGTAAATTTTCTTAAATTGAGGGATAATTGGAAAACAGATGTACTTACTGGTTTTGCTCACTTGACAGGAGAACGTGGAAAATATGGCCATGAGAAATGTTTTTGAGAGACTTGTTATTCTGATTAGCCTCATAGCACTCACCAAGAGTCTGGTCTTAAAACATTTCATGTTATAATGTTCGTCTCCTCCTGAAGCATACTAAGTGCATCCACACATACCCACAATACAGCATAAAATATAATTCATAGACATTCTTGCATATCTTAATATTCAGCAAATAAAATTATAGATGCACACATAAGAGATACACAAACAATCTTCTGCAAACTGTCCTCAGTGTAAGGAGTGCTTCTTCTAGTGTTAAGAACAGCATATAAAGATCCATTTGAACCACCACTATAGTTGCAATTTTTACTGTTTTGCATGAGAAATTTAGAATTTCTCACTTTAAATTTCAATAAAGAATTCACAATAGAATTTTATGAAAGTATTTTGATAAAATTGCTGTGTGTTTTGAGTAGAATTTTCTGCTTACTTATACTGAACTTGAACATTTTTAGCAGTACAGGAAAATACTGCCATCTTCTTAATCATTTGAACATACTATCTCAAACAGGATGCACCTACTAAGTGGCATCTGATTATCACCTACAATTTGTGTGCTTCCATCTGTGTGTAAGTTCGGCCCACACTGTTTTTGAATCGTCAGCATATTATTAAACATTTCGATATTGTCTGTCACAATTTTCACATGTTAACCAACTTCAGAAACAAATTATTACATGATACTGCTAAATGATAGACCTAATTAAAACAAAGATGCCACCATGCCAGTGTAAGCAGCAGATTTCTTTTACATACTATTTGCTATATATCACACTGCTGGCGTTACATTCCTGAAGACTGTAAGCTTTATTAATTAGTGTCCACATGTTCTTAAAATCTGTCCAGTCCTGCCCATCGTTTGAGACCATGGTACTTTTTACATACCCTAACATAGTACCAAATGAGAGCTGGGTACCACCGGTAATCAGTTACTACTGAGAATTTCTAAGTTGGTGCACTGCTCCCACTGTATCAGAAATGGTCCAGCTGAACTACAGTGCAGGCAGTTACACACCTGCTTCTCCCTCTGGAGTATTACATTCAGTTCTTAGTGACTTTAAGTCAGGTCCATGGTGGGCAGTGTGGTACCGGAAAAGGTTCTACTCCCAGCTTTTTTGGTTTCCTCCATAATGTGCTGTTCCTGAGCACTCATTTATTGTCACCTTGTGAGGTATGAAATGCCTGTGATATACTCATACTTTATCACATCCTTGGTGTTTAAGTTATCGTGAATCTCGCATTTGATTTGTCACTGAGTAAAGACATAAGTTCATTTTACAAATATGTAATTGTTGCAGAGGAAGTAGTTACCAAATTGTACTGGGAGCTAATCGATATGACGGATCGGAGAGTGGATCACAGACAGTCACATCAAGAAACAGCATCGTCCACAGTCAGTACAATGAAGACACCATTAACAATGATATAGCAGTCGTCCAGCTACCATCAGAAATTTCCTCCACCAGTGAGTTTTTAGTATGCTAGCAAATACAAAAATAATCTTGCTTATTCTGAAACAAATACATTGCTTCCTATTTACAGCACAGACATTTATTTTTTTATGTCATTTACACAGTTAATGATTTTATCAGTCTTCTGAATACTCAACACTGTGTTGCTACATCATTAGTACTCAACAACTGCCACAGTTAAGGTTATAACCAGGGTATGCATGATACATGTGGATAGCTTAGCTGTGTCTTTGCCCTTACCCTCAGGGAGCCATTTTCTGCCCTCAGTCAACCTACATTTAAGTGTATATAATACTCATTTTGTCAAAATATAATTATAATTTCAGTAAAAATAGACAAAATATCACAAGATAGGAACACAAAGGGAAGGATCCATTATTAAATAGATGACCTTCTAATGATCTAGAATGATTTATTGATTTGGTTTTTAAACTATACCTAGACACCCCAGAAACTTCACTGAATTTGTGACCTCAGCTCTGAAAAACACTGCACAGCGTGATTAAGGGAGGACGTTACTCTCACTTTCATCTTAAATAATTTTCTTATTACTACTACAGAGCCCACTGAAAATTTAATGGAAAATACTGACGTTTCCCATCACTAGATATGATTTTGACATATGACATTTCCACTAACTGATTCATACTTCACGTTGCTTGCGGGACTCTTCAGTAATATAGTTTCACTCAGTCTTAACGTAATGTTCTGAAATGGCAGCTTAATTGTAGCCTAGAGGTACTGTTTTCAGCAGAGGTCCACACATAATGCTGAGTAAAAATGATGCAATATCAACTGACACACTGCTGCCTTATAATGGTATTACTGTACCTAATTGATGTCAGTTTCACATTTGGTTTCAGTGGGAAACACATAACAAGAAACCAACTTGCTACAGCAAGCAATGTATTTGTGTGTGCATGCGCACATTTCTGTGTGTGTGTGTGTGTGTGTGTGTGTGTGTGTGTGTGTGTGTGTGTGTGTGTGTGGGTGTGTGTGTGTGTGAATGTCTGTGTGTGCATTACAGAATGAAACGTTGTTGTAAAACAAATGACAGAAAGATCATCTTGAATGTTTCAGCTTACATCAGTCCTGTTAGACTACGCAATATTGCAGGGGATCTTTCTGGTGAAAGCGTACGTGTCAGTGGATGGGGCAAAACTTCTGACAGTTAGTACAATTTTCTTGTTATTTTACACTTTAATTTGACAAACTGCAAAGATCAGTATGACTGTTGCAAAAGGGAAGAAACTCATGGCCTTCATGTTATTCTGTGGTCACATTGAGTACCTTGTACCTATAGTGAACATGCAAAGTGTAAGGATTGTCCAAGGCTGTAGGCAGTCTTATAATAACCAACCAACCAACCAACCAACAAACACACAAAGTAACTGCATGGTTATATATAGATTAAAAATTTTATTTTATAAGTGAAATAAATAAAAATTGCTCCATAAATAGCACATTATACGAAGCCCAAGAGACTACAAAAATTTATGGCATGTGAAGAAAAAATTATGTTAATGTGTTACAAGATGTTCAGCTATTGTAACATATTGTACTATTTCTCTTGTTATAATTGCCAAATTATTTAATGTTTGAAGTATTTCAAATTTCACGTATTGTTATGATTAGTAACCTAACTACTTGTTACATTTCACAGGTTCCAGCAGTGTTAGTCAAACTCTGAACTATGTTGACCTCACAGTCATCACAAACACAGCATGTGCCAATATTTTCGGTAGTATCATTACTTCCACCAAGATTTGTACTTCTACAACTGGCGGCAAGAGCACCTGCAATGTAAGTTTTTCATCTACGTATCCTTCAAAAATTCACTTTTTAGTGTCCACAACACATGACTTGCTGCCATTACCCAGAGCACTGCAATGGTAAATAATTTTCACTATTCTGTATATGTTATGTGAAATGTACCACTACACATTGCTGGCATATGAAACAGGCCAAAAATATGTCCATAAAGTGATACACTTTGTCTTCTTCTAAAGCATCTTCTTTGAATTTCCCAGCCCCTAAGGTGACAATCCTAACCTTAACTAGCAGAGTTACGTTTCAATATATCTGTCTTCTGTTCCAGGGTGACAGTGGTGGCCCACTTGTATACCAGGAGAGTGATGGTATCTACACTGAGGTTGGTATTGTATCATTTGGTGCTTCAGCTGGTTGTCAACAAGGATACCCTGCTGCTTTCACCAGGGTCACCAGCTACCTCAGCTGGATTGAATCAAACACTGGCATTGCAATTGGTCGCTAAACATAACAGCTGCGACACAGACAGTAACGTGCAGAAGCACAGCTTGATTTTTGTTAATCAAAGTTATGAATTAACCACCAGCACTGGACTGGGAGACGCATGTAATAATTTTCTGATCTAATAAACTCTGTCACTGTCAGTTTATGAAGAATATTGATAATATTGATCACACTGTAGTTATATTATGACCTAATGCAATGATTGCAGTTATTTCTTTGGGCTTCATTAATCATCCTGTTTCATTACATAAAAACCAAAACATTTAATAAATGTGTTCAGTTTTTGTACTCAGGTGAAGAAGTATGAAAAAATTCTTGTAGGCCGATTTTATGTTCTTTCATGAAAATATACAACAGAGTAGGCATAGTGTGACGCATTTCCTACCAAAGATGAAAACAGAACTCATTTATAAAACATTATGGACTTCATATATATATATATATATATATATATATATATATATATATATGTATATAGAAATTGGATGATGGATGAACCGCAAGTGAATAACCTTTACCACTGAAACGATAATGTTATTGAACTCTCACTGAGCATTATCATATATCAGCAGTCTCTAAGTTTTGCGATCAGGAATTATATATGAGATGTTAAGATGCTGGCTGCAATGAATATTAAGACTGCAGCCTTCTGGCTTCTTACATTATGTAGTTAGGTTAGGGACACCGTTTTGTAAAACCTAAAATTCTGGACAACTAATAACATTTCGGTGGCAGGCTTGAGGTGGGGGGCTGGGAACCAAAACTTCTAACCCGTCACAAAACAAAACAGCGTGATCATTTTAGCTGAATAGAGTGGAAACTAATGTGTGTACAGTAATGGTGTTATTTTACGATTATTGACTAAGTTGCACGGTTTTATAGGGGTCAGTCTATGACCGATAGAGATTTTTTTATGCACGCCAGTTTGCTTTCCATCCCAATTTCTGTCAATTCTTGGGGCATGAAATTAAAGCAGACCCGCCTCATTCATCGGTTTCGGAATTGGGGTTTGCTTATTTTCGGAAACAATACTACGCCCAGATTTGCGCATCTCGCCTTCCAACCCTCGCTAATTCACGTTTGCATGTACGCCGGTGCGCGTTGTGCCCACTTGGTTGCGCACGTCGCGTTCAGTACCGCTTGGTAGCGCTCAGTGCTGCCTTGTTTGTGGTTTGTTGTGGTACCGCTCCCACGGCCCCGTAAGTCGCCGTCGGTAGAGCAGGTCGTTTAGTGGTCAGTGCGTACATAGTAGTGGTGGTTGTAGTGTGGTTTAGAATTTATTTCGACTGCAGTTTTTCAGTTGTTATAAATGTTGCCCCCGTGTTTTAATTATAAATGAAAACCATGATCTATGTTCTGATACACAGCATAAGGGAAAATTATGTCATTCTTTGACAAAGGGATGGTGTTGAATAAGTTTGAAAGTTTACATGAGCACTGCTGCCGTTGACAATGTAAACGAATAGACGTTCCGTTACTTTACGAAGAGAGAAGACAAAAGATGACACTGCTCCATCAAGTTCAGCAGTTTCTAATGCAAATCGTCATGGTCCCGTTATCGGAAAGATGGAAGGCTGGATATTGTGACATAAAAAGTCCTCGCGGAAATGATGCGGTGGTGGCGGAAAGGGCCGTGGGCGGTGCAACGGGACAGTTGAGACTCATCTGGCTTAGGGAGGTGGGGAGGAAAGCAACTAAAATAGCTGTGGAGGCGTTGGATGAGTTCAAGGCCACGATCGTGAAGGGCTCTTGAGAAGAAGCTTGGCCTGAACCAGTTGAGACCTCGGCAGGTTCTCCAACAAGCAGGATAAAATAAGGGACACACGTATGTTTGCCCGTAAATTTCCAACAGGATTCCAAGATTTGGAGGAAGCAGATACCCTTGAAGTTCATGAGTCTCGTGCTGCAGAGTTAACTGAACATGCTTAGTGAACCACAGGATAAGGAAGATCTTGACACTATTGTGGAAGTTCCTCAACTAACTACCAGTCCTTGTAAGAAAACCCTCCAGGTGGTGGATGATGTCACTGGGGTTGGGCATTTCATGAATAGGTGTTATAAACTGAAACACAAGACAGAGGCAACCATTATACCATACAAGGATGTATATATGTATAAGGACATAATGAAGAAGGTAAAGCACTTGAAGATCATCTTCTGTATTTGGTCATGTGCCCCTCCCTCTGGCATGCATGCTGCCTGTTTCAGTCACACTTGTTACTTTCAACATGAATGCAAGCGTTATCCCATAAAAAACTTATTTAAATGCTTGATGTTTATTATTGATTAATTTTATGTGCATCTTTAATGTGTTTTTGTTTCCCCTAACAGCATTTTTTACATAATGTTTTGGCCTCATGCATACCAATTTTACCATTCATGGGAGTTTTCATGAACGTTCTGTGAACAGCAAGTGTTTGCTGTACAGAGCCAAATAATCTAATCAAATTCATAACAACGCAACACATGTTTTAGTGCCTAACAAGTGTTATCTAATCTACAAATAACAGTGAGTTACTTTACCTGTTAAGGAAAGGAATTCCCCACACTCAAGTTGGTGTATTTCTTTCTTAATATTCAGAAGGTCTGAAGCTGTAAATTGGTTATGGGTATCCTGACCAAGGTCTTTCCCACTTTTCCTGAGTCCCTGTAATCTAGTCGTGGGATAGTGCCATGAATTAGTCCACAGCCACTTCTTTCCATGGACTTTCCTCTTCATTGTTACCTGTGGTACTGTCATTCCATGCTACATAATCTGACCAGTTATAACTGTCATCACGTAAATCAGCAACAAAAAGAATGAAACGCATTTCATTGGAAGGGCAACATGAAGAATGAACTATAATTTCTTGGGCAGGTCAACCTTATGCCAATGATGGTTTATATCCTGTTATGAAGAGTGCACATTGTACAAATGCCTCAGCATAGTCATTCTTTTGTTATATAGCAGTAAGAGTTGCAATAAAACCGCACGATGTCAGCAGTAAATGACAGTGAGACACACTTATGCTTGGGCTGGTGTTGCAGGAGTGACATTTACCAATAAACCATTATCACAAGGTAGCAGCAGTACTCATTACATCTAGTTGCATGAGCTCTTGGTGTTTGCATTCAGTAAAAGTGCGATATTGTAGTGTCACTTGAGGACTGTAATGAGTAAGAGATGATCTGCGGAAATTGTAGTTAGGGACAGGAATTTAAAGTCTGCCATTTCATTGTCAACAGGCTTTATGCCAGTTCTATATGAACAGTGGGGTGAAAACACCTTGTACTCTGATAGTAAATTCAGCAAAAGTAAAATTTGAAACCTTCATACCTTTAACAACTTGTTTGTTGTTTTACCCCTCTTGTTTTATTTTTAGTGAAGGCTTTAATTTTATATGTAATTGTGCAATTAATCACTTGGAGTTTTATGAAATGGAAGCCTGCCAGCATGGTATTCCCATGTACCATAATTTGTATTTTAGAAGGGGCTATCATTTTTTGTTATTGATAATTTCATAATAGAAATACATTCATATATTCAGAGATCATATGCAGTTGTAAAGAGAACTTTAACCTGAGGTGCTACATTCTTGTTTCCACTTGTAGATATGGTGATGTTGAAATCTGATGAAGCAATGTCACATTTATCTGAAGCAGATTTTTATACTGGACTTTTGTCCCTGCAGTGATATAGATTTTGGGTATAAATTCGATCCATGTTGTGTTGTTTCATAGTTACACGAACAACGGCAATGAAGACATCGCTGGCATTGGTGTTCCTGGCAGCACTCAGCGTGAAGGTAAGTTATGTTAGCAAATTTAATATTCATATGTGGAGAATTGAACCAGTAATTTTTTACCTTACTGTGCAAATTGCTGTTTGTGTTCACATTATTTTATGCATCAGCAGAAGTGCACCCACAATTTTTGCCTTGGGCCGGGGGGGGGGACTGACTGACCCTGAGGCTATGTATAATTTATGATTTATTTTAAAAATTATGTTATAAAATTCATGTGAGTGCAACACAAGACTGTTTGCAGCTGCATTTATGTACATACGAATATAACTATGTGTTCCATGACTCAATCACAGTGCCGTGTCTTCTTGTATTTTTAATTTTATTAATTTATTTTTCAAAATTCTAATGTAATAGTCATCATCTGACTTAAGTAGCTAATTTCAGCTGAAGGGGATATCAAAACTTTTGATATCATAATATCTACAAAAGCTGTGCTTTTTTAAATTTTGGTTTTGGGGGGTTTGCAGCCCAGCAGCCCCCTCCCCCATGGGTGCGCCACTGTAAATCACTAACCATTAGTTATTAACCATTTTGCACCATAATTCGGTACCCAGCATTCTCTGCAAATATAGCCCGCTCATTACATTGCATGTTACTGCCCGATGACTGTAGTGATCGTTCAGCTTCCTCAGCATTCCAGTCTGTGACAGCAGTAGTCATCCTTCAATGCCAAAGGCTTAATTCCTTGTAACCACATGTGTTTGATAGAATTGTAAGTGCATACACTCTTCTATTCAAATACCTGTCTTTAATTATTATTTCCCTTGACAGCATTGTAGTACAGTAATCGGTACTTGTGCTGCACATCGAACTGTATTTTGGCATTGAAGTATTAGGCACAGATTGAATTTTCTTCATTGTTCTACTCAACCTCATCATCATTTGTGTTTTTACCTTAAACAGGTTACATCTGTCACAATGCCATCACACTTGTAGCACTGAGTGGCCTGCGGCTTCATTTTAGGGGGCTTTACTATCAGGGTTGCTGTCTCCTATAATATGATACTATGTGGTTTGGTAGGTAGATAACAAAATTGAGGAAGTACCTGCTGCATCCATCTTCAAACATGGAGATGGAAACAGCACTTTCTGTGAACTGTCGAGGCATATCTAACAAACTACATGGCATCATACACCACTTGTTGTAATCACTAGTCACTGGTGTCAAAACCTCAAATCTGACACATGTTACATTGTTCATTACAGAGTATTTTGGCCATCTTATATGACTTGAAGTACACTTGTGTGAAGTGTTTGTGTGGAAAGTTCTTAGAATTGTTTTTGTGTCCTTTGGGACTTGGATGATATCGGGAGAGATTATCTAAGGAGCTGTTATCTGTAATGCAAACACTAGGGTGGTCAGTGGTCAAAACTACCTTGAGTGTAGAAGAGACACATCTGCAAGTACCTTGTAAAGATAAAAGATAAAGATAAAGGTAAACCTTGTAAAGATAAAAGTGGCTGTGTTAGGCAAACCAGTACAGGCAATTGAGAAAAAACTATCGTTGCTGTTTGGTGGAGCCTACAGTTTCTTGAATTTTGACTTAATTTACTTCCCAGTGTCATCAATGTTTATGGGTACATGTGTACCTGACCCTCCCTGTAAAAAGCTCCAACTCGCAATGAACCAGTAACACAGGAAAAACACCCCAATAATAACAATAACAGCACAAAAAATATAAATGTGAATATGCGGACACGAGTTTGGTGCCTCTACTGTCCGCACATGAGACTCACATATGTCCACGAAGATTTAAAATAAAATTTAATGTGGATTGGAAAACAGGAGAATGTTACACATGCATGCCTGAACAGCTGTTACAGTAAAAACTGCAGGCACGTTATTTACTTACAAAGAAATTTATCAAAAGAAATATTTCATGAGTTTGAGTGAAATAAAAAACAGTATTCAGTAGTATGTTTCATACATTGTGTTTAGCAGTTAATGGCAAGATTTCAAGAAACATCATATCAGAAATATCGTTAAAATATATAAAGATACCTTTGCAGTCAGTTACAGAAACAAGATCTCAAATATTGATGTTCTTTAAAAGGGTCCTTTAACAGAACATGAAAAGTTTAAGTTTGGAACATTTTCTGTTATGATTATGAAACTTTTTACCAGTGTGTTGATGCACTGCAAGTGCTAACTATGATGTTAAAGTGTATG
Source organism: Coptotermes formosanus (assembly GCA_013340265.1). Lineage (NCBI taxonomy): Eukaryota > Metazoa > Arthropoda > Insecta > Blattodea > Rhinotermitidae > Coptotermes > Coptotermes formosanus. Next base: position 1,429,721 of record BLKM01000519.1, read on the forward strand.
GGTAACTGAAACGAAATGGGCAGTTGATGCACTGCAGGTACTAACTGCAGTGTTAAAGTGTCAGTGTAACGGTCTGAAGCTGATGTGCATAACAGGTCAAAATGTGTAACAGGAATCAAAACTGCATTGAATTTTGGTGGTGCATAACCTTTCGAAGCACAAAATACAACTAAATAATAAGTATTCAGTTTGTAACTCACATGCAGGAGGCCATCTCTATTATAAGGACCAACTGGTTAATGTGCTTTGGGGCAGTAATCTCCGCTTATTGCAAGAATCATACAAAACACACAAATATACTGTGCTGAGAAAATGTGGGTTTTCATTGTGTTAAAGTGGGTGATATATGCAATAATTGCTGTGCCTTAAAGCTTCAAATAAACGTACTTGGAATCTACCAAGGACTAAGTATCAGTTGATTTAATAATTAAAACTTTACGAAAAGTGTACACTCACCTAAAGCCCTTGAGACTCCACGTCTAATGAACAAACCTTACGTTTTTGTTTGTGCAGGCTGAGATCAACCTGAAATACTTGAAGCCCCTTGACATCGTCAGGCCTGTAAACCCGAAATACACAGCACAGGAATGGCAAGAAATCTATGCAGCACAGAAACCAAGTCCTGAGTATTATCCTGATTTCAAGAAGGGCACCGAACCACAACCAGGTAAAGACTTACCTCAGACAAATGAGTGATGGTCATGAAGGCAATAATCTGTTCATATGAACTGACAGTATGAGTATGTATCGTGTAATTAATGTGAGCTGTCGTACATTGCTTTCTGTTGCTGTATTGAAATATGTTTGTCTTTATGTAGAGTTTGCTGGAAAGGTCCATGTACATCTGGATGAACAGCAGCACCGTATCACTGGCGGCAGCACTGCAAGCCGTGGTCAGTTCCCATGGCAGGTTGCACTCATAGTTGAGAATTCATGGTTCTGTGGTGGTTCTCTCATCAGTTCGCGATGGATTGTTACAGCTGCACATTGCGCGTAAGTGTGCACAGAGGTGTGCCTTAATTGTTTTCATGAAATATGCAGACAAGCATGAAAGCAAACATCAGATGGACGTAGTAGTGACCTACAACAATGCCAGCAAATGAGAGACCATTTAATATGAGTCGTTTCTCTTTCACTTAATTTTTGTGAGCTCCAAGGTTCTTCCACGTACGTCGCTGTGTATGTTCCATAAACTTCCTTGGCAGTTTCTATCTGCACAAAAAAAGTACAACGTTTATATGTTTGTATTATGAAGTATAATTTTGTGATAGGCGTTCTTCATTTCTCTGAGAAACAAACATGGACTTTCATTCACGCTGCCAATGTGCGTTAGCTCTGATGGGTTGAAGTTGTGGTGTTCTGTTTCTAAGCTTTTGAGCATAAAGTTCCTTAACTTGTGAGATAATAAGGAAAAAGATATACATATACTGTAATAAAAGGTAAGGTTGTCCCTGTGCACACTATGAAGTTATATAGGAGAAGTAGAGGTAAAGCCCTACTCATTCTTAACCTCGGCACTAGACAGAGGTGAACCTTGTATGATACGATATGACATTGTATGTTGCGGTATAAAATATTTAAGGGAACCAATGAGCTCGCACATCACAGGGAGTATCTGTTTTGTTAATTTCCACACCCATTTTATTTATGATTCAATTGTTTGGAGTTGGGATACTAAAGTAAGGGCACCTTCCGATTGCCAAAGAATGTTGTATGAGTAATCAATGGTGTAGGGAAACAAACTTTTTATAGGCAAACATTCAGGGATTTGAATATACCACCTATAGCTTGTATATCCATAATGTAAGTAGTATGCTGTATTAGAAGAAACAAAGTGTGGAGTGGAATATAGAAGATGACAATTGAAATACGTGAAATAAAATTGGTTTTCCATGTTCAGTTTTGTAACACAGATTTGTTTTAAAAGTGTAGTGAATGTGGGAATTAAATTATGTAACAAAGTATATAATCACATTACAGAATTGGACAAGTGCAAGTTTTCAGGCACACTCACGTAAATAGCAAGAAGCACCTGTTAGCTTTGTCACGTCTGTTCGTCTGTCTCTCTGTCCACATGTATCAGTGCAGCTCCCACTGGATCGATTTTCATGAAAGTCTGTTGAGAAACACCAAATTTCGGTAAAATTGGACGATAGTATTGGGCATTTTACACGAAAACCTGAGTATGTTTATGTTGTTGACAGCATTACAGAATACTTTGTAGCTTGGCAACAGTGCAAAGGGAACCCATTCTTCTGTTTCCATAACAACACTCAACAGTTTTATATTGTTGACAGCCACGTGTTAGGCAACAGCAATACAAACGAAACACATTGTTACATTTCCATGGCAACAATGGTTATGTGAATGCTCCCCAGTATTATGGTGTGCACACGTTGCCTGCCTTGTTTTAAAATGACACCAAGATCCTTCCTGTCAGAAAATACATTTTATTTAGGGGAAGACTGTGTGTCACGTTACATTTGTTAGTGTTAGCCTGTGAGAGAAGGAAGAGTTAGTGAGTTGTCATATATTAGTTTATGTACTGTTGGTGAAACAATATTCATGCAGTTTTAATAGGGTTCTGTTTAGTTAGGTACCAACAGTGATTGAATGAAGTTGACCTTTGTTATGTCTGAAGTTTAACCGAAATGGCTTAACCATAAACTAAACTGAAACTGTCTTTCACTTGATATGTGAAAGGAGAAAATGTGACTAGGAAAAATGTTTTTGTGAGATTTGAGGTTCTCACATGGGTAGCCTTATACATACTAACCTACATAGCCACATACAGACTACCAAAAACTTGGATTTTTCAATTTTTTGTGTTTTAACATTTGTTTTATTTATTTCCTTCCAAATTGTATTGATACTTACAGGCAGAACCGCTATAGAATGAAAAATATAATTTACTTTTACTCAAAAAAATATTGAAAAAATGTGTGTCACGTGGGTGTACAAACTTTTTCAAACATACTTTGGTGTAAGGTGTTCTTCATTTATTTTAAGAATTACCAGTACAAGTTAATTTGTATCGTTATTACAGCAGCACTTCTCATTGAATTAAATGAGAAAAATTGTGGTCTTTATTCCCATTCTCAATAGAAATATTGAACACTAATTTTCATCAAGATTTTTGTAACAAAAATGCTGTGTATGGAGGATTATGCATATATGCGATGATCGCATGAGACATTGAGAACTAGTTGCCCATTGATGCATTTTCACATCCCAGTAGACTTCAGTCTTCACTGTCACCACTCCACAAATCTTAAATCTCGGACTGAAACATTTTCACCAGCACAGTGCAGTACTGGTGTCAGACACAGTCCTACCTGGACCATAGTCCGAGCAGTTTGACGCTGGCTCATGACTCTGGAGTATGAATTTCATTTCTCAGTGACATCATGTAGGCAATGTGGCATTGGTCCATGTATTTCTTCCAGCTTCTTTGTTCTCCAGCTACCGCCTGTTCTGCCAATGCTCAATATTCATTTATGCATTATCTCTTACATCACACACTAATACGGCCTCAGTCTTTGAGTTACCTGTAACACAGCACTTGACTGGCTATGGAATAAAAAACACACTTCTATTTTAAAATGTACATTTGTTTTAGTGGGAGGAGTTATCAGATTGCTCTTGGAACTAATCGGATTGACACAGTTGACAGTGGAGCACAGGTGGTTACATCAAGCACCAGCATCGTCCACAGTCAGTATGATGAAGATAACATCAACAATGATATAGCAGCCGTCCAGCTGCCATCAGCAGTTTCCTTCACCAGTGAGTATTGTCATATTTAGATGTATATTAAAATAGTTTTCCTTATTTGCAAACAGCGTAAGTGTTTGTGATTTGAGGCTTCCACTGTGATGCTGATGAGATCTGCGTAACATCCCAGAAGCACTCAGATCTTAACATAAGTGTTGCCTATATTGTTTATGGCACAGATATTGACTGACTTGTTATGTGTTGCATCCATGGAAAGATTCTGTAGTATTTTTAATACTCAGTACAGTGTTGCAATATCATCAGTATGCAGTAACTACTGTAATAATTATCACAACAAGGGGTGTATGTACTACATGTGGGAAACTTGGCTGTGCCTTAGCCCAGAGCCTGAGGACCTTCTGTTGTGCCTTCAGGCACCCCAGTTTGTCTGCAAATATTATTCATTTTGTAAAAATATAATCCTTTATTCAATCATAAATATAAAGTGAAAAAAAAAATAAAAACAAGGAATGGTTGTTAAGTAGTTCACCTCAGAATTATTCAAAATGTTTTGTTCATGTCATTCTTAAACTCCACCTAGACCCCCAGTACATTGTTGTGTTAGTGACCAAGTATTCATGGTCACTGAAATGTCGTGGTAGAGGAGAGAAATTCCACTCACTGTAGTGCTACATAAGCTTAGTATTACTCAAAAGCCAAAAAGAAAAAATGAAAAAAATTGACAGTCATCATGCCTAGCCATGATTTACATCGATGGCCTTCCCAGTAAACCACTCTTGTACATTATACCCCTTGTGGGACACTTCGATGTTACAGTTTCACTATATAAGCACTCTGTGAACCTCAGAGTTCCAAAAAGCAGTTTGAGAGAATAAGAATGGTGGTGGTGGCGGTGGTGGTGGTGGTGGTGGTGGTGGTGGTGGTGGTGGTAGTAGTAGTAGTAGCAGCAGCAGCAGCAGCAGTAGTATTAGTAGCAGCAGCAGTAGTAGTAGTAGTAGTAGTAGTAGCAGCATCAGTAGCAGTAGTGGTAGTGGGAATGGGAATGGTCCATGTGAGTACCTCTTTTCAGCACTCTAATACTGAGTGACAACACTGAAACATTGCCATATACTGCTACCATCTTCTAGTCTGGGTACATGACAGGTTTGTTTTTCATCCTCTTTCAAGCAATGTAACATAGAAGTAAGTTGACATATATTACAACAAGCAATGTATTGCTTAGACTAAATGTACACATAGTTCGGAATTGCAAGTTATCCTTAACAGAGTATGGAGAGATCATCTTGAATGTTTCAGCTTACATCAGCCCTGTGAAGCTGCCACCCAGCAATCTTGGAAGCCTTGCTGGTGAGCGTGTAATTGCCAGTGGATGGGGAAAACCTTCTGACAGTTAGTACATTGTTTTATTATTTTATTTTTTTAGTTTTAAAAATTGTGTAGCTCAACACAACTGTAGCAAAGCTAAAGAAACAGGCCATGTTCAGTAAATTCAGTGGTCACTTTGAATAACTTCTAACTATATTTATTTATTGTATCATATGAAGTATAATGATCATCAGGCAGCTACACTGCAGTGTTAGGTGTGGATTAGAAATAAGTTCAGTAATATAATCACTAAAAGTAGCTCAGTAATGAGTGCATATATCGTGGCATGTGTGCTGTAAGATTTTGTGTCATATCAAGAAAAATTATAGTACAGTATTTACAGTCTTCAGATATCATAGAATATCATCGTAGTTAATTTTATTGTAATTGCAAATAGCATCAAATGTTTATTAAAGTAATTCATATCTTGTACTGCTGATTAGTAACCCAAATACTCCTTAACATTTGCCAGGTGCTAGCGGTGTTTCTACAACTCTTAGGTACGTCGAACTCACAGTCATAACCAACCAAGTATGTGCCAGCACTTATGGCAATGCCATTACTTCTTCCAAGATCTGTACTTCTACTACTGGTGGCAAGAGCACCTGCAGTGTAAGTTTTTTCATCTGAATCTTCTCCAGTTGACTTCTTACCATCCACACAATTATACAGACCACCACAGTGATTACCTCTTGTCTCTGTTGTATATTTCTTATGTGAAGTGTAATACACACCACACATGGATCTGGCCACAACATACTCACACAATGATGTGCACTGTTTTTCCAAGATACTTTCTGTTGAATTTCTGTGCCTCTGAGTTGACAACCCTAATCTCAATTACCAGTTAGTACATTTAAACATGTTATCTGTTTTGTGCCACAGGGTGACAGTGGTGGCCCACTTGTTTTACTGGTTAATGGTGTCTACAATCTTGTTGGTATTGTGTCATTTGGTGCTGCGGATGGTTGTGAACTGGGGTACCCTGCTGCCTTCACCAGGGTGACCAGCTACCTCAGCTGGATCGAATCAAACACAGGCGTTCAGCTTTGAACATCACAGCAGCGCGATGGAAGCACATAATTTCAGGAAGTAATTTTAGTGTGATTTGCCATGAATGTGTTTATCAGTTAACTACTTGCACCTCAGAGCAAGGAAATTGTACTAATTTTGTGCTTTAATAAAATTGTGTCATGTAGCTCTTCCACTCAGCTTTGGGTAATAATGTTTAAAAGTTACTTGATGATGATATGATGGATTGTTTAAGGTTATTTCTTTGGACTTCATCTGTCTTTCTAATTCTTTATATAAAATAACAACATTTTGGAAGTTGGTTCTGTTTCCATATTCAGACGGAGAGGTATGAAAGAATTCTGATAATTGTTGCACTAGTATGTAGATGCAGGAGGAGGATAGATACATTCTGACACATTTCCACCTGAAGATGGAAATAGGACTCATTTCCGAAACATTGTGGTGTTCACGTACAGAATGAGGTTGGTGGACAAATTGCAACTGAATAGCCCTGTGCACAGACATAATAGTACTGGATTAGCACTGTGCCGTGTTGGCCACAAGTTCTCCAACATGCAGTACACACAGTGCACTCTTCCACATCCTTGCTGAAGTTTTCCTGCTGTCCTAAATTTAAGTCCATTCTGGTTTCTTTCCTTCACTCTGCAGTGAGCATTAGACTCAACAGGGTGTTTTCTAAATTTGGTTTCGGACGGTATTTCTATGTTATGTGTGGTATTTGGGTAGATTTTGGTGCTGGGTCCTTGTCAGTGCTATAGGCTTTTGAGTTCTTCTTTGTTGGTTTTATTTGCTTCAGTGCTGGCAAGTCTTGTGTATATAATATTGTTGTTTCTAGCCTTTCTTCATGCAGTCTAATTTATTTTAGTGGGGCAATGTATTAGTACCTTGAAATTGGCCTCAGGCACTTTCTCATCCATCATTTGGCCTTGTCTACTCTTCACTCACTTCAACATGCAGTAACCACTCCAGTTTATATAAATTTGTTAAATAAACTCAATTAAATCTTAAGCTGTTTAACGGTGCCACTTAAACTTAAAAATTTATGTAATGTCAAATGTGAAGGGAAGATAACTACAAATGTAGACTGGGCAAGGGTTCGCTAAGATATGAGCATAACCTGTTCCACATGTGAACATTATTGTGCCATTCATATGGAGAAGTGAAGGTAAATTTGAGAGGAAGTTTACACGACAAGCAAATCAGACATACACTTTCAGGTGAAGGTAAAACAATCCCGTTACAGGCCTGGACAGGCCCTTAGGACTCCGAGAGGTTGAGGCTCCCAGAATTGCTAGACAGTGTCACATGAAGGTGGTAAGGTCAGCCCTACACACCAGCTACCTTCACCAGCCAGGAGATATCCCTGGTACTCATTTCTGTTAGATGTTGAGTCGACCCCAGGGCCATGGTGCAGCAGGAAGTATTAAGTCAATGAAAAATCCCAATTGCCCCCTCGGGAATCGAACCTGCGACCTTCTGGCCATCCAACTGCGCCACTGCATGCCCCACTCTGAAATGTAGCTATAAGATACATAGTATTTATATAACTAATATTATTGAACATTCACCAATCAGAGTGGTGTATCAACAATATCCAAGATTCCCAATCGGTAATTATATGTGAAGATAGGATGCTCACCACAGTGAATTTTAAGATTGCGGTCTTCTGGAATGTGATATCACGCAGTTAGGTACATAAGTACTGACATCTTGTGGATGTCAGCTGCAGGTTCCTCTGGAACATCAGTACATAGTTGCCAAATTACATGTTATCATACATTTTCAGTCTTGGTCAGACTGCTTACTACAATGTCTGAGATTTTTATTATGTTTCTGCATCTGTCTGCAAGTGTCATACGTTCTTCTCCCCAAATTCTTACCATCACAAAATTCATGATAATCTTCCCATCTTTTATGATTTCGGTTTTGTACAATCTATGAAACTAAGGGAGAACTATACATAAGATGAAGAAGTCTCTTTTGTATTCCATTCATGTGTATGTTTGTTTTGCATGCTGGAAGCAGTAGTTATAAGAGTCAAGAATAAGAAGGCCAAAGGCATAATATTGCATAAGCTTAAGTGAATATTATAGTGTCCACTTTATTGAAAAAATGTTATTTTATAGTAGCAACACTTCATCATTATTTTTATTCTATCCAGTTATTATCATAATACAGTTGTAGGTGCCTGTATCAAAGTTTTCAAAGCGTGAGTCCAAGTTTTTGATGTTACATATTTTTGACAATTTATAACATGCAGTAAAATTGTGATATCTGGCTTCTCAAGGACAAAGGGGTTACTTATACAACGTGTTACATACATATATACAGTGGAGTTCCAATTATCTGACCTAAACTGGACTGATATATGCTCATATTACCAAAAATGTTGAATAATGTGGAAATGATAAGAGGGGGGAGAAAAAATCACAAATTAAGTGGAAGTGCTCTGTAAACACAGTTTTGGTTTATTAGTAATTATTCTACAGTACAACTGACATAACAGATTTCAGTGCGCTGTATGATACTTGTCAGTTATGTATTAAACTATCCACTTTAGATGCAGACACCAAAGCAGTTTACTGTGTACAGTGCATCGGAATTATATTCAGAAGGTTTGAATGTGTGCTGGGATACATGCTAAATTCCTCTGTAATTTTGTGGTTTCCCTCACTACACCAGCTGGGTTCCTACCTTGAAATAGGCCTCAATCACTTACTTATCCAATCTTTCCCTGTCTCCTCATCATCCAGTTTAACATGTAACACCCTCTGCGATTGATACAAAGTGGTTTAAAGTGATTCATTGGTAATTTATTTAACAATGCTGTTTAAACTTCAAAATGTATGTAGTGTGAAGTAATAAGGGAAGATAATCACAAGTGTTAGATGGGCTAAGGATTTACAAAGAGGTGATCATGTCATTCTGGGTGTGAGCATTATCTTGCCATTCATCTGGAGAAGTGGAGGGAAACTGAAGAGGAAGGTTAAACAAACAGCGGATCAACCTTACATTAACAGACACATAGTTGAAATGTTTGTAAGGAACGAATATCTTGCATACAACTTCCTTTCATCTGTGCAAGTAAATACTCCTACCAATAACTAACTAACTCCATGGAGCAGAGGCCTTCTTGAGAAGCTAACAGTTTCTCAGCTAGTCAAGAAATTCCCCGCATTTTATGGAACCCGAAGGTTCATTACCGCATTCACAAGAGCCCGCCACCTGTCCCTATCCTGAGCCAGATCAATCCAGTTCATGTCCTCCCATCCCACTTCCCGAATGTCCATCTTAATATTATCCTCCCATCTACGCCTGGGTCTCCCAAGTGGTCGCCTTCCCTCGGGTCTCCCCACCAAAATCCGGTATGCACCTCTCTCCTCCCCCATACGTGCCACATGCCCCGCCCATCTCAGTCTTCTCGATTTGATTACCCGAACAATATTTGGTGATGAGTACAGGTCATTAAGTTCCTCGTTATGTAGTCTTCTCCACTCCCCTGTCGCCTCGTCCCTCTTAGGCCCAAATATCCTCCTCAGCACCCTATTCTCGAACACCCTCAGTCTTTGTTCCTCCCTCAGTGTGAGAGACCAAGTTTCGCATCCATACAGAACAACAGGTAAAATTATAGTTCTGTATACCCTAATCTTTGTGTTTTTGGATAGCAACCTCGAAGACAAAAGATTCTGCACCGAATGATAGCAAGCATTCCCCGACTTCAATCTGCTCTTAATTTCTTCATGAATGGAGTTTCGATTCGTTAGGGTTGCTCCCAAATATTTGAATTCTTCCACCCTTTCAAAGGATTTATTATCTATATTTATGTTGTGATTGTGTCGTGCATTCTGATTTCGAGACATGACCATGTACTTAGTTTTCTCAGCATTTACTTCTAGACCAATCTCCTTACTAGCAATAATTAAATCTTCTGCATTTTTCTTTATGCTATGTACGCTTCCGCCCAATATATTAACATCATCAGCATAAACCAGAAGCTGATGTGTACCATTCAATTTCAAGCCCTCCTGGTTTGCCTGAACTCTCCTAATGGCATATTCTAAAGCAAAGTTGAAAAGCAATGGCGACAGAGCATCTCCTTGTTTCAAGCCATTCTTAATAGGGAACGTGTCAGACAGATGTTTGCCTACCCGAACTCTGCTATATGTTTCACTTAGGCACATTTTTATTAACCTTACTAGTTTCATGGGGATACCGAACTCAATGAGAATATTATACAAGACCTCCCTCCTAACTGAATCATAGGCTTTCTTGAAGTCTATAAATAGCTGATGAACTGCCTCATTGTATTCCCATTTTTTCTCAAGTATTTGACGAATGCTGAATATATGATCAGTGGTTGACCTGTTACGTCGAAATCCACACTGATGATCCCCAATAATTTCCTCTGCATATGGAGTTAACCTTGACAAAAGGATGTTGGATAGAATTTTGTATGTAGTCGACAAAAGTGATATGCCTCGATAGTTACTGCAATCTGTCTTATCACCCTTCTTATAAATAGGCACAATGACCGACTCCTTCCATTCCTCAGGCAATTCCTCCTTATTCCAAATAGAAATAATAAGTTTATGGATTTCAGACCGAATAATCCTACCCCCTGCTTTAATCAATTCTGCTGGAATCTGATCAATACCTGGTGATTTTTAAAATACATGTCTTTATTCTCCCTTTTTAATTCCTGTCAGTTTTTGGGACATTAAATTATGTAACCACCTTGTGTGATCAAATTGATTACAAGTCAGCACACCTGTCTCTATTCCTACAAGCATAATTTAATCCACAAAGAGCAGCGAGATGCTTCACACCGTTCACCCATTCAGTACACAAATGCCTCACACTCAAGTGGGTAGCCCTCTTGTTTCGTGTTCAGAGGGTCTGAAGCTGTAAATTGGCTGTGCATATCATGACTAAGGTCTTTCCCACGTTTGCTCAGTCCCTCTAATGTAATGCTGGGATAGTGTCATGAATTTGGCCACAGACACTTCATTCCGCAGGCTTTCCTATTCATCGTTACCTGTTGTACTGTATTTTATGAAATGTAGTGTGAGAGTGAAAGTGATGTTAGGTAATTCAAGGTAAAAGCACTGGAACAGATGTTTCACTGGAAGGGCTACATGAAGAATAAATTGTTAATTCTTTTGGCACGGCAACTAAATATTGTACTCCATATTCTTTTTCGGAGTCCATATTACATAAATGCCTAATCATAATTATTCTGTTATGTTGCGATCAGAGTTGCCAGTATTTGTGATGAAACTACAAGATGTCAGCTATAAATGTTAGTGAGAGGTAACTGTGCTTCTGCAGGTATTGCAGGTATGACATTTATCAGTAAACAGTTGTTTCTGGGTAGCTGACAGACTGACTGGCTGGCTGGCTGGCTGACCGACTGACTGACTGACTGACTTGACAAAATGAAAAGGTTGTGCCTGAGAAGTTTCAAGTTCCTGAATTATTGAAGAATTTCCCCAAGCTCATGAAACCCAAGCTCTCATTACCTTGTTAATAAGAGCCCACCACTTGTTCCTATCCGGAGCCAGATGATGTCCTTGTTACGTACATGGGTCAGTGTAAAGGACCTGTCCAATTCCGAGGCCCTGTGCGGCATTTTGTAACATCGTGGATTTATTATGTTGAGGAGCTGTTAGCCACTTGCCCAACCCCCAAGCTTGAGGGCAACCAATTCTCAGCTGTGTGCAACTACTTTTTAAACATACTCACAGCTACCTTCCATATTTGAAGGCTGTCAGCTCCATCTGCAACCACAGAGCCTACTACGCACAGTGACAATGACCCACTTTACACAGATCTGTGTGTAGCAGCACCTGTTCTTGCAGCTGTTTTCAATCACCTGAACCAGAATTTTCACAGGACCCTTGTAAAGAAAGAAAGCTTGATTCATCCATGATTCTCAAAGTCTTCTCCAAGGTTAAGTCCATACATCTATGTGTATTGAAAGCTAATGTCCTAGAACCTCCACATCTGATGCACAAATGTAATGTTTCTTGAGCAGGCTGGGGCCAACCTGAAACACTTGGGGCCCCTTGGTGTTGTGACGCCCATGAATCTGAAGTATATGTCACAGGAATGGCAAGAAATGTATGCAGCACGAAACCAAATCCTGAACTTTATCCTAATTTCAGGAAGGACTTTATGCCGCAACCAGGTAATGACTTGTCTTACACGTTTGTGTAAAGCTCACAAAGACAAATTTTTTATGTGAACAGACAGTCTCTTTAACTATCAAATCTTTTAGCATGTGCCTTCATACTCCTTTCTGTTGCTGATTTGAAATATGTTTATCTGTAGTGTAAACTTTGCTGGGAAAGTCCATGTGCCTCTGGATGATCAACACCATGTCACTGGTGGTGGCACTGCAAGCTGTGGTCAGTTCCCAGGGCAGGTTGCTCTTGTAATTGGCAATGCATATTTCTGTGGTTGTTCTGTCATCAGGTCACAATGGGTCCTGACAGCTGCACATTGCATGTAAGTGTATGCTGTAGTGCATCTTAATTTTACCAAAGAAACAAACACCAAAAAGACAAGGAAATGGCTTATTCATGCATCAGCATATAAAAAACCTGTAGTGTCAAGTAATTTCTGTTACACTTAATGTTTGTAAGCTGCATGGTATGGCCACATACATCGGTTTATAATGTATCATGTGTTCTGACAGATTTCTTAAGAATTCCTATTCACACACACAAAAAAAAATCTGTGAAGGATTATATACTTATATTGTGAAGTGTCATTTTATAACAAGAATTCCTCAGTTTCTTAAGAAACAATGAAATATCAGTCAGGTTGTCTCTGTGTATGATGGAAATATATAATTTTCTATTTATAAACTTCTCGGTCAGTGCTCATGGTGATGAGGATGGATGTCACAAGCTGCTTCAAAATATTTGTGACAGTGTGCACAGTGTCATCCAAGAAGACTTGACTGTTGAAGGTTTTACTTTTTATTCATTTTTGCTGATATATATAGAAATACTTCATATGAGAACCTTATAACTGGTTATATTAGTCCTTGTGAGGGACAGTGGAAGTAGTGTGGTTCGAGTGAGAGTTTTATAGCGCCAGCACCCATATCAAAGGCAGCTTGGGATACTGGAGGTCAGGAAGATCAGAAAAGGGAGTAAACAAGTGATCGTGCTAGCTATGGGAAAGAAACGCACAAAACACGGGGGTGACAAGGCGCATCCCAAGCCGTGCACTCCAACCGCTCCCTGGGCAGCAGACCAGAGAGACACTTAATCATATGTGCCTGTTCTAAACTGTGAACAGATAGTGTTGTGATACTTTTTTGTCAAATATGCCTGGTTATCAGTCACCTGATAATTTTAGTGACTTACTCGTTTTGGCATGTTAAATTTATTGATGTGACTTCGTGAGCAATAACAGCTGTACGTCCATCACTAAACACCTATTCCATGTCACATTCCCTGAGATAAGCCTTGTTCTCCACCGAACAAGCTAGTCAGCTGATCCCCATACCTACATGCTTAGTGTTATCAGAGTGAAAATAACACCAGCTGCAAAATGCTTGTAGAAGGTGAGAGTACAGAACAGTTAAAACCTCTATATATGTTGTACACAAATTGTTAAATCACGCTTTTACTCTAAACAAAAAGATATTTAGGTGTTGGTCATGTAGCTGCATATTCTTTCCCAAGCATGTGTTCTTTTAGAGTTTTTTTTAAGTGAACTAAAAATTTGATTTGAACCCCCATTATAATGCAGTCGGTTGTGAGAATGAATATGCTGCAACTTGCACCAGTGTCATCAGCTGCATCAGCTGGAATGAATAAAACACTGGCTTGTGAATCTTGTAATATCGTGATGCACTCACTGGCATAGCGGTAGGTTGCTAAATGTAACAACATAAAAACAGCGACAAAGAAGCACATTATTTTAAATAGTAAAATCAGTTTGATTTTTCATGAACAGGTTGTCAGTTATCCACCAGAACTGGAGTGAAAGAAGCATGTAATAATTTTATGATTCAGTAAAACTTTGTCACATAGTTGTTTTATTCCATGTAAGGAATATGCTGATAATATTCAGTACATTTAAAATTATTTGACAGTGATGTCATGCAATGTTTTAGGTGATTTCTCTGCAGTTCATGTATTCTAATTCTCCACATAAAACACACACTGTTTCAGAATTGGGTAATGTTTTTGTTGTCAGGTGGAGAGGTACAGAAGTTGTCTAATAATTATTCTTGTGTGTAGATATGGCAACAAAGTAGGCACATTGTGACACGTCTGCACCTGAAGATGGAAATAGGACACATTTCTGAAATACTGTGTTGTCTGTTTGTATAGAAGTAGGATGATAGTGTCCAGATGAGTAGTCTTTCCTGTTAAAGATAATCTTAGTCAACTTGGACACTTATTGATTTTATACTCCCTACTCAGTCATTAGAATAATGTATCGGCAATATCTGGTATTTGCAATTAGGAAGTTATGGAACTATAGATCTTCAAAAGTCTCTTGCCTATCCTACCTTCTTTCTAGTTTTGTTCATCTTGTTTTATTTTTAAGATAGGCTTGAACTTTGTGCATAATAATGTAATAAATTACTGGGAATTTTAAAAAGTGAAAGTCACTCTGATACCATAATTTGTGGTGCTGGTGTGGGTATTGTGTTTTGTCATCCATAATTTCAAAATAAACATACACTGATGTATTTAAAGATTGTGTGAATTTGTAAAGAGACATTGAACCTGAAGTAATGTGATGTTATTTTCACATATAGGTATGGTAGTTGTGAAATCTGTTGAATCAATGTCAAGTTTACTTGAAGGGGCTTTTATATTGGACTTTGTGATTACAATGACGTACATTTTGTGTATAAATTGGATCAGTACTGTGTTGTCACATGGGTCTTCATACCGTGCATGAACAACAATGAAGACGTCCTTGGCATTGGCTTTCATGGCAACATTCGGCTTGATGGTAAGTTGTCATCCCATTTCTCAATATATTATGAAGAGTTGTAGTACTAAGTTTCATCCTTCATATGCAAATTTTTCTTTGTGTTCATGTTGTTCTGTGCATCAATAAGCAATAATTAGTAATTCTGTGAAACCATGTACATGTATCTGACTGAGCTGTAAATGGATGTACACTTCCATTAAAACATCTCTCTTTAATTCGTATTTTCTTCAGCGACATCGTGGTGTAGCAGTTGCCACTGGTACCTCACACCAAAGTGGATCTTGACATTGAGACATTACACACTGATTGAGTTGTTTTTCGTGGTTTTACTGAGTCTGTGTCAGCAGATGTTTTTTTACCATAAGCAGGTCACATCTGCCACAGTGCCATTACTGTTATAGCATCATGCCTCTGGTTTCATACAACATACATTTTAAGATGCATGATTGTGCAGAGTTCTGCATCCTACCACCACACAGAACACTCCAAGTGTACAATAATGTGCAGTGTAGTTTAAAAACTGTCCATGTAATTACAGTCAGTAACAGAAAAAAGTGAAATGTGTTTATTCTGTCAAAGGACACTTTGAAACGCACAAAAAGATTAAGCCGATCCGTATTCTGTTCTAATAGAAAACTTTATATGAATTTGTTAATGCACTGTAAGTACTAAATGTATTGTTAAAGTGTACAGTAAACTGTGTGACACTGATATGGATAATGGAACTAAATGTCACATGTAACACTTTGAAGAACTGAATACACCTACTCTTTATTACTGACCTGAGCACAGCAGCTGTCGTGGGATGTCACAGTAGAGGCAGACTTTCTATGCAATAAAGCTGCTTTAATGTTGTCTGTGATGAAAGGGGCTTTCTGTACAACTAAATAATGTGGATAAAAGAATTAATTTCATTTCTCACAGAGAAGAGACCATTGCCAACATAAAGACAAACGGTTGAATGCTGTTTAGGGAAAAATTCTCTGTTTATTATAAGAATCATAGGGAACACACAATCAAACTGTGTGGGAGGGACGCGCAGTTTTATTAATGGTAGAGCAAGTCATACATGAACTAACTGCTCTGCTTTAAAAGTTTAAATGAGTATAATTGGGGTCTACAAGACATTCCTCTCAATGCACAATTAGTCTGGGCAGTGGAGTCGGAGTCGGCGTGGGAGTCAGAAGGAATTTTAGATGGAGTCGGAGTCAGTAAAAATGTACCAACTCCAACTCCGACCTCAATCTAAAATCTTATCTAGATACTCCAAATCCAGAGCCCTGATAGCTACAGTAACCATTAGACTTGTACTTAAATATAGGTTATAAGTCTAAAAAGTAGCATGATAATTTACATAGTGGTGATGAAATGTTTTATAGGTTTAACATTATTGATACATATTGAGCTTTTATGAAGGAGTCAGAGTCAGAGTCGGAGCTTTTATGTACCGACTCCACAGCCCTGCAATTAGTAAAAAGTGTATGAATCCATAGTTCTCAAATCTGCAAAAATTTAAATCCATCCACATTTTGTAGCAAGTTACATGCATGAAACATGAAGTCCTGGATGTTGCACATGTAATGCACAAAGCTAATGTGTCTTGTGCAGGCTGAGGCCAACCTGAAACACCTGAAGCCCTTTGACATCATCAAGCCTGTAAACCCAAAGTACACAGCACAGGAATGGCAAGAAATCTATGCAGCACAGAAACCAAGTCCTGAATATTATCCTAACTTCAAGAAGGGCACTGAACCACAACCAGGTAAAGCCTTGCCTCACACATTTGAGTAAAGTCCACAAAGACAGTAACTTTTTCATATGAATAGACAATCCTAGTAACTTTCAAATATGTTGATGTCTGCTCTCATATACTGTTTTCTGTTGCTGCATTGAAATGTGTTTATGTGTGATGCAGAGTTTGCTGGAAAAGCACACGTGCTTGTGGAAGACAAAAACCAACGTATCACTGGTGGTAGCACTGCAGGCCCTCCTAGCACTGCATGCCCTTCTCACTTTCCGTGGCTGGCTGCTCTCATAGTTGACAATTCCTATTTTTGTAGTGGTTCTCTCATCAGTTCACAGTGGGTTCTTACTGCTGCACATTGCGCGTAAGTGTAGATAGCAGTACTTCTTCATCGTACTTACTGAATACACGAACAAGCATGAAAACAAATACCGAAGGGACATGCAAGTAACTTATATTAGGATGCAGGTTTTCTGGGACATGGCGGCCTGTTTGTGAGCAAGTGGTTCCTAATGTTGAGTCATTTTTTTTCATATAATTTTTGTATGCTCTGTGCAGCTTCCATATTTACCGCTATAATATATGATGTGTTCCACCCAGTTCTTAAGAAGTCGTGGTCACACAAAAAAGGGTTCTCTTGAAGCTGTTAGGACTATGGGCAAAAGCTTGCAATACAGTTGGTAACATTTCTCTAACCTAACCAGTCTTAGCTTGCCACTTCATGTAAGTCTGCAGCACTTATAATCTTTTCTACTCTTGCATTAAAGTTATGGATTGCTTATCTGCTTGGTGGTCGTTTACCAATAAATTTGACACTCTATGTTGCAGTCACTTCACTAGAATTCGTATATTTCTTTCACCAGGTTTGCAACAAAAATTTCTTTGCCCTTTTTGTCAGTTTTCTGTTCATATTTGAGTAATATGGGGATGCAAATCAAGTACACATAATCTTTGATAAAATGAGAGTTAGCATTGCCACAGTGTTGCCAGCAGTTGCAAATAAGAAATTGAATATAAGTGGAGATAGCTACAGTTATATACCTTACTACCTCTCAGGAAAATGCTTTATAGGACACCCAATCCAATTTTGTAAGCATTTTTCAGGTCTGTAAGAAGGAAACATAGTCTGTAATTTTTCCTGTTGCTGTATATTTGCTCTGATTGATTGAAATTATGTAAAAATATGTTTTTCTGTTCCTGAAATGTTCATTACAAAGTTCTTTCAAATCAGGGACAATAGGAAACCACTACATGATGACAGAAAATTTTCACTGGCCATGAGAATAGGGGTAATATGATCATGAGAAATACTTTGCGCGATTTGAGATTCTTACATTAGTGCTGGTGAAGATGAAGATGAAGATGAAGATGGAGGTGGTAATGCCCATGAAATGTTGATAAGAATGTAGCAATGTACGCAGCGTCACATCCCATATGACTTCAGCATTCCTATATTTTAGTATGTACTTATTCATTTTTTATATATACTGGCACTTCAAATCACAGCCACTGTACAGTGTAGAATATATTTCACACAAAATTGTCAGGATGTTAACACACACAACAAGATTACGTAGGAAAGATATAGGTTGTGTACTTACATAGTTTTTTGCAAACATTCTTCAGTTTTGAGCTAGCTCTTTGTTTTTAAGAAGTTAACATACATGTTTTTTTTAACCATCATTGAAGGATGCCATGTGCATATTCTGAAGTGAGAACTAATTATTTTCATGGGTCCCACTCTTTATAAAGATGTTCAACATTCAATTTAGTAAAAATATTTATAGAAAAAGTGCCATGTGTGTATAATTATGCAAACATTACATCCCAGAAAACTGTAAGCTTTATCACATGACCACATGTTTTGGCACTTACTTGCACAAAATATCTGGCTGCCATTTATAATTTCTGTGATAGTGCCTACTGTAATTAACCTTTTAAAGACGAAGCGTATCTGTTTTATATAAGGACTCAGTGCGTACCGCGCTGTAAACACTCTCCACTTCGGTTATAAAAACCAGTCTCTTGATGTTTTATAAGGCAAAAGTTGCTGTTTGTTCTGAGATCCGTACAAAACACATAAACACAATGTGGGCATCATGTAGAATTTTTTAATATTAAACCTGGTGGTATGTAAAGTTACCGCTAGGCTTTAAAAGGTTAAAGTCCAGGCACACTATGTCAGACGTAGCCCTGGCTTCTCACTTTGGAGTACCAGGTTCAGTTCTTAGTGACTTCACGTGAGGTCCATGGTGGATAGTGTGGCACTAGTCCATATTCTTCTCCCAGCTTTTTTGGTTTCCTCCAGCATTGCACCATTGCTCAGTACTTAGCACCACCTTATGAGGGATGCAGTGTCCGTAACGTTATCCAGATTATCACATCTTCCGTCTTCAAGGAGAGGGCCTTTATTAAAGGTGCAGCATTTGATTGGTCACAGATAAATAAGTTGCTTTTATTTTAAAATATGTTGTTGTTTCAGTAGAAGTAGTTACCAAGTTATACTGGGAGCTAATCAATATAGTGGATCAGGGAGTGGCTCACTGATAGTCACATCAACGACCACCATCATCCACAGTCAGTACAATGAAGACACCATGAACAATGATATAGCAGTTATCCAGCTGCCATCATCAGTTTCTTTCACCAGTGAGTATTGTCATGATTTAATGTATATTAACCCTTTAAAGACGAAGCGTATCTGCTTTATATAAGGACTCAGTGCGTACCGCGCTGTAAACACTCTCCACTTCAGTTATAAAAACCAGTATCTTAATGTTTTATAAGACAAAAGTTGCTGTTCTGAGATCTGTACAAAACACATAAATGCAATCTGAGCACCATGCAGAATTTTTTAATGTTAAACCTGGTCGTATGTAAAGTTACCGCTAGGCTTTAAAAGGTTAAAATACAAGTTTTCATTATTCACAAACAACATAGGTGCTGCCTACATTATTTACAGTAAAAGTATGACTTGTTTGTTAGCAGTTCCGTGCATAGAAAGATGCTGCAGTATGTTTAGTACTCAGGAAAATATTGCAATAACATAAGTATGCAGTAACTACTGTAATTATTATTACAACAAGGGGTGTATGTACTACATGTGGAAGGTTCATGCGTGCCTCGACCCTGAACCTGAGGACACTCTATTCTACCTTCACGTGGCCCAAGTTAACAGCAAGTGTTATTCACTTTGTCGAAATATAATCTCAAATTCAGTCATAAGGATAAAATATAACAAGATAGTTAAAGAAAAGGAAGGTACTAGATCATGTAAAAATTATCTATAATGTTTTATTGATTTCAATACAAATTGGGCCTAGGCCCCCAGTAACATTCTGTGTTAATGACTTCAGCATTCGTGATCATTGCATAACATGGTAAAAGGAGGGACTTACGCTCACCATAATCCTACACGTGTTTGTTAATATTAGTGGAAGTTCCACCAAGTACACAATAGAAAAATTTAAAGTTCCTATGTCTCATAATTCACGGATGAACTCCAACATCATTGGCCTTGAAGGACACTGATATAATGATTTCACTGAATATTCACACTGTGAGTTTGAGAAGTAATGGAAAGGGAGCTTCACAGAATAACTGTAATAGCTAATAACAGTCTAAAGGTCCTTTTTTGTTACAAAGGTCAGCACTGTAATACTGAATGATGACAGTGCAGTATGTATTGAAACAATGCTGTTTATTGCTGCCATCTTCTGGTCATATTGTACTTAACTGAGTTTAGTTCTGCGTGTTGTTTCAGCGGAAGTGACATAACAGTGAACCAACAAAATGTTATGGCAAACCTTGCACTGCTTAGAATACATATATGCAGAGTGCCCTGATGTCATTCTACTTAGGTTATACTCGCATTCCACGGACTCACTACTGTATTTACCACCAGCCAATAACAGAAAGTGACAGTGAGGAGCTGCAGAAATTGCTCTGTTGGTGTCCACAATGTTACTTGCACATTTTGCATTTCCTAAGCACTGCTTCACCAGCTGCTGCTTAAGATTTTCTGTTCCCTTGTTTTAAAAACTTGAGCAGGATTCTTACTGCACACCTTGTCTGTGATTCTGTTGCACATTGAAAAACTTGAGCAGGATTCTTACTGCTCACCTTGTCTGTGATTCTGTTGCACATTGAAAAACTTGAGCAGGATTCTTACTGCACACCTTGTCTGTGATTCTGTTGCACGTTGAAAAACTTGAGCAGGATTCTTACTGCTCACCTTGTCTGTGATTCTGTTGCACGTTGAAAAACTTGAGCAGGATTCTTACTGCACACCTTGTCTGTGATTCTGTTGTACGTTGAAAAACTTGAGCAGGATTCTTACTGCACACCTTGTCTGTGATTCTGTTGCACGTTGAAAAATCAAAAGTTACAAGATCAGGAGACTTCGGAGGCCACAAATGATGTGGCTACCAATCCATATTGGAAATTTCTCGTAAAGTTAAGTGTGAGCATTGCGCTGCCATACCATGCTTCTGAAGTCATGGTGCTTCTTAGTCTCCAGTATTAATGTGCTTTGCAGAACTTCTAGGTAACTTTGCATATACAATACCTTAAATATTAAAATTCGCAACCACAGTTTCTTCCCAAGTGCCTGATGAGACTGTTACTCCCTCAGTATTAACCCTTTAAAGACGAAGCGTGTCTGTTTTATATAAGGACCTGGTGCGTACCACGCTGTAAACACTCTCCACTTTGGTTATAAAAACCACTCTCTTAATGTTTTATAAGGCAAAAGTTGCTGTTTGTTCTGAGATCCGTACAAAACACACAAACGCGATGTGGGCACCACGTAGAATTTTTTAATGTTAAACCTGGTCATATGTAGAGTTACCGCTAGGCTTTAAAAGGTTAAGCTCATTGTCACAGATTGTGTGTTGTAATTACTCCAGTGAACAGGACTGTATCAGTTTACTCTTCCATTTGTCTTGAATGTTGCTTTATCTATCCATGGAATCTTCTTTGTAAATCCAGGGTCAGCCTCTAATCAGAATCAACTGACAGAATTCCAACCATTCAGACAGCGAGGTCCAGATGGGAATATTCCCAGAGCATGTAACATTAAGTGCGTGTTACTGCATTATGTCTCCAGCTGTCTTGAATCTCTTCTTAATGAATTTTTATAACTATGAACGAAAGCTTGCTCTTCAGTATGTAAGCTTTCTGATGACCTTGCCAGTCTTCACCTTATGTCTCATGACAAGTCTGCATAAGTTCCAGTGCAGTACTTCCAGTTTCTTCAAATTTTACTTTGAAGTTACAGATGGCTTATGTGGTTGGTGGTTGTACAGTTAAAGACTTTTCAGGAAGTACTGTAATTACCTCTTGAATCCTCTTATTCTTTTTCCACCAGGTCTGCAACAAAAATGTCTTTGCTGTTTTCTATTGATACTAGTGTGATCCGAAGGTTGAAATGTAGAACACACACCAGTAACAGAACGGGTGATAGAAACAACAGCTAGCATAACCACAGCATTTCCAACTTATGCAAATAAAAACAATACAGTCACAGTCTCAGGAGAGCAACTTCAAGGACACGTGTGTGTGTGTGTGTGCACGCGCGCGCGCGTGCATGTATGTGTTTCAAACTAATATGATATTCTAAGAGAAACTATGGAAAGACCATCTTGAATGTTTCAGATTATATCAGTCCTGTAAGACTGCGCAATGTGCCAGGCAGCCTTATTGGCGAACATGTACTTCTCGTTGGACGGAACGGTTAGTACACTATTTTATCATCTTACTGTTTAGTTTGAAATGTGACATAGATCAATGTAACGGTTGCAGAACTGAGGGAAAAATAGCTTCCTGTAAATTTTTTGGCCACTGTGAGTATTTTTTTTATGTTTTTATTATATCATATAAATTTTGAAGATTGTGTAAAGGCTGTGTTCCATTGTTATATGTGGATTAAAAAATAAGTTCAAGTATGTGATTGAATCATTAAAATTAACTCAATAAAGAGTGCATAATATCATGGCCAACCTGCTCTCAGAATTTGTATAATGTGAAGAAATTTTTGTAAAATCTTCAGATAGTTTGCAGTGTGTTCGTAATTTCACTTCTCATAATTGCATAACTGTGTAATATTTAAAGTAATTAAAGTTCTTTACTGCTGATTAGTAACCTATCTTCTTGTTACATTTGACAGTTTCTGGAGTTGTTTGCTTCAACCTCACAGTCCTCAACAGCACTGAGTGTGCGAGCAATATCATTACGTCCACCAAGCTTTGTACTTCTACCACTGGCAGCCAGACCACCTGCAGTGTAAGTTTTTCATCTATGTATCCTTAAAAAATTCACTCTTTTACTGTCCACAACACCTGATGCTCCAGGACCACCCAGCCCACTGATCTGGTAACTAAGTATGTGTGCGGTTGGTTGAGGCACTGTGCTAAAGCCAGAAGGTCACGGGTTCAATTCCTAATGGTGTCATTGGATTTTTCATTGATATGATCCTTCTGGCCACACTATGGCCATGGGGGTTGACTCAGCATGTAACAGACATGAGTGCCAGGAATATTTCTTGGGAGGTAAAGGACGCTGGTGCGTAGGGCTGACAGCCTTACCACCTTCATGTGCCGACTGTCTTGAAATATGGGAGCCTCAACCTCCTGGAACCCAAAGGGCCTGTCCAGGCCTGCAGTAAAGTAGCTTTACCTTTACCTTTACCTTTACCTTTACTGCCACCTATAGTTGGCTGTGAATTGATCTGAAGTCTGTCCACAAGTTGATACACTTTTTGTCCAAGAAATTCTTCTTTGAATGCCCTAGCCTCTAAAATGACAACCATAACATCAACAATCCAACGTTAGATTTCAACATATTTTCTCTCTTGTGTTGCAGGGTTGCACTGGTGGGCCCCTTGTATACAAGGAGAGTGACGGTATCTACACTCAGATTGGTGTTCTGTCGTTTTTGGCTGCTTTCACCAGGGTCAGCAGCTACCTCAGCTGGATTAAATCGAACACTGGCATTGCAGTTGGTCGCTGAAAATAACAACAGTGACACAGAGAGTACAGCATCAAACAGTATTACCAGTTTGATTTTTAGTGAACAAAGTTCTTACTTAACCACAGGCGTCTGAGAGCAAATGAGATTTCGAAGTTCAAGGGCTTTTGTATTGTGTCCAAACAAAAATTATTTGGATGTTTTTCTTTCTTTTCTTCCCCGTTTAATCCCCCCTCCCCCCCATTCCCATTCTGGATGTTCTGTGACTTGTGTATTATACATAATATTGTGAAAGAATTTTAAAGTTGTTTACTTCATGCATTTTGGGTCAACATATTCACTTACTGCAACCAACTAAATGCACAATATCATATATGTCTAACAGTACAGACATTACTGCAGTATGTTTCAGCATAAATATGCCAACCAGCTAAATGTGGTAAAATGATATGATAAATTTCATAACATGCAGCATTACAGTTGACAAAATAATATGTGTAAATTTCCTAATACGTAAGTGTTCCATAGCTGATATCAATTGTGTGTGTGTCTTTTTTTTTCATGGCTCAGTTGCCCTAGCAGACCTAGGCCTCCTCATTCTTGATGCTTTGAGATCACACTCAGACACACACCATACTCGGTAGGACTCCTTTGGACAGGTGATGGGCCCAACACAGAGACCTCTAGCTGACAACACACAATACTCACAAGAGACAAACATCCATGCCCCCCGCCGGGATTTGAACCCGCAATCCCAGCAAGCAAGTGGCCACAGACCCATGCCTTAGACCTTGTGGTCACTGGGATCGGCAATTGTGTGTATATAGGTTTTCTAAGCCATGGTTATATGTGTTGAAAAACCATTTCTTAATTAGTGGATCAGATTATACAATGTATGTACAATGTTTTTAGTTGCTCATTTAACGTCATCTCGGTTGTGGCAATTTATATTCAGACATCTAAGTGGTACTCAGTCCTAAGTGGACCATGTCCGTGTGTTCTGATTTGCATCAGTGTATGGAGGTCAGTGTTTTGGAAGAAATTCCCATCCTGATTTTGGGAGAAGAGCATCTAATAACATACGTTCCAGCAAGATGGAGAATGTCCACATTTTAAAATTGCAGTTTGCAACTTGTTTGATTGAAATTGAAATGAAGATGGATTGACAGATGTGGCCCAGTCACATGGCTGTCTCATTCCCCTGACCTCACACTGCTTGACTTCTCAGAGGGGAGGGTATTACATGAAGGAAGGTGTTTGTGTTCTACCCTTGCCTACCATTTTACCAGAACTTGCTAGAAGGATGCAGCTGCTGTTGTTTGAATTAAACTCCCCTGCTTACAAACATGTGGATTGAACTTGACTACAGATATGATGTGTGTCAGTCTGTTCCTGCCGTCTTCACTAAACATCTGTCAACTGTGCTGTGTGGGTCACAAGAGCTTCATGTGACCTACCAAAATACATTTACTTTTTAATTCCTGTGACTCTCACTTCTTGAACAGTATTACATTAACGTGCCAAATTATACAGCATGCCACGGTATCAGTCGTGGTCAAACTACGTAGTGTCTTATGTCAGATTTGTTACTGTTTTCCTGTGTCTTTCGCAGATGCTATAATCACTTCTTCCCAAATCCTTACTGTCTCACAAATCATAATCACTGTGCTATCTTGTACAGTTTTGAATTATTGTAAACTATGCTACTAAAGGAATAGTATACATATGAAAGAATGAATTTGGTTTGTTTTTATGTCCGTATATATGTTCATTGTGCACACAGGCAAACAGTTACAAATCAGTGAAAAAAATGACAGCAGTGGTAGGCATATTTAAGGAAATATAGTGTTCTCCCTGCCAAACAATATTTCATCTAGACAGCAGCACTGATTAACGCATAATGTCATTCCGGCTGTTTTAGTATCATAACATAAATGTAGCTGTCTCTCCAGAAATTTTCATGTTACTCAAGTTAGGTATTTTTCTATATATTCTGCTATCTACCTTGAAGGTAGAGGCAATATGTTCCCCTGCAGTGTCAGTATATTTCTGCCTGACTGCATGGCATTACATCTCAGAAGACAGGAATCTTCATTGTCATCATTATGAGAACCTCAGATCTCACTTCACACAGCTTGCTTTTTAACAGCTGCCTGCCCACTTTTCAGTGTGCTGTATGATAACTGTCAGTGAGCTATCAAAGTGTCTGCTTTACATGCAGATAGCAAATCAATTTACTCTGTATCATGTATCTGAATTGTATTTGGAAGGTTTGAATGTTGGCTGGGTCACTTGCTAAATTCCGGTGTGGTTTTTTGGTTTTCGTCAGTTATTCCAAGTGAATACTGTGTTCCTACCTATAAATAGGCCTGAACTGCTTCACTCTCTCTCCTTTCCCTCTGTCCATGTTATCATCTCATTAAACATGCAGTAACCTCTGCAGTTGACACAAAGTTTTTAAAAAATGATTTAGTCTTAAGTTATTTTGAACTTGAAAATGTATGTAATGTGAAGTAACATGTGAAGATACGAGTTATTAAAAATACAGATCGGGTAAAGATACGGAAGACGTGGTCATACCGTCTTGATGTGAGCATTGTTATGCCATTCATGCGGAAAAGTGAAGGTAAACTTCAGAGGAAGGTTAAATAACCAGCATATCGACCATGCACTTTCACATGAACAAGTTCAAATCTTTGTAAGGACTGATTCATCAATTAATCAATTAATCAATTTATTTAGCATCCATGTCTTCTACATAAGCAGCAATAGAACAAGTCCATTTATATAAGTATTACAATTTCGATCCAATAGGATCCATACCTGCTACGTAAATAATAACCCTTACAAATATAAATGACAAGACATAACCACATTAACAATACCTGTCTAAAACCAAATACACAATGATGTAAAACTAAATACAGATCAATTTAAAACCAGAATAAATAACAGTTTTTCAATAGAAATCATTCATAGTTGAACTAAACACAAATCTATTTAAAACCAAATTTAAAATCTATATGTCAATGAAAGAAGTCACTCATCACAGCTACAGGTAAAAACATATATACTTACATTTGACAATAGTAATCGTTATACAAGAAAATTGTACTTATTACAAAGCTCAAGTTGAAAAACATCCATAGACCAAGCTACAATACAATCCCTATAGGTATAAAATATTGAGGCATTCAAAGAACCTATATTAACCACATACAGAATGGCAAGCACCCAAGCAATTTTTAGTCCCAATAACACAGGCATTTACAACTGTCTGGTGGCAAGGTTTTACCTATTATCACGTGAACTGAGTATCATGAACATGGGTTTCTTCAGTTTGTATGGGTAATGCAAATATAGATTTTTAAAATAGGCCACTTTCTTTTCCCTTCCTAATTCCTGTCAGTTCTGTACTGACAGAGAACAGAGTCGTCGCCTGATGTACACATAACTACTCTGTATACAGAGTAAGTGTCATATTACTTTTATATTCAGTGGACTTGTATTCCAAAAACTTTTAATATTTTTTTTAATATCTATTCTCACTCCAACTTTCCAACTTTAACAAAGTGAAAGTATGTCAGCAGGTTATTTCCCATGTGGTTCCATAATTTTTGTTTTAGAACTGGGTATAATTTTTTGTTACTGGTAATTTCACAACAGAAATATATTCATATATTCAGAGGTCATATGCAGTTGTAAAGAGAGCTTGAACCTGAGGTGGTACATTCTTCTTGTTATTTATAGATTCAGTGTTGTTGAAATCTGATGATGCAATGTCACATTTATCTGAAGTGGATTTATACTGGACTTTTGTCACTGCAGTGATACAGATTTCGGGTATAAATTGGACCCTGTTGTGTTGTTTCACAGTTACATGAAAAACAGCAATGAAGACATCCCTGGCATTGGTTTTCCTGGCAACACTCAGCGTGAAGGTGAGTTATGTCCAGCTAATTTCACATTCAGATGTGAAGAACTGAAGCACTAATTTTCAACCTTTCTTTGCATAGTGTTGTTTGTGTTCACATTATTCTATGCATTAGTAACCATTAGTTATTAACCCTTTGGCACCAGAATACAGTACCCAGTGTACTGTGCAAAAGACTGGGATTTAAATGACCCACCCATTAAATAGTATGTTATTGCTCAATGACTGTAGTCATCACGCGACTTTCCCAGCATTCCACCGTGTGATAGGTGTAGTTGTCCTACGGTGCCAAAGGCTTAATTCTTTGAAACCACATACATGTGTTTGGTAGAACTGTAAGTGCAGACACTCTTCTATTCAAATACCTGTCTTTAATTATTATTTCCCTTGACAATATTGCAGTACAGTAATCGGTATTTTTACCGCACTTCTAATTGTATAGCAGCATTGAGATACTGTACACTTGATTGAGTTGTCTTCGTTGCTTTCAATTCCAATTTCAATTTCAATTTCAATTTATTTAACGTTCCATGGATCCACAATAAAAACAATAAGTAGGATATAGAACATGTCAAAAGTAATTATAATATACAGATAAATATAATTAAATGAATGAAATAAAATGAAATGAATATGTTGAATCGAACAAACGATTCCAAGTCAAATACATAAGTTGATACTAAAAAAATAAGCTAATGTATAACAATAATATCATAGTAAACTAAAAACTAGTCGAAATGTAGACTACAACAAATCGTAACATTTACCTGAGAAATAACATTGATATGTCAGGAATATAAACATTTGTATTATGTATATTTACTTAATTTTTATTTTAAGACTTTACACAGCCTCATCATCATTTGCTTATTTGTTTTTTATTTGTTTTGATGGGGGTACCAGGACTGAGATGCTCTTGCAAAGGATTGTTTAAAAACCTGGACATACTACCAGTTCCATGTTTATATATTTTCTCTCTGATTATGTTTCTTGTCAACAATCCTAATAATTTTCAAACTGATTCAACGCTACATTGCATAAATACAAGATACAAGAATCAGTTACACAGGCCTACGGTAAATCTTTCCTGTATACAAAAGGAGGTTACTTATTCTGCTATAAGAATTTATAATAATCTGCTTTCAGACATATCAAGGCTCCAAACTAATAAATCAAAGTTTAGGCTTGCTTTGAGAAAATATCTTATTACTCATACCTCTTACTCTCTTGAAGAATACTTCTCTTGTAATCAGGAAGTACTACTTCCTAATTTGTAAATCTTGAAATTCTTGTCCCATCTTTGATGTTTGATGTTTTGATTTTTTATCGTGGACCTTTGATGTTTGACTTGGAGTCATGGATTGTTTGGCTGTTGAATGTGTTTAACGAGCTGTATTTGTTTCTTGCCCGTTGTGTGCGTCTCTGTGTTGTCTGATTCATATTGATTGACTTGTCTCGTATTCAACTGTTGTTATGACAGAAATTGGATCTGTGACGTGAATATGTATGTATCTATTTCTACATTAAACGGGTTATGTCTGTCACAATGCCATCACGTGTATTGCACCAAATGGCCTGTAACTTCATACAGGCTACAGTGTAGGTGGCTTTACTATCAGGGTTGCTGTCTCCTGTGATATGATACCATGTGGTTTGGTAGCTAGGTACTGACGTTTAGGAAGTACCTGCTACATCCATCTTCAAACGTGGAGGTGGAAACAGCACCTTTCTCTGAATTATTAGGGCATATCTGCCAAACTACATGGAATAAAACCCCAAAATGTAGTGATCTTTAGTCACTGGTGTAAAAACCTCAAATCTCACAAATGTTACATGTTTCATAACAGAGTATTTTGGTCATCTTGTATGACTTGAAGTACACTTATGTGAAGTGTTTTGTGTGGGAAGTCTTAGAATTGTTTTTGTGTTCTTTGAGATATGGATGATATCAGGAGAGTTTATCTGAGGAGCTGTTATTTGCAATGCAAATGCTACAGTGGTCAGTAGTCCTACCTTGGGTGTAGAAAAGATACTTCTGCAAGTACCTTGTAAAGATAAAACTTGAGATGACTGGATGTATTAGGCAAACCAGGACAGGCAATTGAGAAAAAACTATGCTTGCTCTTTGGTGGAATCTACAGTGTGTTGAATTTTGACTTAATTTACTTCCCAGTGTCATCTGTGTTTATGGGCACATCTGTACCTACCATTACCTGTAAAAAGTTGCAACTCACAATGAATCAGTAACACAGGAAAGACACCCCAATAGTAACAATAACAGTATAAAAGCATAAATGTGAATATGTTGACACGAGTTTCGTGTCTCTACTCACTGCACATGAGACTCGCATATGTCCACGAAAATTTAAAGTAAAATTTAATGTAGGTTGGAAGACAGAAGAATGTAATACATGGGATTGCTGCATGACTGAACAGCTGTTACAATAAAAACTGCAGGCAAGTTATTTACTTACAAAGAAATTGATCAAAAGAAATATTTCATGAGTTAGAGTGAAATAAAAAAAACAGTATTCAGTAGCATGTTTTATACATTGTGTTTAACAGTTAACGGCAAGATTTCAAGAAACATCATATCACAAATATCATTAAAATATATAAAGATACCTTTGCAGTCAGTTACAGAAACAAGAACTGAAATATTGGTGTTCTTTAAAAGGATTCTTTGACAGAACATGAAAAGTTTAAGTTTGGAACATTTTCTGTTATAATTATGAAACTTTCTACCAGTGTGTTGATGCACTGAAAGTACAAACTGTAATGTTAAAGTGTAAGGGTAACTGTCAGAAACTGGTATGGGTAACTGTCTGAAACTGATAGGGGTAACAGGTCAAAATATATAATGGGAATCAAAACTGAGTAGAATTTTGGTGGTGCATAACACTTTGAAGCACAGAATACAACTAAATAATAAGTATTCAGTTTGTACCTCACATACAGGAGGCCATCTCTATTATAAGGACCAACTGGTTAATGTGCTTTGGGGAAATAATCTCCGCTTATTGCAAGAATCATACAAAACACACAAATATACTGTGCTGAGAAAATGTGAGTTTTCATTATGTTAAAGTGGGTGATATATGCAATAATTGCTGTGCCTTAAAGCTTCAAATAAACATACTTGGAATCTACCAAGGACTAAGTATAAGTTGATTTAATAATTAAAACTTTATGAAAAGTGTACACTCACCTAAAGCCCTTGAGACTCCACATCTAATGAACAAACCTTACGTTTCTTGTGCAGGCTGAGGTCAACCTGAAATACTTGAAGCCCCTTGACATCATCAGGCCTGTAAACCCGAAGTACACAGCACAGGAATGGCAAGAAATCTATGCAGCACAGAAACCAAGTCCTGAGTATTATCCTGATTTCAAGAAGGGCTCCGAACCACAGCCAGGTAAAGACTAACCTCAGGCAAATGAGTGATGGTCATGAAGACAGTAGTCTGTTCATATGAACTGACATTATGAGTATGTATCGTGTAATTAATGTGAGCTGTCGTACATTGCTTTCTGTTGCTGTATTGAAATATGTTTATCTTTATGTAGAGTTTGCTGGAAAGGTCCACATACATCTGGATGAACAGCAGGACCGTATCACTGGCGGTATCATTGCAAACCGTTCTCAGTTTCCATGGCAGGCTGCATTCGTAGTTGACAATGCCTATTTCTGTGGTGGTTCTCTCATCAGTACACAATGGGTTCTTACAGCTGCACATTGCGCGTAAGTGTGCACAGAGATGTGCCTTAATTGTTGTCATGAAATATGCAGACAAGCATGAAAGCAAACACGAGATGGACGTAGTAGTGACCTACAACAGTGCCAGCAAATGAAAGACCATTTAATGTGAGTCGTTTCTCCTTCACTTAATTTTGTGAGCTCCAAGGTTCTTCCACGTACGTCGCTGTGTATGTTCCATAAACTTCCTTGGCAGTTTCTATCTGCACAAAAAAAGTACAACGTTTATATATTTGTATTATGAAGTATAATTTTGTGATAGGCATTCTTCATTTCTCTGAGAAACAAACATGGACTTTCATTCACGCTGCCAATGTGCGTTAGCTCTGATGGGTTGAAGTTGTGGTGTTCTGTTTCTAAGCTTTTGAGCATAAAGTTCCTTAACTTCTGAGATAATAAGGAAAAAGATATACGTATACTGTAATAAAAGGTAAGGTTGTCCCTGTGCACACTATGAAGTTATATAGGAGAAGCAGAGGTAAAGCTCTACTCATTCTTAACCTCGACACTAGACTGAGGTGAACCTTGTATGATTCGATATGACATTGTATGTTGCGGTATAAAATATTTAAGGGAACCAGTGAGCTCGCACATCACTGGGAGTATCTGTTTTGTTGATTTCCACACCCATTTTATTTATGGTTTAATTGTTTGGAGTTGGGATACTGAAGTAAGGGTACCTTCCAATTGCCAAAGAATGTTGTATGAGTAATCAATGGTGTAGGGAAACAAACTTTCTATAGGCAGGCATTCAGGGATTTGAATATACCACCCATAGCTTGTATATCCATAATGTAAGTAGTATGCTGTATTAAAAGAAACAAAGTGTGGAGTGGAATATAGAAGATGACAATTGGAATACGTGAAATAAAATTGGTTTTCCATGTTCAGTTTGTAACACAGATTTGTTTAAAAGTGTAGTGAATGTGAGAATTAAATTATGTAACAAAGTATAAAATAACGTTACAGAATTGGACAAGTGCAAGTTTTTAGGCACACTCACATAAATAGCAAGAAGCACCTGTTAGCTTTGTCACGTCTGTTCGTCTGTCTCTCTGTCCACATGTATCAGTGCAGCTCCCACTAGATCGATTTTCATGAAAGTCTGTTGAGAAACACCAAATTTCGGTAAAATTGGACGATAGTATTGGGCACTTTACACAAAAACCTGAGTATGTTTATATTGTTGACAGCATTACAGAATACTTTGTAGTTTGGCAACAGTGCAAAGGGAACCCATTCTTCTGTTTCCATAACAACACTCAACAGTTTTATATTGTTGACAGCCACATGTTAGTCAACAGCAATACAAACGAAACACATTGTTACATTTCCATGGCAACAATGGTTATGTGAATGCTCCCCAGTATTATGTTGTGCATATGTTGCCTGCCTTGTTTTAAAATGATGCCAAGATCCTTCCTGTCAGAAAATACATTTTATTCAGTGGAAGACTGTGTGTCACATTACATTTGTTAGTGTTAGCCTGTGAGAGAAGGAAGAGTTAGTGAGTTGTCATATATTAGTTTATGTACTGTTGGTGAAACAATATTCATGCAGTTTTAGTAGGGTTCTGTTTAGTTAGGTACCGACTGTGATTGAATGAAGTTGACCTTTGTTATGTCTGAAGCTTAACCGAAATGGCTTAACCATAAACAAAACTGAAACTGTCTTTCACTTGATATGTGAAAGGAGAAAATGTGACTAGGAAAAATATTTTTATGAGATTTGAGGTTCTCACATCGGTAGCCTTATATGTACTGAACTTCATAGCCACATACAGACCACCAAAGACCTGGATTTTTCAATTTTTTGTGTTTTAACATTTGTTTTATTTATTTCTTTCTCAATTATTTTGATACTTACAGGCAGAACCACTATAGAATGAAGAATATAATTTATAAAAATCCTTACACACCCTTTTACTTAAAAAAATATTGAAAAAATATATGTCACATGGATGAATAAACTTTTTCAAACATACTTTGATGTACGGTGTTCTTTTATTTTAAGAATTGCCAGTACAAATTAATTTGTATTGTTACTTCAGCAGCACTTCTCATTGAATGAAATGAGAAAAATTGTGGTCTTTATTCCCATTCTCAATAGAAATATTGAACACTAATTTTCATCAAGATTTTTGCAACAAAAGTGCTGTGTATGGAAGATTATGCATGTATGCATTGATCCCATGAAACGTTGAGAACTAGTTACCCATTGACATATTTTCACATCCCAGTAGACTTGATTCTTCACTGTCACCACTCCACAAATCTTAAAACTCAAATTGAAACGTTTTCACCAGCACAGTACCGTACTGGTGTCAGGCACAGTCCTGCCTGGACCATAGTCCTGTCATTTGGACACTGGCTCATCATTCTGGAGTACCAGTTTCATTTTTCAGTGACATCATGTAGGCAGTGTGGCACTGGTCCATGCTTTTCTTCCAACTTCTTTATTGTTCTGCAGCTACTACCTATTCTACCAATGCTCAGTAATCATTTATCATGACCTTGTGATTTGTGCATTATCTCTTACATCACACACTAATACTTCCTCAGTCTCTGAGTTACCTGTAACACAGCACTTGACTGGCCATAGAATAAAAAGCACGGTTCTATTTTAAAACATACATTTGTTTTAGTGGAAGTGTTTATCAGATAGTACTGGGAGCTAATCGGATTGATATAGTTGAGGAGGGTGCAGAGACGCACCTGGCAGTAAACAGTATCGTCCATGATCAGTACGATGAAGACACCGTCAACAATGATATAGCAGTCATCCAGCTGCCATATCCAATTTCCTTCAGCCGTGAGTATTGTCATGTTTAGATGTATATTAAAATAGTTTTCCTTATTTGGAAACAACAAAAGTGTTCGTGATTTGATGCTCCCGCTGTAGTGCTGGTGAGAGCTGCGTAACTTCCCAGAAGAATGCAAATCTTAACATAAGTGTTGCCTACATTGTTAATGGCACAGATATTGATTGACTTGTTATCTGTTCCATGCATGGAAAGATTCTGCAGTATTTTCAATACCCAGTACAGTGTTGCAATATCATCAATACGCAGTAACTACTGTAATTACTATCACAACAAGGGGTGTATGTACTGCATGTGGGAAACTTGGCTGTGCCTTAGCCCTGAGCCTGAGGACCTTCTGTTGTGCCATCAGGCACCCCAGTTTGTCTGCAAATGTTATTCATTTTGTAAAAATATAATCCTTTATTCAATCATAAATATAAATTGAAACAAAATAATAACAACAAGGAAGGGTTGTTAAGTAGTTCACCTCAGAATTATTCAAAATGTTCTGTTTGTGTCTTTCTTAAACTCCACCTGGACCTCCAGTATGTTGGTGTGTTAGTGACCGAGCATCCATGGTTATTGAATGTCATGGTAAAGGCGAGGACTTCTGCTTACTGTAATGCTACATAAGCTTAGTAGTATTTGAATGCCTACTGAAAGTTAAGGGGGGAAAATTTATATTTCCCATCCTTAGGTATGATTTACACGGATGGCCTTTCCAGTAAACCACTCTTGGATGTACTACATCATACTCCTGGCGGGCCGCTTTGATATTACAGTCGCAGTGTACAAGCACACTGTGAACCTGACAGTTCTGAAAAGCAGTTTAAGGGAATAAGCGTGGTGGCGGTGGCGGTGGCGGTGGCGGTGGCGGTGGCGGTGGTGGTGGTGGTGGAGGAGGAGGAGGAGGAGAAGGAAGAAGAAGACGAAGATAAAGAAGAAGAGGAGGATGATGATGATGATGATGATGATGATGATGATGATGATGAAGAAGAAGAAGAAGAAGAAGAAGAAGAAGGAGATGAAGAAGAGGTGGTGGTGGTGGTGGTGGTGGTGGTGGTGGTGGTGGTGGTGGTGGTGGTGGTGGTGGTGGTGGTTGTGGCAGTGGCGGTGGCAGCGGCAGTGGTGGTGGTGGTGGTGGTGGTGTTGGCGGCGGTGGTGGTGGTGGTGGTGGTGGTGGTGGTGGTGGTGGTGGTGATGGTAGTCTATATGGGTACCTCTAATACCAAGTGGTGACACTGCAATATTGACTGAAACATTGCCATATACTGCTACCATCTTCTGGTCTTGGTACATAACTGAGCTTTGTTTTTCATCCTATTTCAAGCAATGTGACATAGAAGTAAGTTGACATATATTACAACAAGCAGTGTATTCGGGTAATCAAATCGAGAAGACTGAGATGGGCGGGGCATGTGGCACGTATGGGGGAGGAGAGAGGTGCATACCGGATTTTGGTGGGGAGACCCGAGGGAAGGCGACCACTTGGGAGACCCAGGCATAGATGGGAGGATAATATTAAGATGGATATTCGGGAAGTGGGATGGGAGGACATGAACTGGATTGATCTGGCTCAGGATAGGGACAGGTGGGGGGCTCTTGTGAATGCGGTAATGAACCTTCGGGTTCCATAAAATGCGGGGAATTTCTTGACTAGCTGAGCAACTGTTAGCTTCTCAAGAAGGCCTCTGCTCCATGGAGTTAGTTAGTTAGTTAGTTAGTTAGTTAGTTAGTTAGTTAGTGTATTGCTTAGACTAAATGTACACGTAGTTCGGAATTACAAGTTATTCTTAACAGAGTACGGAGAGATCATCTTGAATGTTTCAGCTTACGTCAGTCCTCCGAAGCTGCCACCCAGCAATCTTGGAAGCCTTGCTGGTGAACGTGTAATTGTCAGTGGATGGGGTTTAACTTCTGACAGTAAGTACATTGTTTTATAGTTTTATTTTTTTATTTTTAAAAATTATGTAAATCAACACAACTGTGGCAGAGCTGAAGAAACAGGCCATGTTCAGTAAATTCACTGGTCACTTTGAATAACTTCTAACTATATTTATTTATTGTATCATATGAAGTATAATGATTGTCAGGCAGCTGCACTGCAGTGTTAGGTGTGGATTAGAAATAAGGTCAGTAATAGAATCAATAAAAGTAGCTCAGTAATGAGTGCATATATCGTGGCATGTGTGCTATAAGAATTTGCGTTGTATCAAACAAATTATAGTACAGTATTTACAATCTTCAGATATTGTAGGTTATCATCGTAGTTACTTTTTTTTAATATGGTCTATCCCATTGTCTATTCATTCTTAACACAGTGATAAAGTAATGATGTCTGTACAGCACAACACAAATTCAATATATTTATTTATATATTGTCCATTTATATACGCGACATATTCTGCACTACTTGGTTGTAACTGACACTTGTGAGATCTCGCAAGGAAGTATGCAATTTGCCTTGTATCACAGTTTTGCTACACAGCACACCAGAAGTCGGTCTATAAGACCGAAACGTGTTGTGTGTATTAATGGATGATATATAAATAAATATATTGAGTTTGTGTTCTGCTGTACAGACATCATTACTTTACAATTGTATTACTAGTTAATTTTATCATAGTTGTAAATTGCACCAAATTTTTATTAAAGTAATTGAAATCTTTTACTGCTGATTGGTAACCCAGCGACTCCTTATATTTGCCAGGTGACAGCGACATCAGCCCACGTCTTAGGTATGTCGAACTCACGGTCATTACCAATCAAGAATGTGCCGACATTTATGGCAATGTCATTACTTCCACCAAGATCTGTGCTTCTACTACTGGTGGCAAGAGCCCCTGCGATGTAAGTTTTTCTCATCTCATTGTTCTCCAGTTGACTTCTTACCATCCACAGCACATGATGGTGCCTCAGTTATACAGACCACCACAGTGGTTACCATGTGTCTCTGTTGTATATTTCTCATTTGAAGCGTGAGACACACCACACATGGATCTGGCCACAACATACTCACCCAATGATGTGCACTGTTTTTCCAAGATACTTTCTGTTGAATTTCTGTGCCTCTGAGTTGACAACCCTAATCTCAATTACCAGTTAATACATTTAAACATGTTATCTGTTTTGTGCTGCAGGGTGACAGTGGTGGTCCACTTGTTTTCCCGGTTGATGGCGTCTACAATCAAGTTGGTATTGTGTCATTTGGTGCTGCAGATGGTTGTGAACTGGGGTACCCTGCTGCCTTCACCAGGGTGAGCAGCTACCTCAGCTGGATTGAATCAAACACAGGCATTTCACTTCAGCTTTGAACATCACAACAGCACGATGGAAGCACATAATTTCAGGAAGTAATTTCAGTGTGATTTGCCATGAATGGGGTTTATCAGTTAACTACTTGCACCTCAGAGCAAGAAAATTGTACTAATTTTGTGCTTTAATAAAGTTATATCATGTGGCTCTTCCACTCAGCTTTGGGTAATAATGTTTAAAGTTACTTGATGATGATATGATGGATTGTTTAAGGTTGTTTCTTTGGACTTCATCTGTCTTTCTAATTCTTTATATAAAAACAACCACATTTCAGAAATTGGTTCTGTTTTCATATTCGGATGGAGAGGTATGAAAGAATTCTGATAATCGTTGCACTTGTGTGTAGATGTAGGAGGAGGATAGATACATTCGGACACATTTCCACCTGCAGATGGAAATAGGACTCATTTCCAAAACATGGTGTTCATGTGCAGGATGAGGTTGGACAAATTGCAACTGAATAGCCCTGCCCATTGAAACAATAATACTGGATTAGCACTGTGCCATTTTGGGCACGAGGTCTTCAACATACACTACACACAGTGCGCCCTTCTGCATCCTTGACAAAGTTTTCCGCCCCTCCTAACTTTAGTTCCAGTTTGGTTTCCTTCCCAGAGATCTATCTTCGCTCTGCAGCCAGCTTTAGACTTGACAGAATGTTTTCTAAATTTGATTTGGGACAGTGTTTCTACATTATATTTTGTGTTCAGGTAGAATCTGTCAGTGCTGTAGGCTTTTGATTTCTCCTTTGTTGGTTTTATTTGCTTCAGTGCTGGCAAATCTTGTGTATATAATATTGTTGTTTGTAGCCTACATTCATGCAGTCTAATTTATTTCAGTGGGGCAATGTATTAGTACCTTGAAACAGGCCTCAGGCACTTTCTCATCCATTGTTTGCCCATGTCTATTCATCACCCACTTCAACCTGCAATAACATCTGCAGTTGATACAAATTTGCTAAAGAAAATGGTTTGATTCTTAAGCTGTTTAACAGTACAACTTAAACTTAATGGTTTATATAATGTCAAATGTGAAGGGAAGATAACTACAAATGTAGACTGGGTAAGGGTATGCTAAGATATGAGCATGCCCTGTTCCACATATAAGCATTATTGTGCCATTTATATGGAGAAGTGAAGATAAACTTGAGAGAAAATTAGACAACAAACAAATCAGACATACACTTTCAGGTACCTAGTTCAAATCCATATAAGGCCTAAGTATCTTGAACACAGTAGTGTTGAATTTTTATGGTTAAATCCAAATACACATACACATTACATGAAATACACCATTATGGTATAACATCAGTTTACATAACATGCAGTCATAGCCTTAGTGTGTTTCTATCATCATTGCTAATCTGCAGGGAGACAGTTTTTGGGTTTACAGATGTCGGCCAGGGTGTTGAATGAATGAATAAATATGGGTCGAACCCTTATGGTCCCAATGCATGTAGACCTTTGACAGGCCCTTTGTGCCCCCTCACTAGGTCCAAGTCACGAGAGCCGTCCCTTTTTAAAAAAGTTCCAGATTGCCCCCAGACTTAGACCTCTAATATCCTCAGGGTCCAGAAAAACAGATCCCAGGTAAATGTGTCTGAGCATTGCCAGGGCTTCACACTCACACAAAACATGGGCTGAGGTTTCCTCCTCAGCACCACATTTGCTACACAAGGGACTATTCGTGAGCCTCATTATGTGAATGGTTGGGGTGTTACACTGCACAGTTATTTGCCAGAATAGTGTAGCTGTATGTACAGTGACACTGTGTATGACATAATGCATCATGTTTTCATATGGTTATTCAACTTGCTGGGAGTTGCTTATGAGACATGTCACTGAATACCAGATCAGTACTGCAGATACAAAGTACGCAGAGTAGAGAAAGCTGAACTGTACCAGAATTAAAATGTATTCACTGATACCCATATGACTTCATCAAGAAGCTGTGGTACTTCAGTGTAAGACAGCTAAGGAGAAGTGAGAGAAGACTTACAGGCATATACTTCTATCAATTTGTGCTGATTTTTGTGGATGTTACAGTGAACTAAGTGCAAGCATAAGTGATTTTACTAGTAATTGTATATAAGTATGAGTTTAACAGCTACACCTACATAATATATAGAGTTAAAAGTCCCAACATATAGAATATGTAGAAAAATGATGTTGTTCTGATTTTTAAATATTGTGCTGGAGAAGGACGGAGAAGCTCAGTTAGACTGATCATGTGGAAAGCGAAGAAGTATTACACAGAATCAGGGAAAAAAAGGATATCCTCCATACAATAAAAAGAAGGAAGGCTAACTGGACTGATCATAACTTATGTCAGAAATGCTGTTTAAAACGTGTTATTGAAGGGAAAATAGGATTTGGGGGGGGGGGGGGGGCGCAGAAGGGCATCTTATATGCCGGTTTCGTAGGCCCTGGATGACCTCCAATGCACGACAATGAATGGATGTTGGAAGAAGCTTTGGTCATAAGCAGTTAATACCTCTGCTATTTCCACAGCAAGCAGGATGAAATAAGGAACACCCTCATGTTTTGCCATAAGGTATTCCATGAGAAGGGTTCCAAGATTTTGGAGGAGGCAGGTACCTGTGAAGTTCATGACTCTTACAATGCTTAGGTAAGAGCTGACCATGCTTAGTGAACCACAGGATGAGCAAGATGCTGACACTGTTGTGGAAATGACTCAACTGACTACCACTGCGTGTAAGAAATGCCTCCAGATAGTGGATGAATTCATTGGGGTTGGGCATGTCATGGATCTCTGCCAGAAACTGAAGCACAAGGTGGAGGCTACCATGATACAATTGAAGGATGTATGTTAAAACATGCGGAGGAAGGCAAACCATTCGAAGATCATATCTTTCCCTAGTTAACCTTTTACCCTCCTTTTTGCCATGCATGCTGTTAATTCCATCACCCTGTTTACTTTCAACCTTGAACACCGTCATCCCAGTAGACAGCAGCATAAATGTTTCATGTTTATTATTCATTAATCTTACACATGCATTTTCATTTTTCTTATGCGTTTGGGTTCCTTAACTGTATTTTTTACATGAAGTTTTAGCCTTGTGCACATTAGATTTACCATTCATGGGAGTTTTCATTAACATTTTCTTCAAGAACAAAAAGAGTTTGCTGTACAGAATCCAACAATCTAATCAAATTCATAACAACTGAACACTTGTTTCAGTGCCTAACAAGTGTTATCTAATACACAAATAACAGTGAGTTACTTTATCTGTTAAGAAAAGGAATTCCCAGCAGTCAAGTTGGTAATCTCTTTCTTAATATTTGGAAGGTCTGAAGCTGTAAATTGGCTGTGGGTATCCTCAGTGAGGTCTTTCCCTCTTTTCCTCGGTCCCTCTAATCTAATGGCGGTATAGTGCCATGAATTAGTCCTCAGCCACTTCATTCCACAGGCTTTCCTATTCATTATTACCTGTGGTACTTAATGTGACTAGTTAAAATTGTCATCATGTAAATCACCAACAAAAAGAATGAAACATATTTCATTGGAAGAGCAGCATGAAGAATAAATTATAATTTCTTGGGGCAGGGCAACTAAATGACTGTCATGGTTTATATCCTGTTATTAAGAGTGCATTATGTACAAATGCCTGAGCATAGTCGTTCTGTTGTTCTGTACCAGTAAGAGTTGTGATAAAACTGCAGGATGTCTGCAGTAAATGACAGTGAGATACACCTCTGCTTGGGCTGGTGTTGCAGGAATGACATTTACCAATAAACCATTATCACAAAATAGCGACAGTACTCATTATATCAAGCTGCATGAGCTCTTGGTGTTTGTATTCAGTAAAAGTGCGATATTGTAGTGTCACTCAAGGACTGTAATGTGTAAGAGATGATCTGTGGAAACTGTAGTTAGGGACAGGAATTTAAAGTCTGCCATTGCTTTTTGAACAGGCTTTGTACCAGCTGTATATGGAAGCCTTCGAACAGTGGGTTGCAACGACTTGTACTCTGATCATTAAAGGCAACAGTAAGACCTTGAATATCTTGTAACTTAATATACTTATTTGTTGTTTTATCTTCTTTTATTTTTAGGACAGGCTTTAATTTTGTACTTAATTATGTGATTAATCACTTGGAATTTTGCAATGCAAAAGTCAACATGTCATTTTCTGTTGCAAAATAACTTGTGCTTTTGACATGGTTGTCAAGTGCTGTTATTGATAGGAAAATTGATGTTGAAGTATTGCAGTGTTATTATCACTTACAGATATGGTAATGGTGAAATTTATGAATATCAAGTTTATCTGGAGTTGTTTGTAACACAGTCTTATTATCACTTACAGATAGGATAACAACGAAGTCGTATGCATGAATATCAGGTTTATCTGAAGTGGTTTGTATGTTGGACTTCTGTCATTACAGTGACCCAGATTTTGTGTATAAATTGGATCCCTGCTGTGTTGTCACATAGTTCTTTCTCCTGCGCGTGAAAAGCAATGATGAAAATATTTGTGGCTTTGGTGTCCGTGGCAACACTTGGCCTGTTGGTAAGTTATGTTCAGCTGATAGGTTTCACATACAGTGAACAGAAATAGCGGAAACAGTAATTTTGATTCCCTCATTAATAATTGCTGTTCGTGTTTATATTGTTCTACATATCTGTAACCATTAATTATTAATTCTGTTAAAGTGTGTACATGTGTCTGCCATAACTGTAAGCACGCGCACGCATATCTTTAGATACCTTTCTTTTTAATTCCAATTTTTTGTATCAACATTGTGATAGAGTAATTAACATTTGTACTTCATATGTAAATGTGTCTTAATGGTGAGATATTGTGCATTCATTTTGCTCTTTCACACTTCCACCCAGGCTTTCTTAGCAAATGTTTATTTTTACCTCAAAACAGGTCACATCTGCCACAGTGCCATCACTGCCATGGCAGTGAATGTCCTGTAGTGTTGTACAAGCTACATTGTAGGGCTCTTTACCATCGAGATTACTGACTCCTGTGGTATGACACCATATAATTTTGTAGATAGGTACAGCACACATTTTCGAGAGACCTGCTATGTCCATCTTCAGACATGGAAGTGTAAGGTGTAAGAGTACCTTCCTTTGAATCATTGGTCCGTATGTACTAAAGTACATTATGCCACGTCCAAAAATATGTGTATCCTCAAAGTCACTAGCATTAAAACCTGAAATCCCACATGTGCTACGAAGTTTCCATAAGAGAGTATCAGTGCGTACTTTGGCCATGTTGTATCACCTGAAACACAATTGTGCAAAATCCTTTCAGTGGAAGGTTCTTAGAACTGTTTTGGTATTTTGTTATACAGACCATATCAGGAGAGTGAAAGTAGAGAGCTGCTATCTATAATGTTAACACTAAAGTTGTCAGAAATGTCTCAAATGAAGAAGAGATACTTCTGCTAGTTTGCTGTAAGATTAAACTTACACACCTGTTCAGATTAGAGAACTCAGTACAGATGAACTTAGAATAAAGTTTGCATCTATGCTGGTTGTCTGGTAGAATCTTTCTTTGGTCTAATTTTCGCCTTTTTTCCCATCTGTTGTAACCTAGGTGTGTGGTTATACTTGTACATATGTCTGCCCCTCTGTATAAAAATATCCATCTCCATTGAACTAGTAACAGATAACGGACGTACCCAGTATAACATAAACGTTACAAAAAAACATAAATGTGAATGTACTGACAAAAGTTTTGTTCCTGAATGTAATATGCATGAGACTCACACATGTCCACAAATGTTTAAAATAATAGTGTAATGCAGGCTATAAGACAGGAAAATGTTATATATGTGTTTCCACGACAGCTAGTACATGAAGAAATACCATCCAGTGATTCACTCATAAAGAAATTTCTCCACATTAATATTTTATAGGGTATAGTGAAATAAAAATTAACTTTGTTTAATAATTAATGTCCAGATTTAAAGAAGCTAGAAATGTATGAAAATGTGCCATAACCAGTAACAGAAACAAGTTACATACTCATGTGCTATCAAAGGATCCTTCGAGTAACATTAAAAGTTTAATCTGAACCGTATTCTGATATGATCAGCAAACTTGACATTTTGA
This sequence comes from Coptotermes formosanus, assembly GCA_013340265.1. Classification (NCBI taxonomy): domain Eukaryota; kingdom Metazoa; phylum Arthropoda; class Insecta; order Blattodea; family Rhinotermitidae; genus Coptotermes; species Coptotermes formosanus. Next base: position 1,473,432 of record BLKM01000519.1, read on the forward strand.
TGCACTGCAAGCACTAAATGTGATATTAACCCTTTAAAGACGAAAAGTAATCTGCTTTATATAAAGACTCTGTGCGTACCGTGCAGTAAACACTTTCAACCTCGGCTATAAAAAACGAATGAGCTGCTGATGTTTACAGCAAAAGTTGCAGTTTGTTCCGAGATATGTACAGAATACATAAACGCGATTTGAGCACTATGGAGAATTACTTAATGTTAAACCTGGTGGTACGTAAAGTTACCGCTAGGCTTTAAAAGGTTAAGTGTATGGGTAACTGGCTGAAACTGATATGTATAATATGTCAAAATATCTGATGGGAATCAAAACTGCATAGAGTTTGAGTGTTACATAACCCGTGGAAGCACAAAATACAACTAAATAATGCTATGCAGTTTGTACATCACAGAGAAGAGACTGTCCCCATTATAAAAACAAAGTATTTAATGCTGTCTGGGGTAGTAATCATTATTTATTGCAAGAATCATACAAACCACATAAATAGAGTGGAACTCTGTTATAACGTCATGAAAGGGACTGAATATTTTGTGTCATTATAAATGAGTGTTGTTATAAGTGAGGAATATAATGTTACAGTAAACAGTCAGGAATTAATTTGTACCACAGAATACCTGACACTATAGACAAGGTGTCATATAAACTGACATCATTAAAACCGGGTTCGACTGTATAATGTGTTAAGAAAATGCAGACTTCTGTTATATAACAGCAGGTAGTATATACTGTGTTAAATATATACAAGGACTTACCATTAACTTGTGTACACCAAAAAGTGCAGTGCTTGTGGCTGCACATCTAATGCATCGGCATAATTTTTCTTGAGCAGGCTGAGTCCAGCCTGCAGCATTTGGAGCCCCTTAAGGTTGGTATGCCTGTGTACCCCAAGTACACAGCACAGGAGTGGAAAAACATCTATGCAGCACAGAAACCAAGTCCCGTGCAGTATCCTGTCTTCAGTGTACCACAACCAGGTAATTTCTTGTTCCACACATTTGAGTTAAAATGAGAAATATAGTAACATGTTCACATGACCAGACTGTCATTGCAGTTGCCACATGTTTAGTGTGTTCTCTCATATGCTGCTGTCTAGTGCTATATTGATATATGTTTGTTTTTAATGTAGAGGATGCTGGAAAAGTACATGTACGTCTGAATAAAGGACACCAACGTATCACTGGTGGTAACGCTGCAGAACGCGGTCAGTTCCCATGGCAGGCTCTTGTCATAATTGACGACACCTATATCTGTGGTGGTTCTCTCATCGATAACAGAACAGTTGTTACTGCTGCACATTGCGTGTAAGTGTAAACAGCTATACTCAGACAAGCACAAAAGTAAACACCAAGTGGCCAAGGAAGAAACTTATACTGGCAACAGAAAATGAAAGGCCATTTAAGATTGAGTACTTTCTGTTTCACTTGATTTCTATGAGCTGCATGATACTTCCACGTGCATCGCTGTACATTATGTGTTCTCTCTAGTGGTGCACAAATCCTGGATGCCAGGTCACCATGGTAACTAGAGTTTATTTGGTGGTGCCTCATATTTGTGGACACTTGGTGTGGAACTTGCTTTATGTCAGCCTTTTGGCACTTCGAATTTCGATGTGTTTCCTAAATTTTTGGAAGATTTGTGCACCCCTGGTGTTATGAATTTGCAAAGAGTTTCTCTTCACACAAGAAAGTGGTAGAAGGATTATGTATTCATGTTTTGACTTAGAACATTGTCATAAACATGGTTAAGTTTTCTTAAAGTACCAATTTACTCCTTCTCAAGGAGGTATAATAGTCACAGCCAACTTTCTTTTATTCTTTTATTATTGAGCTACCAAGGTTTTGGCTTCATGAAGCTGTCAGCAGGCCCTACATATACAAGAAAACTCTACATAGTTGGAGGGAAAGGCCTCCAACTATGTAGAGTTTTCTTATTCTTATATGACGATTGGGATGATAAACATTCAGTTTTCTTAAATTTATGCATAATGGGAAAACACACATGCTTACAGGTATTTTTCATTGCACATGAGTATAGAGAAAATGTGATTATGAGGAATGTGTTTGTGAGATATGATGTTCCCACAGCAGTATTCATATACATCCAAATCTGCATAGCATCATATAGGTTACCAAAGACTTGAATCTTCCAAATTTTGTTATTTTATGTTTTGTTTTATCATGCCTTTCTCAGTTATATAGATACTTCTAGGAAAACCACTATAGATAACATAAATCTGTTACACACAGTTTTACTGAAAGAAATGTATAGGAAAGATATATATCATGTCCATGTATAAACTTTTTAAACATGCATTAATCTACTGTGTTCTTTTGCTTTAAGAAGTGCCCATACAGGTTTATTTGTACCATTATTGCATTGGTACTTCTCATTGAATGAACTGAGAAAAATTATAAAATTTATGTGAATCTCCAACAGTAACTTTGATAAAGATCTTTCACAAAAAAGTGCTGTGTATTTAGAATTACGGGCGTATAAAACAATCCTTCAAAAGCTCGAGACCTAGTTACCTAATGATGCAATCTCGCATCCCAGTAGACCTGAATCTTTAGTGTCACCACTGTGAGAACCTCAAATCTCGAATCTAAACATTTTCACTGGTATAGTACGATACTCTACTTTCATTGTCTTAACTTCCAGCATGTAGAGCTGTGATAGCATTCAGATGCATATCTGTGGCTATCACTTACAAGTGACATGCCGTTATTTGAGTATACTTTGCACCTAAACTACTTCTGAAGCCTCAGCGTTTTATCAAGCCTTTCAGTTTTTTCTATCACAGTTTTCAAATATTTGCTAACTTAAATCAATTATAATTCTGTTAAATGATTAAATTAATTATCGCAATAACAAAACAGTTATGCTACAGGTGTATGCAGCAGATTTGTGTTAAATTTTAGTACATCTGTATACAGCTGCTGGTGTTATATCCAAGACACCATAAGCTTTAGTGGGTGAACAGATATTACCATTTATTTGTTCACATCAGTTCAAATCTGTGTGATCCTGGCCATAATTTCTGTCCTAGTACCAACTACTATATAAGATGTGGCTACCATTATGATCAGCTACTATGTATATCTTCTGTGTGAGTACCCTGCTGTAAATGATATCCAGGCTCACTGTATGAGACTCAGTCCTTGCAAGACCACAATCCATGCAGTTAGGCGGTGCGTTACCACTGTGTAATATCAGGTGACTTCATATGAGATCCATGGTGGACTGCATGGTAGTGGTCCAGGTTCTTCTCCCAGTTTCTGCCTCTTTCCCCCCACTTAACATTCCACCATATATCATCACCTTGTGAAGCATGCATTGTCACTGACATCATCACATACTACCATATCCACAGTCTTTTAAGTCAGGGATTGTATCTCAGATGCATCACTTGACTGGTCAAAGAGTAAAGAAGTAACTTCAATTTTAAAATGTGCAACAGAGTTGCCGGAAGTACTTATGAAGTGAGACTGGGAACTACTCGGCTTGATATAATTGAAAGTGACTCAGTGAGAACCATATCAAGAACCGCCATCGTCCACAGCGGGTACGATGGGACCACCCTGGTAAATGACATAGCAGTTATTAGGCTGCCCACAGCAGTTGACACCAATGGTGAGAATTATCATATTTTGATGAATACGAAACTAATATTCCTTATTCATGAACCATCCCAGTTGCTGCCTGCATTGTTGACAGCACAGAACTTCATTGGTTTGTAGTCTGTTCTGTGAAGGGAAAGATACTGCAGTATTTTTAGGCACATTTGCAGAATTGCAAAAAGCAACTATTAGCTTCATCATGTCTGTCTTTCTGTCCATCCACATGTAACAAATCGGCTCGCAAGGGACGGATTTTCTTGAAATGTAGTATTTGAGTATTTTTTGATAATCTGTCAAGAAAATTCGATTTTCATTGCAATTTTACAAAACAGGTACATTATATGAAGACCTGTGTATATTTATGACAAATATCTTGCTGAATTCTTAGAGTGAGAAATGTTTCATACAACATTTGTGGAGCATATCAAAACACATTTTTTGTTCAATAATTTTTTTCTGAAAATCGTACGGTTTGTAAGATAATGTGGAAAAATATGGTAGAGCCAGACAGGCCGCAGATGACAATATGATACAGCGTATTCACTTTGCATGCTGGATAACTAAGGCTACAGACACACACTCAGAATATGTACTACTTATTGCTTTTCCACGGCAACAATGGTGACTCAAACATGCCTGAATATTACATTAGACATACATTGTCTGCCATGTTAACACTCAGTGCAGTGTTGCAATATCATCAGTATGCAGCAGCTACTGTACTGTTACAGCAAGGGGTGTACATACTACATGTGGAAGACTCCCCTGTGTCTTGGTCCTGAATCTGCAGACCCTATATTTACCTTGAGGTAGTCCAAGCTATCTGCCAATATTATTTATTGTTTAATATTATATATCTTCTGTGAAATATACATTTGTAAGTAAGTTTATTTACTACTTACTGCACTAGTTCAAATATAGAAGTAACTCCTACATATGTTGGCTATCTTTTGTGGCCATATTAGGTTTTTTTATGTCACTGACGAGTTCAGAGTGTCAATCCAATTAAACCACATCTCGGCTGATTATAGGAGTTGCGATGAAGAATTTGATTGGGAGAGGTGTTTGGATACATACATCAAAATTGAATTATGTATACATTTTACCTATAACATTGTCTGTACCTGTATATACATATGTTGTATTCTTAAATTTGTATTTTACCATTTACCAACAATATTCTTAGATTTTAACTCTGTATATGACCTTTGTGTGACATGTGTTACCTGAAGATGACCACAAGAAATGGCCAAAATATGTAGGAGTTACATCTGTATTTGAACCCGTGCAATAAGTTGGAAATAAATGTACTTGTATATTATTTAGTGTGTCAAAATGTGTATCTTAAATTCAATTGCAAATTTGAAATATAAATGCAAGAATAGACAGTAAGATTGTTAAGTAGGTCACTTCTCATTTATCCAGAATTTTTTGTTGATTTCAATACAGATTGCACCTAGACCCCCAGAAACATTGCTGTGTTAGTGACTTAAGCATTCCTGATCAGTGGATGACATGATAAGTGGAGAAACTTACACACATCATAATCCTATATATGTTTTAGTACTAATAATGGAATGACCACTGAGAATTCAACGGAAAATATTGGCTTTTCCAGTCACTAGCTATGATTTCAACATATGACTTTTCCATTAAATGACCCTCATGCATTGTACTCCATGATAGATACTTGGTCATTACAGTATCACTGGCTATGCATGTTCTGAACCTGATAATTTCTAAAAACGCAGCTTGAGAGGATAAGCATCATAATAATGGTCACCCATACATACATGCCAATGCAGGTACAGAGGGGATGTAGAAGTGCAGCTCTACCCATTTTCAACCTCCATGCTCAAAGCGAGTGGGTGGCCAGTGGCAAGCCACAGCTGCTCTACCCCTGGGAAAGAGTTGTGGTGCCCATTATAGAGGATACTTGGTGGGCCCCCTCACAGTCTGGACTGGAGAAGAGAAAATCACTTTCCCCCTCCAGAGTTCAAAGCCCAGACTGTCCAGCCCATGGCGAGTCACTTTACCAACTGCGCTATCTCAGCCCTGCATTATTATTGTTTTTGTTATTGTTGTTGTTGTCATCGTCATCATCATCATCATCATCATCGTCATCGTCATCATAGAGAGGCACCTATTTTCGGCAAAGTCAGCTCTGTAATACCAAGTGATGCCACTGCAGTATTGACTGAAACGTTGCCATTTACTGCTACCATCTTCTGGTCTTTTGTACATGACTGAGATTAGTGTTGCATTCTCTTTCATTCGAGATGAGATAACAAGAAACCAACAGATGTGACATTAAATAACATACTGCTTTGTGTGTGTGTGCGTGTGTGCGAGAGAATTGTAAATTTTTCATAGTGTAAGCAGAGATTCCTTGACTGTTTCAGCATACATCAACCCTGTGAAACTGCCGCCTGCCTTTCTGTGGGACATTACTGGTGAACATGTACTTGTCAGTGGATGGGGCAAACTTTCCGACAGTTAGTACATTATATTATAATTTTTTGTTTAATTTTAAAAATTACACAGATCAGCACAACTGTACCAGAGCTGAAGGAATGGGTGGCTTTCAGTAAATTCAGTGGTCAGTTCGAATATCTTCTACATGTATTTATTGTATCACATAAATTATAGAGACTCTCCAGGAGCTGTACACCTGTGTTATGTGTTGATTAAAAATAAGTTCAATAATAAAGTCTGTAAAAGTACCTCAATAATGAGGACATTATATAATGGCCAACAGGGTGTCAGAATTTACATCATGTCACAAACAGTTACAGTACTGTATTTAAAATCTTCAGACATCCTATGATGTCTTCCTAGTTCCTTTCCTCATACTACAGAAACAGTTAATCTTTGAAAATTTTAATGTTGATTAATAATGTGACTGCTGCTTACATTTTCTAGGTGCTTCTGGCGTTAGTGCGAATCTTCATTTCGTCAACAACACAGTCATAACCAACGATGTATGTGCTGTCACTTACGGTGCTTCCGTTACTGCCACCAACATCTGTACTTCTACCGAAGGTGGCTTGAGCACCTGCGACGTAAGTTTTTCATCTAAATATTGTGTAAGAGTTCACTTCTTACCTTCCTCAGCACATGATATACCTCAACTACAAAGACCACTACAAGGATAATCTCATATCTCTGTTGTGGGCAGATCCATGTGTGGTGTACTACACACCACACATGGATCTGCCCACAGCATGCTCACACACGTTTTACAAGATTTTCTTGAATTTCGGTGCTTTTGAGATGACAGCTGGGATCTCAACTAGTAATTATTACAGTTCAGTGTGTTGTATGTCTTGTCTGCAGGGTGACAGTGGTGACCCACTTGTACTTGAGATTGATGGTGTCTACAATCTAGTTGGTGTTGCATCATTTGGTGCTTCATCTGGTTGTGAAGTGGGGTTGCCTGCTGCCTTCAGCAGGGTGACCAGTTACCTCAGCTGGCTTTCCTCAGTCCGTTCTGCCACAGCGTAACATTGTACACCACAGCAGTAGGGTGGGAAGCACATTATTTCAGAAAGTAATTTTAGTGTGTTTTGTCATAAATATATTTATCAGTTAACTGCTATCACTTGAGAGCAAGAAACTTGTAATAATTTTGTGAGTTAATAAAATTCTGTCATGTAGTTATAATGTATATAGTATAACTGTAATATTAGTGATCATTCACTAGTCAGGGTGATGTATCAACAATATCCAAGATTCCCAATCGGTAATTATATGTGAAGATAGGATGCTCACCACAGTGAATTTTAGGATTGCAGTCTTCTGGAATGTGATATCACTCAGTTAGGTACATAAGTACTGACATTCTTGTGGATGTAGGCTGCAGGTTCCTCTGGAACATCAGTACATAGTTGCCAAATTGCACATTATCATAGAGTTTCAATCTTGGTTAGACTGCTTACTACAATGTCTGAGATTTTTATTATGTTTCTGTATCTGTCTGCAAGTGTCATACATTCTTCTCCCCAAATTCTTACCATCCCAAAATTCATGATAATCTTCCCATCTTTTATGATTTCAGTTTTGTACAATCTATGAAACTATAGGAGAATTAAAGTGATTCGTTCTTAAGTTATTTAACAATGTTGTTTATACTTCAAAAGGTATGTAGTGGGAAGTAATAGGGGAAGTTAATCACAAATGGAACACTGGTTAAGTATTTAAAAAGAGGTGGTTATGTCACGTCTGAGTGTGAGCATTATCTTGCCATTCATATGAAGAAGTGGAGGGAAATTGCAGAGGAAGGTTAAAGAAACAGCAGATCAACCTTACATTAACAGACACATAGGTGAAATGTTTATAAGGAACAAATATCTTGAATACGACTTCCTTTCATTCGTGCGGGTAAATACTCGTGCCGATACAGATTTTTAAAATATGCGACTTTATTCTCCCTTTCTAATTCCTGTCAGTTTTGGGGACATTAAGTGATGTAACCACCTTGTGCAATCAAATTCATCACAACTCAGTACACCTGTCTCTATTCGTACAAGCATAATTTAATCCACAAAGAGCAGCAAGACACCTCACCCTGTCCAGCCCTTCAGCATACAAATGCCTCAAACTCAAGTCGGTCAACTGCATCTACTTTAGAAGAGTACAATAGCAAATTCAGAATGATAGAGAAGTTTACAAATCAGAAATCCAGAAATTAAATTTGGAGATTGGAAATTTAAGGGAAATATAGCATAGTAATTAAGCCAATCAGACACCATCAGCTGTTTGCACCTCTTCACAGGCTAGTGCAATAATTAGGCTAACATGTGTCAACCAACCAGCCAGGTCAGCCCAGCTGTTGCAGAATCAGGCAGTTATATTTCCCCTAGTGTGGATGGTGTGTGTGCAATGTATCTGTGTGCGTTAATGTAGACAATACAAACGCAATTGCTACTTCATGTACTGAAAATGTTAGTGCACCATGTGAGATGCTTGTTAATACCAGCCAATACAGCAAGTACTGATAGTTTGAAACAAGTAGCGGTCACTTTATCAGGGAGTTAGATGAATACTTTTCCTTGAAAAGGAACACTGAAGAATTTCGCCCTCCTTTCGTGTTCCGTTCAATGTCAGATCCTTTTGCAAGGCAGTGGATGTCGACAAATTATGGACAGCTGAAATCATATGATGATTTTAAGAAGGCATTCACCGAGCTGCTCTTGGACGGGACTCGACAGTCGGGAATTAGGTGTCGGGTACATCAAGACTGATATAACTATAGGTCAGGGGAAAGCGTCTCCGAACATAACATCAAATATGTCACCATGGCGAGCGTGCTGTTGCCGGCCACGCCCGACCAGGACCTGCTCAAGTGCTATGATGACTCATTACGAGCCAAGGATTAAGAACTTCCTGATAAGTGCAAACGTTACATCGACACAGGAAGCATTTGCTTTCCTTACAAAATTACAATCCCTGGAAAGTTCGAGGGAGCAATACAGGGCAGCACGACGACTTTTCGATCGCGAAGAACAAACCCGTACAACACCGCGAGAGCAACCTCATGACAACCTGGGGAATCGCAGACCCAATGGCAGTGTTCAGGCACGCCATGTTAGGCGAGATGGAAGGGACAGGGATTCTAGGGGTTTTTCTATGAGAAATCCAAGCATAAGCGCGGGACTGAGGAACTTTTACGGCGGTCAGGGGAGGCCTAATGATGGGACTGACCCCCAACTAAATACTGCGGCACAGGACTTCGTACGTACCACACGGTAACCAGCGCCGTGACGGCAGCCGATCCACTAACAGCAAAAACGACCGACCTGCGAGTAGCAATTTAAACGCCTAAACAGACGTGTCTCTCGTCGCCACGCGTCCTCATGCGCAATCGTGAGCAACCCAGTCCAGCCCAGCCAAACAATGCGGAGAGCAATAAATTAAGCCATATAGAAAGGGAAGACTTAATAAAGAATTTAACATGGGTATTTCTTTAAAAATGAGCTACACTTAGCGGATGACATTAATTTAGAGACAGAATGACGCTAATTACACTATGTATATCGCTGAGGAAAAGTTACAGGAGTGTCCCATCATTACAGTTAACATCGGAGACGAAGAAGTTTCCGCCATCCTCAGACACTGCATGTGAGTTAACTCTGATGAACGAAAATTTATATGAGAAAATAAAACAAAGGAAGCAATAAATATCTTCAACTCTCAGCGTAACACCTTACGTTCGTAAGTGCATTCACTGATAAGAACCGTCGGGGCAGGAAGCAGGATATGTAACCTGTGAAGCTAGGAAATGTCATCGTTGATCACGTGTTTCTCGCGCCGCTGTAGCTATTAACTTCAGCCATAATCGGTATAGATTTTTTTATTACTTACTCTGCGATTATAAATTTCGCAAAGAGATGCGCGTTCTTTAAAGTAAATGAAGAAACGACGAGACACGGAGGTGATGTCACAAGAGACGATCGAGCCGCAACAGCTGGTAACCCTACATCTGAGTATATAGAGAACAACGTGCAACGTACGTCGATGTGTGTAGTTGCCGCATCAGTTTCGCCGCTTATAGGTTTGACAAAATGTGATGAGCACCCAGCAGTCGTCAGTGAGGCTAGTATATTCCCCGACGATGAAAGAATTGCAGGCTGTCGTGAAAATCATACTAAATATTGCACTGTTTTTCCCATCCGCATATATACACCCTACCTGCTGTACACTAACCCAGGGAACCACCACAAAAGAATGCCTACCATTGTCTTTTACAGTTTTTACACATTTTGTATTTTTAACGTGTACTAATATTGTCAGTATGTTTGTGTAATTATACTCTTGTAAGGAGTCCCTGATGATGATTCCACGAAGGGGTGGAAACAAGCCTGAGTGACCTACAATTATTGACGTGTAATATTAAAATAAAAATAACGAGGATGCATTTGTAGGTTTTATATTGTATGTTGACCTGTCGTTATGTTATGCAAAAACTGTGTAATCTTATTTGTAAATACTGTATGCCTAATCATATGAGTGTGCAACTGTTAACATGTGTTAAGTTGGAAGTTAAGTGATGATGTAACGGCAGTACTGGAATAGTTTAACAGCGGCGCTTCTCACCTTGTTAAACTATTCCACAGGGGAGAAAATAGAACCGACTTTGTTGGTCCTTGTAACTGACGATGGAAGCAGTGTGTTTGGAGTGAGAGTTTTATAGTCCCAGCACCCCATAGCAAAGGCAACTTGTGATACTGGGGGACGCAAACATCCCAAAAGGGATTAAACAAGCGATCGTGCTAGCTATGGGAAAGAAATGCACAAAACACAGGGGTAACAAGGGGCATCCCAAGTCATGCATGCCAGCCACTCCCTGGCCAGCAGACCAGATAGATACCTAATCATATGTGCCTGTTGTAAACTGTGAACAGATGGTGTTGTGGTACATTTTTATCAGATGTATCTGGTTATCAGTCACCTGATAATTTTAGTGACTTGGACGTTTCAGTGTGTTAAATTTATTGATGTGACTTCATGAACAATAACAGTTGTACGTCCATCACTAGACACCTATTCCATGTCACATTCCCTGAGATAAGCCTTGTTCACCGAACAAGCTAGTCAGCTGATCCTCTTATCTATATGCTTAGCATTATCAGAGTAAAAGCAATGCCAGCTGCAAATTGCTTGGAGGAGGTGAGAGTACGGATCAGTTAAAACCTCTCTGTATGTACTGTATGTTGTATATAAAGTCTTAAATCACACTTTTACTCTAAACAAAAAGATACTTAGGTGTAGGTCATGTAGCTGCATATTCTTTTCCTAGCATGTGTTCTTTTAGAGTTTTTTTTAAGTGAACTAAAAATTTGATTTGAACCCCTGTTATAATGCAGCCAGTTGTGAGGTTGAATATGCTGCTGCTTGCACCAGTGTCACCAGCTGCATCAGCTGGAATGAATAAAACACTGGCTTGTGAATCTTGTAATATCGTGATGCGCTGACTGGCATAGCGGTAGGTTGCTAAATGTAACCACATAAAAACAGCGACAAAGAAGCGCAGTATTTTAAACAGTAAAATCAGTTTGATTTTTCATGAACAGGTTGTGTGTTAGCCACCAGAACTGGAGTGAAAGAAGCATGTAATAATTTTATGATTCAGTAACACTTTGTCACATAGTTGCTTTATTCAATGTAAGAAATATGCTGATAATATTCAGTACATTTAAAATTATTTGACAGTGATGTCATGCAATGTTTTAGGTGATTTCTCTGCAGTTCATGTATTCTAATTCTCCACATAAAACACACACTGTTTCAGAATTGGGTGATGTTTTTGTTGTCAGGTGGAGAGGTATAGAAGTTGTCTAATAATTATTCTTGTATGTAGATATGGCAACAAAGTAGGCACATTGTGACACATCTGCACCTGAAGATGGAAATAGGACACATTCCTGAAATACCGTGTTGTCTGTTTGTATAGAAATAGGGTGATAGTGTCCAGATGAGTAGTCTTTCATGTTAAAGATAATCTTAGTCAACTTGGACACTTATTGATTTTATACTCCCTACTCAGCGTTCAGAATAATGTATTGTAAATATGTAATAATTTCGAATATGTGACGCATTCTATATCCAATGGTTGTTATGACCTGTTGACTTGGATTTGCTTGAAGATGAAATAAAGATAAAGATATTGGCAATATCTGAGATTTGTAATCAGGATGTTACACAACTATAAAACCTTGAAAGTCTTATACCTTTCTTAACTTCTTTATAGCTTTACTCAGCTTGTTTTATTTTTAAGATAAGCTTGAACTTATGCATGATAATATAATAAATTAATGGGAATTGTAAAAAGTGAAAGTCACTGTGATACCGTAATTTGTGGTTTTGGTGTGGGTATCGTGTTTTGTCATCCATAATTTCAAAATTAATGTACGCTGATGTATTTAAACATTGTGTCCATTTGTAAAGAGATGTTGAACCTGACATAGTGCAATGTTATTTTCACATATAGGTATGGTAATTGTGAAATCTATTGCATCAGTGTCACGTTTATTTGAAGGGGGTTTCTATGGATGTTTGTGATTACAGTGATGGAAGTGTTGTATGTAAATTGGATCAGTAGTATGTTGTCATGTGGTTCTTCATACCGTGCATGAACAGCAACGATGAAGACATTGTTGGCACTGGCTTTCTTGGCAACACTCAGCCTGATGGTAAGTTATTGTCAACTGATTTCTGAAGATATTATAAAGAGCTGTAGTAGTAGTTTTCATCCTTCATATGCAAATTTTTCTTTGTGTTCATGTTGTTCTGTGCATCAATAACCAGTAATTGGTAACTCTGTGAAACCATGTACATGTATCTGAATGAACTGTAAATGGATGTACATTTCCATTAAAACATCTCTGTTTAATTCGTATTTTCTTCAGTGACATCGTGGTGTAGCAGTTGGCACTGGTACCTCACACCAAAGTGGATCTCTACATTGAGACATTACACACTGATTGAGTTGTTTTTTGTGGTTTTACTGAGTCTTTGTCAGCAGATGTTTATTTGTACCGTAAGCAGGTCACATCTGCCACAGTGCCATTACTGTTATAGCATCATGCCTCTGGTTTCATACAACATAAAATTTAAAATGCCTGATTATGCAGATTTCTGCATCCTGCCACCACACAAAACAGTCCAAGTGTACAATAAGTTGCAGTGTAGTTTAAAAACTGTCCATGTAATTACAGTCAGTAACAGAAAAAAGTTAAATGTGTTTATTCTGTCAAAGAGCCCTTTGAAACATATGAAAAGATTAAGCTGATCCATATTCTGTTCTAATAGGAAACTTTATATGAGTTTGTTATTGCACCGCAAGTAATAAATGTATTGTAGTAAACTGTGTGAAACTGATACGGATAATAGAACTAAATGTCACACATAACACTTTGAAGAATTAAATATTGTTGACTTGAGCACAGCAGCTGTCATGGGATATCATAGTGGAGGCAGGCTGTCTGCAAGTCATACATGAATTAACTGCTCTGCTTTAAAAGTTTAAGTGTATGTAATTGGGATCTACAAGACGTTACTCTCAATGCACAGTTCATTAAAAAATTTATCACTCTGTGGTTTTCAAATCTGTAAAAAGATTAAATCCATCCACATTTGGTATCAAGTTATGTACATGAAACATGAAGTACTTGAACCTGCACGTCTGATGAACAAAGCTAATGTTTCTTGAGCAGGCTGAGGCCAACCTGGAACACTTGAAGCCTCTTCACATTGTCAAACCTGTAAACCCAAAGTACACAGCACAGGAATGGCAAGAAATCTATGTGGCATAGGAACCGAGTCGTGAGTATTATCCTAACCTCAAGGAGGACACTGAACCAGAACCAAGTAAAGACTTGCCTCAGACAAATGAGTAGAGGTAATGGAGACAATAATTGGTCATATGAGCTAATGGTACTGGTATGTATCATATCATTATTGTCAGCTGTCATATATTGCTTTCTGTTGCTGTATTGAAATATGTTTGTCTTTATAGACACACACACACACACACACACATTCCATGGATCCATAAGTTTGTCACAAGACAGTAGGATGTGGAATAAGTCATAAACATACAAAAAAAAAAAAGACTATTACAGTGCAAAATATTATAAACACCTTATACACAATTTTTATATTGTTTATACCGTGTACATACCTATTCAACTTGACATGTGTCAACAACCAGCTTGCACACACAATTCAATAACAGTTGACATTCAAGTCTTTATTTACCCCAACATGTTTCAACACATCACAGCATCATCCTCAGGGGGTACTTGTTTCAAAAACATAGAAACACCTTTAAAAACTTTAAAAGTCCTAAAAACACTCAATGCCATTCATAAGTTGTCCACAAAACACTGTTTTCACATCCACTATCACACAAACATGTCATTCCAACAGACGGACAAAGCCTACACTGGGCTAAATATATATTTGATGCTTGTAATATACACTGACCCCTCAAGCAAACTCACTCTACAACGTGTTACAGTCTTCAGAAAAATCAGTGGGCATTAGTGCATGTGATGTTTCAAGGTACGCCAGTTAGAGAAAAAATTTTGAGTTGAAGTGGGTGATTTTGTTTCAACTTTTTGTCTTCTGTTTGATAAATAGGACCTGAACCAATCTGCAGTTCCTCCTTGAATGCAGAGTTGAATGTAAAGTTTACTGGAAAAGCACATGTACTTGATAAACAAAATCAACGTATCACTGGTGGTAGCACTGCAAGCCCTCCCCTCTCCCCATGGCTGGCTGCTCTCATAGTTGACAATTCCTATTTTTGTAGTGGTTCTCTCATCAGTTCGCGATGGGTTCTTACTGCTGCATATTGCACATAAGTGTAGACAGCAGTACTTCTTCATTGTACTTACTGAATACACAAACATGAAAACAAATACCAAAGGAGCATGGAAATAACTTATATTAGGATGCAGGTTTTTTGGGACATGGTACCCCATTTTTGGGTGAGTGGTTCCTAATGTTCTCCAGTTATGGAGGGTAGCTGCAGATACATTGAATAAGCAGTCGCGGACAGTCGGCAAGGGTTGGTCCTCCAGCTTGGGGGTTGGGCGAGGTGCTAACAACTCCTCACCGTAAAAAATTATGATGTTACGAAACAGCCTTCAAAGCCTTGGACCTGGACCAATTCTTTGGTACAACTCCAGCTACAGAAAAGGGATATGAGTTTTGGAACATGGAATGTGGGGAGCCTGTATAGGTCAGGGTCGCTTATGACAGTGGCCAGGGAATTAGCTAAGTATAAATTAGATTTAGTGGGTGTGCAGAAGGTTAGGTGGAACAAAGAGGGGACTGTAAGAGCCAGGGAGTATACTTTTCTCTATGGCAAAGCACAGTAAAACCATCAATTGGGAACAGGATTTTTTGTACACCAGAGAATAGTATCAGCAATCAAGAGAGTGGAGTTTGTTAGTGATTGGATGTCATATATATTGGGCTGAGAGGCCGCTGGTGTAATATCATTGTTCTGAATGCACATGCACCAACAAAAGAGAAAGGTGATGATTCAAAGGACAGTTTCTATGAGGAATTAGAAGAGGTTTTGATCATTTTCCCGAGTCCCATATGAAAATTCTGTTAGGAAATTTTAATGCAGAAGTGGGGAGAGAGGATACTTTCAAACCGACAATTGGGAATGATAGTTTACGTCAGGATAGTAATGATAATGGTGTTAGAGTAGTAAACTTTGCCATATCAAAGAACCTAGTTGTTAAGAGCACGATGTTCCCGCACCGAAACATTCATAAATGCACCTGGATCTTTCCTGATGGGAAGACATAATCAGATCGATCACGTATTGATAGATAGGAGATGGCATTCACATACACTCGATGTGCAATCTTTCAGGGGAGCTGACCGTGATACTGATCACCATCTGGTGGTTGCAAAATTTAGGGAAAGTAAGTAAACAAGACACACAGAAGTTTGATGCAGAGAGATTTAATGTCAAGAAGCTAAGTGAACTAGAGGTTAGGAAACAGCACCAGCTTAAGATCTCAAACAGGTTTGCAGCTTTGAAACAACTCAAATGTTAGTGAAGACATAAATAGGGCTTGGGAAAACATGAAAGAGAATATCAAAATCTCAGCTCAAGAGAGTCTAGGTCTGCATGAACAGAATTAGCATAAACCATGGTTTAATGTAGAATGTGCACAATTTTTAGATAAGAGGAAGCAGGCTAAAATTCAGTGGTCACAGAATCCAAACCAAAGTAATGGAGGTAATCTGTACAACATAAGACGTGAAGCTAGTAGACATTTCAGGAACAAAAAGAAGGAATATCTGAAAGCTAAAGTTAATGAACTTGAAACAAACAGTAAGAACAAGAATATCAGAGACTTGTTTAGGGGTATCAGTGACTTTAAGAGGGGGTACCAGCCTAGAACTAATGTAGTAAAGATGAGAAGGGTGACTGGTTGCAGACTCCCACAGTATTTTGGCTGGGTGGAAGAATCATTTCTCCCAGGTGTTGAATATACACGGGGTAGCATGTAGCACGTATGGGGGAAAAGAGAGGTGCACGCAAGATTTTGGTGGGGAGGCCTGAGGGACGGCGACCACTTGGGAGACCCATGCATAGATGGGAGGATAATATTAAAATGAATCTTCAAGAAGTGGGATGGGGGGCATGGACTGGATTGAGCTGGCTCAGGATAGGGACGGTTGGCGGGCTCTTGTGAATGCAGTAGTGAACCTCCGGGTTCCATAAAATGCGGAGAATTTCTTGACTAGCT
Organism: Coptotermes formosanus; assembly: GCA_013340265.1. NCBI lineage: Eukaryota > Metazoa > Arthropoda > Insecta > Blattodea > Rhinotermitidae > Coptotermes > Coptotermes formosanus. The sequence continues at coordinate 1,490,344 of BLKM01000519.1, forward strand.
AAAGAAACTGTTAGCTTCTCAAGAATGCCTGTGCTCCATGGAGTTATGGTTCCTAATGTTGAGTCATTTTTGTTTCATATAATTTTTGTATGCTCTGTGCCTCTTCCGTATTTATCACTATAATATATGATGTGTTCCATCCATTTCTTAAGAAGTTGTTATCACACAAGAAAGGGTTCTCTTGAAGCTCTTAGGACTATGGACAAAAGCTTGCAGTACAGTTTGTAACATTTCTTCTAACCTAACCAGTCTTGGCCTGCCACTTCATGGTAAGTTTGCAACATTTCAAGTTTCTTCAGATCTGCATTAAAGTTGTAGATTGCTTATCTGGTTGGTGGCTGTACACCTTGAAGTTTCAGTAAATGTTGCAGTCACGTTATGAGACTTCGTATTTTTCTTTCACGAAGTTTGCAACAAGAAGTTCTTGCTGTTTTGTCAATTTTTTGTTCATATGTGAGAGATAAGGAGATGGAAATTGAGTACACACACCAATGACAGAACAGCTGATAGAAACGAGCTAGTATAACCACCACATTGCCAAATGTTGCAAATAAGAAACTGAGTGCAAGTGGAAATAACCACAGCTAGGTACCTTACTGCCTATCAGGAAGGTGATATGTAAGGCACCAGGTTCAATTCTTTAAGCATTTTCAGTTCTGTAAGAACCAAATGAAGAATTTAATACCTTACCTCACTGTGTTTTACTCTGATTGAAATTATGTAAAATATGATTTTCTCTTCCTAAATTTTTCATTACAAAGTTCTTTAAAATCAGGGACAGTAGGAAACCACACATGATTGCAGATAATTTTCACTGGACATGAGAATAGAGATAATATGATAATGAGGAATACTTTGCAAGATTTGAGGTTCTTGCAGCATCGCTGATGAAGATGGAGGTGGTAATGTATATGAAACGTTGATAACAGTGTACCAAACTACAAGGTGTCATATCCCATACAATTTGAATGTTCCTGCTTTTTAGTATCCTTTCATGTTATAAATACATACACGGGTACTTCATATCACAGCCACTATACAGTGTAGCGTATATTTCACACAAAATTGTCAGCACTTTAACGCACAAAGGCAAGATTACGTAAGAAAGATATAGGCCATGTACTTGTGTAGTTTTTTCCACACATTCTTTGGTTGTGAGTGTGCTCTTTGTTTTTAAGAAAATTTGTTTTAACCATCATTGCAAGATGCTATCTGCATATTCAAAAGTGAGAACTAATTATTATCTTGGGTTCCAGTCTTTATAAAAATGTTCAACATTAAATTTAATAAAAACATATGTAATAAAAGTGCCATGTGTGTATAATTATGTTCACATTATATCCCAGAAAACTGTAAGGTTTATCACATGGCCCCCATATTTTGGCATCTACTTACACACATTTATTTAAAATCCATGTGGCCTTGGCCACTGTCAGAGACCATGGCACAGTTTTTTGTTCCTTTCCTGGCATTAACTAGTGCAGCTAGGATAGCTCAGTTGATACAGTGACTAGTGTACTGCCTGGAGAACTGAGAAACCAGAATTCAGATCCCCGTAGGAGCAAGGGGAATTTTCTGTCCTCCAGAAACACCCAGATTGCCTCTGAGTCCTACCCCAACACCTATTCATTGGGTGCTGATGGAGCATGGCGTGGCTGGGACATGAAGCTGACCACCCACTCCATCTGTTGGCAAAGTTAAGGATGAGTGGAACTACACTTCTGCTTCCCATTATGCCTTGATGGATTGCACAGGGGCAACTTTAGTGTCAACTGTTACAAAAGATCTGGCTGTCACTTATAATTTCTGTTTTAGTAACTGCTGTAATTAAAGTCCAGACACACTGTATCAGACATAGCCCTGGCTGGACCACAGGGACAGTGGCTTTTCACTTTGGAGTAGCAAGTTCAGTTCTTAGCGACTTCATGTGAGGTCCATGGTGGGCAGTGTGGCACTGGTCTATATTCTTCTCCCAGCTTTTTTGGTTTCCTCCAGCATTGCACCATTGCTCAATACTTATCACCACCTTGTGAGGCATGCAGTGTCTGTAACATTATCCAGGTTATCACATTTTCAGTCTTCAAGGAGAGGGCGTTTATTAACCTTTTAAAGCCTAGCGGTAACTTTACATATGACCAGGTTTAACATTAAAAAATTCTACATGATGCCCACATTGTGTTTATGTGTTTTGTACGGATCTCAGAACAAACAGCAACTTTTGCCTTATGAAACATTAAGAGACTGGTTTTTATAACCGAAGTGGAGAGTGTTTACAGCGCGGTATGCACTGAGTCCTTATATAAAACAGATATGCTTCGTCTTTAAAGGGTTAAGGGTGCAACATTTGGTTGGTCACAAATAAAGAAATTGCTTTTATTTTAAAATTTGCTGTTGTAGCAGTGGACGTAGTTACCAAGTTATACTGGGAGCTGCTCAATATGATGGATCAAGGAGTGGATCACAGACAGTCACATCAACGACCACCATCGTCCACAGTCAGTACAATGAAGACACCATGAACAGTGATATAGCAATTATCCAGCTGCCGTCAGAAATTTCCTTCATCCGTGAGTACTGTCATATTTTCGTGTGCAGTATGACTCCAATTATACAGATTAGTTGGGACTGTGAGCTGTCTGGATATGCAGAAAATCCAAATAATTGGATTTTTCTTTGAAAATAGGCTACATTGGCAGTTTAAGGTGGAAAAAATTTCTGCAAATGGCTATTTTTAAACTACATATTTATTCACATACAAGTAAAGTATTAATACATGAGTCCTTATATGTATTTGACAACTGGCGGAAAAATTTAAGCCATAAAAAAGATGTAGCACAGCTACAATAAGAAAATATTTGACTTACTGAGATTTACTTGATGAAGTCAAGGATATATTGATCCAAAAACTGGTAATTTCAAGGCAAATTAGTTTTGTAAAATTCTCGACGAAGTTACCTGAAAGTCCAAGTTGATTCATGTAACTGGCGATCCGGATAACCAGCATCTGGATAGGTGAAGTTATATCTGGATAACCAGCATCTGGATAATTGGAGTAATGCTGTATATTAAAGTAGTTTTGCTTATTTGCAAACAACAGAGGTGCTGCCTGCATTGTTTGCGGCACATATTGGTTGGTTTTTATCTGGGTTCCAGACAAGGAACAATTTTACAGTATTTTTAATACTCGATACAGTGTTGCAATATCATCAGTATGCAGTATCTACTGTTAATTGCTGTTACAACAAGGGGTGTACATACTACATGTGGGAAACTTGGCTGTGCCTTTTCCATGAACCTGAGGATTCCCTGTTCTGCCTTTAGGGATCCCAATGTATCTCTACATATCATTTGACTTTTCAAAATGTAACCTTAATTTCAGTCAGACTTATAATACAACAAGGTAATGAAAGAAAAATGGGGAAACTTTGTTAAATAGATCACTTCTACAACTCTTCAAAATCTGTAGTCGATTAGATTCTTAAACTGCATCTAAGCTGCCAGAAACATTGCTGTGGTAGTGACTTCAGCAGTCTTGATCATTGCAGGACATGATAAGTGGCAGGACTTAACAGTCATTTTTATCCTACATCAGTTGATTACTACTAGTGGAGTGCCCATTTAATATTGGATGGCAAATTTAATGATGCCTAAATCTACCTAATTCATTCATCCACTATTATGCAGTGGAGCCCTTAAAGTACGCTTTGAGGTAACAATTTCACGGAATATTCATGCTCTTACCTTAAGAATTTATGGAAAGAGAGCCTGAGAGAATAAATATGATGATATCCTGGAGATAGGGCTACTTTTTTCCAGCAAAGGTCAATACTGTAATACCAGGTAATAACACTGCAATATACACTGAAACACTGCCATTTATTGCTGCCATCATCTGGTCCTGTCATACCTAATTGTGGTTAGTTGTATTGGAAATGATATAACAGGAAAGTAACAAATGTCATGGTTAAATATGATTAAATGATATGGTGTTTATGTTACACACACACACACACACACACACACACACACACACACACACACAGCATCTTGAGATGAAAGTTCCTTTACTAAGTTCATACACACGTTTCAAATGAACACTACCTTATTTACAACCATCCACCAGCAGAAAGTGTCAGAGAGGAGCTACAGAAATTGTTCAAATAACTGCCCACCATGTTTAATATTGATTTCATTTTCCTAAATGCTGATTTCTGTATGCCGATGATACAGGCCTAATTGTGACCAAACCCAATTTGGAAGATTTCAAAATTACTGTGAACAAAATATTCCTAGATATAAATATAGGTTCAAAACTAATCTGCTATCATTAAACTTTAAAAAAACTCACCATGTACAATTTAGAGCTAAAAGTTGCCGTGATAGTAATATAAAAACTGGTTATAATAATAATAAGCACATTACTAACACTACTATCACAAAATTTTTGGGTTTAATCATTGTTGATAATTTATCCTGGAAATATCACATAGACCATTAATGTGTAAATTAAATTCAGCATGTTTTGCAGTGAGGATGGTTAAATCTATAATGTCTCAAAAGGCATTAAGGATTATTTATTTTCCCTATGCACATTCCATCATAACATGTATAATTTTTGGGGGCAATTTGCCATATAGTATTAAAACTTTTAGAAAAAATTTTTCAAAAAAAGATAATTATTACAAACTCAAGGAATAGGGATTCGTGTAGGGAGTTGTTTAAGAAATTGAAAATACTACCCTTATGTTCACAGTATATATTTTCTCTGTTATTGTACATAATGAATAACAAACAGCTATTCATGACAAATCTAGAGATTTCATAAGATCAGTACTAGAGCTAGCACTAATCTTGACCCACCAATTTCAGATCTGACAAAATTTCAAAAAGGGGCATATTATTCTGAAATAAAAATTTTTAATCATCTGCCATCTGACATTAAATGTTTATCTAATGCGATAAAACTATTTGGGCCTGCCTTAAAAAGGTTTCTGTATAAAAATTCATTTTATAATATAGATGAATATTTTAATCGTAATTGACCGTTTATAAAGACCAAGCATATCTGTTTTATATAAGCACTCAGTGCATACCGCACTGTAAACACTCTCCAGTTCAGTTATAAAAACAGCCTTTTAATGTATAAGACAAAAGTCACTGTTTGTTCTGAGATCTGTACAAAACACATAAACGCAATGTGGGCACCACGTAGAATTTTTTAATGTTAAACCTGGTGGTATGTAAAGTTACCGCTAGGCTTTAAAAGGGTAATAATAATTGTATACTGTCTTAGGTTCATATTTCTATATGTAATTTCTAATACTGTTTTAGATTTGTATTTTTACATATGGTTTTAATAGTAACGATTCTATTTAACTAATTATTTTAATTAATTGTATACTGTTTGCCATTGGTTATGTACAGATTGTGATATTTTGTGACAACTGCTATATTTGCACACTATAATTGTACTGTGTATTCTGTGTTTGTATTGTTGCATTTTGTGTTTTTGTGTGTCTTACAATGTCAACTTAGACGATTTCCACATCTGCTCGAGTTATATTCCCGGCAAGATCTATGGAAAATGAATAGAATGAATGAATGAATGAATGAATGAATGAATGAATGAATGAATGAATGAATGAATGAATGAATGAATGAGTGATTGATGATTCAGAAATTGCTGCAAGAAATCAGCATTTAAGTTGTTGTAATCCATGTGGGTTATTTCCTTAATTTGCAAAATATGAGCAAGCCTCTTGTTCTGCACTTTGTTTTTGATTATACCCAAGACGAAAAAATCACAGACTGTAAGATAAGTAGACCTTGGGGGCCACTCACTTCATCCACAGCAACCAATCCACATTGGAAATTTCTTAACCCAAAAGGCATGAATATTGCGCCTGAAATGGGGTGAAGCTCCATCCTGTTGCCTGACCACACTTACTAGGTCATAGCGCTGTTCAGCGTCCAGCATCAGTACACACTGCAGAAGTTCCAGGTAACTATGGTTACGTTGCCTTGGTTGAGAAAAAGGTCCACTCACATCTTGTGCCCAATTGTGTACCCAGATTACCACTACCGGAACATTAAGCTCTTCTTCTGTTATTTGGTGTGTGTTTTATCACCCCAGTAAACACAGTTGTCTTTTTACATTTGTTTTCTGGAATGTTGCTTTGTCTGTCCATAGGATCTTTGTAAACCCAGGATCAGCCTCATTAATAACCAGGAACCATTCACAGAATCCCGTACATTTTTTTGGGTCATCATAATTCAAAGCAAACAGCAAGTGAGGTTTCTATTGCTTCATTCCCAAGGAACAAAACATTGTGCGAATGGTACTTTGTGACATTTCCATCTGTGTGGAATCTCTTCTTAATGACTTGTCGGGACAACGAACAGAAGTTTACGCTGCAGTTCATATGTTTTCTTCTGCCCTAGCCAGTCTTGCCTAGCTGCTTCTTGGTAGTCTTCAACAATTCCATTTTTCTCAGATCATGCATTGAGATTATGAATTGCTTGCCTGGTTTGGTGGGCAGATACCTGAGAACTTCCCTGTAAATGCTGCAGTCATGACATGAGGACTCTTTTATCTTTTGTTGACCATGTTTGCAACAGAAAAACTCTGCTGTTTTGTTAATTTCCTTTTTCTAATTCAGTGATTTGAAGATGCAAATTGAGTACACACACACACACACACACACACACACACACACACACACACACACACAAATGTGACACAACAAATGACAATAAGAACAACTAGTGTAACCATCACAGGTAGTAGCTACAGTGTTGCCAACCGTGTGCAAGTGAAAATACTGGCAGTTAAGTACTTCAGTATCTTGGTAAAGCAAATTTAGGGTGCCTGGTGTGTGTTTGTATGTGCACGCATCCATGTGTGTGCTGTGTCTTTTTCAGAATCATTAGTTGTCCTAAAATAAACTATGGAGAGATTATCTTGAATGTTTCAGCTGAAATCAGTCCTGTGAAACTGCCACCCAGTAATCTGGGGGATCTTGCTGGTGCATGCGTACATCTCTGTGGATGGAGCAGTTAGTACCCTGTTTTATCATGTTACTGTTTAATTTGGAATATTGGACAGATCAGCACAACTGTAGCAGAGCTGAAGAAGCAGGTGGCCTTCAGTAAATTTTGTGGTCACTTTTAATATCTTTAACCTATGGTCACTGTATCATATAAACTATACAGACTCTCCAGCAGCTGTATGTGGATGTTATGTGCAGATTAAAAATAAGTTCAATGACAAAATCTGTAAAAATAACTCAATAATGAGCACAATATATAATGGTCAACCAGCTAGCAGCATTTATATCATAGAAAGAAAATATTATAAACTCTTCTCTTATCTTACAATTCCTTTACATTTTTGTTCCTGATAATTGCATGTCCATCTCACATTTAAAGTAATTCAGGTCCTTTACTACCTTTTAGTAACTTAACTACATATTTCATTTGACACGTTTGAGCAGCGGGAGTGGAACTGTTATTTGTGTCGACCTCATAGTCATAACAAACACAGTATGTGCCAACACTTATGGCAATATCATTACTTCCACCAATCTTTGTGCTTCTTTTCCTGGTGGCCAGAGCACCTGCACTGTAAGTGTTTTATCTATGTAATCTTGTAAAATGTATATCATATCATCCAGAACACATGTTGTTTTACCATTACAAAGGCAACCACAGAAAATGTCATACCTGTAGTGTGTGTGTTATGTGAAGTGTACTACTCGCTATCCTCCCCATAGATGAGGTAGGGATCTGTCCTCAACACATCTACAAAGTGGTACATAATGTTTTTCAGTAAATACTGCTTTGAATTTTGTATCCTCTAAGATGACAACCTTAACCTCAACCAGCAGACATTACATTTCAACATTATATCTGTCACGTGTTACAGGGTGCCACTGGTGGCCCACTTGTATACAAGGAGAGTGATGGTGTCTACACTCAGGTTGGCATTATGTCAGTTGGTTCTGTGGCTGGTTGTGAACAGGGATACACTAGTGTTTTCACCAGTGTCACCAGCTACCTCAGCTGGATTGAATCAAACACTGGCGTCACATCTTCACTGTAAATATCACACAGTGAGGCAGATCTTAAAGCATGGAAGCGCCTTATTTCAAACAGTAACATTATTTTCATTGTCCTTGGTAAAAGTAGTGGATTAACCACTAACACTGAAGAGCAGCAAGTGTGTAATAATTTCGTGATTTTGTGAAATATGGTCACATAGTTGTTTCACCCAGTGTCAGAAATATACTGATAACATTAAGTATGTTTCAAGTTCTTTGATCATGGTCTGTTATAATGTTTGAGGTGTACCTTAAGACTTCATCTGTCATTATAGGTCCTTATATATAAAAATGGCATCATTTATGAAATAGGTTCTATTTTCATCTTCAGGTGGAGTTGTATACGAGAACACTTGTAGTTGTTGTGTGTAGATGTGGCAACCGAATGGCCACGTTCTGATCTATTTCCACTGGCAGATGGGAGCATTGTGTTGTTCATGTACAGAACTGGGGTGATGGCCAATGTCAAAATGTGTAGCCTTACACATTGAAGCAACAGCATTAATGAAGACTGGCACATAGTACTCACATACTCCTTATTCACCAATCAGAATGATGTATTGAGAGTAACTGAGATTTGTAATCATGAAGTAAATGTGAGATTTATTATTCTTACAGCAGTGCATGTAGGGATTGGACACATGAAATGGGAGCTTTGAATGGAATGGCACCTAGGTACTGTAAAGCACAGGAATGAAAACTAACATATGTGAACATGAAAGTGTGCCATAGATCGAAAATATTAATTTATTTCCTTTCATCTCAAAACATGTTTATTTAACAACACTCTTTATTGGCGTAATACAATATATGCTTTGCCTTTCCTTTCTTTCTTTCATTCTTTCTTTCTTTCTTTCTTTCTTTCTTTCTTTCTTTCTTTCTTTCTTTCCTTTCTTTCTTTCTTTCTTTCTTTCTTTCCTTTCTTCCTTCCTTCCTTCTTTCCTTCTTTCTTTCCTTCTTTCTTTCTTTCTTTCCTTCCTCCCTCCCTCCCTCCCTCCCTCCCTCCCTCCCGCCTTCCTTCCCTTCCTTCCTTCCTTCCTTCCTTCCTTCCTTCCTTCCTTCCTTCCTTCCTTCCTTCCTTCCTTCCTTCCTTCCTTCCTTATTTGCATGTAAACTCAGTAGAGTTGTAACTGTTTCCATATGTCATGTGCATGACCAGCATGTAGAGGTGCAGATAAATCTTGGAGTGAAGGGAACCTTTGCTTGCTATGTGTGATATTAGTCATTTCAAGTTCAGCCATCGGCTTGAACAAGCAATTTTAATGTGTGTTGTTGGAAAGTTGTCCTTTATTTCATTTTTAATATGTGTTGTTGGAAAGTTGTCCTTTATTTCATTTTTAATATGTGTTGTTGGGAAGTTGTCCTTCATTTCATTTTTAATGTGTGTTGTTGGGAAGTTGTCCTTTATTTCATTTGTGATATAACAGAATTGGTTTTGGACATTCCCATGTCACCACTCACATATATCGATCAAAGAGCAGTATGATCAAGTGTCAGCACATGTTTCATCCATGAGTAATGCCGTAACTTGGCAGGAGAAGATGAAAATTTATTTCTGCATCATGGCAGAAATATTTGAGACCAACAGCAGGGCCTACATTGCTATAAATCTGTCCCTTCACTTCGTTTGACATGTCTGCAAACTACAGAGAAGATGTAATGAACTCACTCACTTTACAGAGCACTGTCCTAGACATATAGTAGTCACTCATCTGTCTGGTCAGATAATCATTTCAGGATTGATGCCATTGTGCAAGTATAGTTTGGTACATAAACCAATCGTGTCCAGTTTCTGTTAATGTTATCACAACCAGCTGTTAGCAAGAAGGATGTTCAACCAGTCCATAGCAGCCCCATGTGTGAGTTGTGTTTTTCCTTACTGTTGTGTAGAAATGAGCAAACATGAAGTTTTTTTTAAAAAGTTGGGAAACCAGCGTACTTGTTTAGATGAAGCTCTATATCATACATGCATCTTTATATGGTTCAAAAGTTCAGGACTTAGACGGTTAGCCAGAGAGTGAGCCAGTTGCTCAAAATTTGGAAACATTTGCAAAAGTTCATGAACTGGTGGCCACAGACTGTCTCATAACCCTAAAATTTGTGCTGTATCAACTGCACAATAACAAAGAATGTGTGAGATTCTTCATGAAGATTTGGGACAGAGAAAGATTTGCTTTGGTTTTTTTCACACAGTCTTGTGGATGATATGTTGCTGTTATATCACCATTGCTAGAACTTGACCATGTGCCAACTGACTAATTTTTTATGCCCTGAAGTGAAAACCAGCTTCAATGTAAATTTCAGAACATCAAGTAGCATGTGACCACCAAACCAAATGCAGTACCATTGGGTGCCTCCAGTGGCTGTTTTTTGCATGTTCTAGAAGGGTGTAAAAAATGTGTTGCAATCGAGGGAAATTACTTTGAAAAGAAATAAAACCTTTTTCTCCTTATTTGATGTGTATATGTTCTTACAGCATCAATCCTGGAATATTTTTGTTTGACCACCTAGTCTAGAAATGTGTGCTTTCTGTGCATTCCAGAAACTTGTTACCACATCAACACAAGAGGATACATTTTGCAGTTTAATGTATGTTCAATAGAATGAAGTATTTAGCCTCAGAATTCAAACTGATATTTCATATATTATGACACATGTCATTGAAAATGACAGCAATGAGTCTTCTTCATACAGTGTTTTACTGTGGGAATCGTAAATCTGTATGCTTCAGGTTTTCCTGGATCCACTTATCTGCACGTCTGTTGAGCTCTGGACTGAATTCTTCCTTCCAACTTCCATTTCTACCTGTATAAAATGGATTTGTAAAATTAGCTATAGAAATGCGTAATGGAAACATTCACTTCTTGTTGTTGTTGTACTCGAAAGCCTTTCAGTATAAAATTTAGAATTGATGGAGAATTTATGGAAGTACTTGTTTTAAAAAAAGCTGCCTGGAATTGAAAACAGTTTCCATCTGTATGCAGTCCACTATGAGTAGAATTTACTGTATTTTGTTTTCCGTACCTTTTCTGATGAATGCTTCCTCTCCATCATTCAGGAGTCCAATTTTTCTAAGTATATCAAAGTTAACAGCTGAATTGTTGCGGAAGTTCTTGATATCAAGGTAGTTTGTCAGAGCTGATACTTGCGCATCATCTAAAGGGTCTTGTTCCAAAAATTCAGCCATTTGCTGGATGGTTGCTGGTAGGTCCTGAATGCACAAAACTTACAGAATTATATTTATGGTTGGAACTCAAAAACAGAATAAGAATCGTACCAGCTTCTGGGATGTGATGCTATGCATCTGCTAGATAGGTGCAAATGTTTCAGATGAAACTTGGTTGTTCACTTTGTGTACTGAGCACAAAGACTAAATAAAATAATTTTATGTACGATCAGAAGTACGATATATTCAGTCTAAACACAACAATTCAGTTGTCATACAAAATCAGCGACATGTTTCAGCTACTATATATCCATCATCAAGCTGACTACAAAAACAAAAAGGATATATTCACAATTGCATGGGTCTGAGTCTCAAAACTTACAGGTATATTGTTATATTCAATGTGACAATACAATACAATACACAAATTAATACAATACTTAATACAGTAGGACTTATATTGTATTATTATATTATATTTTTATATTGTATTATGTTGCTGTGTAATAGTATACCTGTGAGGTTCGAGATCTCAAACTCGTGCAACTGTGAATATGTCTTTTTTGTATTTTTAATCAGCCCTGATGATGGCTATGTATATATTAGCTGAAACATGTAGCTGATTTTGTGTGATAAATAAATTCTTGTGTTTAGACTGAATATTTTGTACTTCTGATTATACTGAAAACACAACATGGATAATAAATTTCCTTAAGAATTTTCTGTAATTTGGCAAGTGTACAAACAGCGTAACACTACTGATGCATTTGTTGTATTGCTGTCACTAGGCTTTCATTTCATGAAGGATAAATTTTGGTTTTTTGAAGCAAAATGATAAGTGTGTTTTAAACGTGTCTTTTTGGCTTTCCTTCTTTTTCACAGAACACACACTGTAACTCCTCCATATCATAGCAACAGATTTACAGTCAACACTTGACTGTAGTGCTGTTGCTAGGACACAGAACTTCAGTGCATGTAACAGCAGCTAAGAGTGAAGCTTTATATCTGTATTTTAGTGAAGCACTACTTAAAAGAATAAAACAAATGCCTTATCAGTGCGGTCTAAATACAGTCAAGGTTTTCTTTCGTTTTTCAAATGGGATGTAGGTGTTTGTATGCTGGACATGTGTGCAGAAATGCATATAAATTTTCATGTAAGGTGCGTACTGTGTTGGTCTAGTTTTAATTACATTTGAAATAACTTGACAATTTCTCATAAAATTTCTCAATATTGTTTCATGATGATATGTTCAGCATGTGTCAATTTATGTATGCATGTTGACTAACAGATTGAACTGTTTTATTCAGGCAGTCTGTAGTGATGTGAATATGCCTCAGAAAGTGGTAGTTTTTTCCATGTAGACAATTGTACCAGTAACAGAGTCAAGTTCTCTTTTCTTAATACTAATTGTGTCACCTTGTTCATCTCCTCATAGAACAGGAACAGCACGTTGGGATGATGTCTGTGTTCCCATCCTTCAATGACATGTGACCAGTAGGGTGCCCATGCATCTGAGGATAAAACATTTAGGTGCGTAAACATCTTGCTATATTTAGCCCAGCTGCCCAGGCTGCAGTGGCTGGTAATGTCTATACAAGGATCCCAGCTACTTCCTTGCATTGCATGCTCTAGACTGATAAGAAAATTACAGTATTGTGAAAACATTTGTAATGTTTTGAAACATTGCCTTTTAAAAGTTACCTAACTTCACAGAGTAGTGTCCTTGAGAAACAGATAGAATAGAATAGAATAAGTATGGGTCGGGCCCTTACAGTGCCGATGCATGTAGGCCTTACCGGCCCTTTGTGCCCCCTTCCTAGGCCCGAGTCATGAGAGCCCTGTCCTTCTAAAGAAGTTCCACATTGCCCCCAGACTCAGACCTCTAATGTCCTTAGGGTCCATAAAAAAGGATCCCAGATAAATATACCTGAGTGTCACCAGGGCTTCACACTCATGCAAACAAAAGGGCTGAGGTTTCCTCCCCAGCCTCGTTATCGTTCAAAGTCCCCAAAAAAGACACTTCCCCGCAGGTCCCCCTATGGAGCTCCTGCATCGAGAAAGATGCTCCACTACCAGAGCCTTCTGTACATGCCTCTCAAAGTCCCCGGAAATGAACCCCCCCCCCTCCAGGTTCCCCTTACAGAGCCCCTACATAGAGAAAGATGCTCCATCTCCAGAGCCCTGTCTATATATCTCTCAAAGTCCCCAGTCCAGAACCCTCTTTACATATCTCTCGAAGTCCCCAGAAAAGAAACACCCCGTCCAGGTTCCCCTTACGGAGCCCCTACATAGAGCAAGATGCTTCATCTCCAGAGCCCTCTTTACATAACTCTCAAAGTCCCCAGAAAAGAAACCCCCCTCCAGGTTCCCCTTACGGAGCCCCTACATACAGAAAGATGTTCCATCTCCAGAGCCCTCTTTACATATATTCAAAGTTCCCAGAAAAGAAGCCCCCTTCCAGGTTCCCTTGTCAGAGCCCCGCAGAAACAGACGCTCCATTCCCAGAACCCTCCTCTGCCTGTCTCTCGCAGTCCCTGGTGAAAGAGCATCCCCCCCCCTCCAGGTTCCCTATCAGGGCCCCAATGGAGAGAGCTGCTCATCAGCGGGCCTACTATACATACCTCTCAAAATTCCCAATAAAGGAACCTTCCTCCAAGTTCCCCTTGAGGCCCTACGGAGAGAGATGTCCATCCCCAGGGCCTTCTACACTATCATTTATAAAGCCCAGTAAAGGATCCCCCCTGCCAGGTTCCCCTCTCAGAGCCCCCAGAGGGATGCTCCATTTCCAAAACACACTTTTACTTGTCTCTGAAAGGCCAGGGAAAAGAGCCCCCTACCTGGTTCCCCAACGGGGCCCCCATGGAGAGAGATGCCCTTCCCTAGAGCCTTCATACATGAACTCACTCATTTGTGGGGAAAGAACTTGGTCCACGAAGCAGAGTCCCCATGCTCGGTAAGGCTACAATACAATTGGGTGGTCACCTGGTATCCCAGAGGGCGTCGTTTGCGACAGACTCACCCATTGCCATTCATCCCATAGGAACAGCACTCACACTGTAGGATTGGGGATTGTTTTTCAAGGTTTACTCCTTTAGATCCGCTGTGTTCTGCACAAACAGGGTCACCTCCCATAGGTTATGGCTCTTCACCACGCAACAGACGGTCTTGGGTGAGAAGAAGCTATGTATGATGTGTTTATCACCCCTGGGGAAAATGGCAGCATTCTTATCAGACCAGAGCCACCACCCTTCAGCCGTGACCCCAATCGGCTGCCCCATGCCAGGCCTGACCCGGGCCGGTGCCATCGCCTCACGGCAATGACCCGACCAGGGCCCAGACCCAGCACTCATCCCCTTGACCCCTTAAGAAGCTGATAGTTGTTCAACTAGTAAATATTTACATTACGGGCAGGTTTGTTACTGTGCAGAAGAACGTGTATGGAGGTTATAAGGTTACAGAATGCATTGGTTGAATTTGTAATGCAGTCAAATCACAATAGCACCACTGTTTGTTCACTGCAGTTTTTGGTGGTATGTGAAGGGTGGTGGTAAATTGGAATGTTGTACAGTAGAGAATTTCTGTTCACAGGCTTATGTGAGTGCTAAGCGATGGTGGCACCATATTTGGTGGCTTGACTGTATTTCATTTCATGATTTCTTTTATAAAAATAAATTACCAATGAGCAAACTCACAGATTTTCTAGGGGGTGGGGGTAACATTGTCCCGTTGTGTCGATTAAATTAACCCTTTAAAGACGAAGCGTATCTGTTTTATATAAGGACTCAGTGCGTACCGTGCTGTAAACACTCTCCACTTCGGTTATAAAAACCAATCTCTTAATGTTTTATAAGGTAAAAGTTGCTGTTTGTTCTGAGATGCGTACAAAACACATAAACGCAATGTGGGCACCACGTAGAATTTTTTAATGTTAAACTAGGTGGTAAGTAAAGTTACCGCTAGGCTTTAAAAGGTTAATATTGGTTTTCAGTTTCCACACAAAAGAGCATCATGAATATTTGTATATTCATTTATTTACTATGACATGTTTCAGCCCACTATTGTGGCCATCATGGGGTAGTTGTATGTATGTTTGTGTGTATTTATGTATTTTCTCAATTACATAAAAGGAAGTGTATTGAGGTAGAAGCCTCTGCTTTTTAAAAGAGAGGCTTCTACCTGAACTTCAATTTTAATAATTTTAATAACTGCTGAGATAACCTAACACACTGCTTTGTATAATCAAGAGTTTGTATATAACCCTGCCTTCTGATTGTGTATGTCTGCATTTGATGTTATAAATACTGAGTTTTTTTACTCATTTTGATTGCATTACTCACGCAAATTTTTTTCAAAATAGTCCCAGTAGCGGGGGAAGTCTCCAAGATAACCCTGAGTACGAATCAGCCTGTTTAGGTGGTAGAATGACACTGCGACGTCTTTAGGATTTCGGGCCACATACACTACCTGAAGAAATGTGTAAATATGTGCATAGCATGAAACACTGTCTGACAAAGTCTATGATTACATTGTAATTTTTTAAGATTCCAGTCTTCTGGGATGTTACGTTGTGTCAACTTGGAAATAGTTAACAATGTATTGTTGGAGCATATTGTCCTGATATTCAGGTTCAGGCAGTCGAAATAATTATGTAGGAGTCTATATTGCATAACGTCCCAGAATACATGACCTTTATCAATGTGGCTGTGCAAACTTCAAATTTATACAAAAACACTAATCAACAAATGCACAAAAGAGAGTTTTATCATCAATTGTAACACACTCCTACATGTTTCGACCCTGCTGGGTCATCTTCAGGGAGAACTTTTTCGTTATTGTTACACTAAGGTTGCACTTTATAGTTGAGTGAGAATGTGTTGTTGACTGTGTACTGCGTTGTTTTTGAAGGTGTGAACTGTCTGCGGTCCCAGCTTGCACTGCACTGCAGTGCAGGCAGGGTCCGCAGAGAGTTCACACCTCCAGTGCACAGTCAACAGCACATTCTCGCTCAACTATAAAGTGCAACCTTCGTGTAACGATAACAAAAAAGTTCTCCCTGAAGATGACCCAGCAGGGTGGAAACATGTAGGAGTGAGTAACGATTGATGATAAAATCTCTTTGTGCATCTGTTGGTGATTAGTGTTTTTGTATAATATAGTGCATGGACATGGAACACATTAAATTCAAATTTATGTTTAATTTGTTGTTGGTCGATCTTCACGTTTATATGACTGAAGTACTCACCTCTCCCCCTCCATCTCTCGTTCCCAATTTAGTTACAGAACGCCTTACCTGAACATGAAGCACTGTTGTCTGGGATGTTTAGTTAGATACATAGATACTGACATTACAAAGGCAGCTGCTGCCTCTATCTTCATTATATAAGAGTGGCTCTTCTACTTTCTAAACCCCTCTTCTCCGGAACTATAGCCTAACTGAGGCCTTGACTCCCTTGACTATGATTCTCCTATCTGGCTAACATAGTTCGAGATTTTTTGTGCCGGTTATTTATGACAATGTGTGCATCAACCCCAATTGCCAACCAGGGGGATCGCAGTACCTCACTTTGTCTGGCAACTTGTTCATAACCTATCCAGTGTGGGTGGCCCTACCAACTAAGCTGCTGCCAGCATAGCTTTCAAGCTGACTGATACATACAAGCCCCTGTGCTGGCAAAAATATGCCATCAGCAAGGTGGAAATACCATCTAGGGGCTTGTAGACTGTAGTTCTTGTACATTTCTTAATCAGTTTAGGTTTCATTACATTTCAGAGACATAAGTTATTACAATCCAAACTTTTGTCCCCAAAAAGAGATCAATAGGCTAACCTTGCAACCAACATCCAGTAGGTTTGGTGGTAGCAGACTGAAGGGAAAGTGTGTCTTAATGAAACGGGGTGACTTCATTTCATTCACCACTTCATATCCTGGCCGACTTATCTGCTCTACCAGGTCCATCTTTTCGGGATCGCCAGCATTCATTTTGAGAAGCTCGGCTGTCATTTCATCATGCACAAATAAACTGAATCTGCCAGTAAAACATCAGTGTTTAATATATTTTATACAATTCATTGTAATGCAAATTCATGTTAGTAGACATCAAAGATTCAACATTACTAACACCAAATCCCACCACAAAACTTTATTCTGAGGCTATATAAGTCAGAAATGTATATGCACAAATGAAGAATCTGTTTTTGGTATAATGTGTAACTCACTCAAGAAAAGGAAATCTCTGCGTCTGTGGAGTGCGTCTTGCTGTCTCATAATCAAGGTCATTCGCAATCAACCAAACCAATTCCTGAGTCCATGTTGTTCCTATAAATAACATAAAAATGCAATTATAAAGTTAATCAAAGGTCTTTTTGCTGCTGGTAACCTGAAGTACATTGTATTGACACGTTTGTTTAAGTAATCCCAAACAGTAAAAAAATGCACTAAAGAAAATCATGAAATAATGGATTCCAAACAAAGAACAAAAATGTTTACTCATTACAACATAGTAATTGCTCTATATATTATGTGATAAGTTTCAGAACTCTGTGGCTTTGCTTTTATAGGGTTATTATAATAAAACAATGAATATGATTCTAAACAGCATCAATTCTTTGATCTTTGTCATACAAACAGAGTGTTTTCTGTCGAGTAAGAAGAGAAAGTTTAAATATTATCAAGATTTCTTCAGTCTTCAGAGAATTAAATATAAATATCTGTTTATCCATAATTCTGCAAAAATTTTAAAACTGCAAGAAGCACTGTCACACCCCTCAGGCAATAATATGCACTAAATTTATAACTAAGTATGCAGTCTGCTTCAAATTCGGTTATTGAATAAGTCTAACGTTTCAACTCTTGAGTGTGATGTTACCAGTGAAATTTAATCGAAGAACCGCGTCTTCTGGAGGTTAACATCGATTTGTAATTAGTTACCGACGTTCCGCACTACTCTAATGCCATCATCCTCAGGGTCAAGCAGACTACTATAAGAAGGAAATCGAAATGGGAAGTAAGGAAGGAGACAGAGTGAAAATTGTACTAAATTACGGAAGTTATTGGAGAATTCAGGCTGCAAAAATCGTATCTTTTAGAAGTGTCCACCAACGTGGCGGCATGGTCAAAATTAACAAACTTCGAAATCTACTATTTTCACGTGTCGGTGCTTCCGTAAATCCTGGCACAAACCGCTAGAATCTATGTGCTCTTCCTGTTTTGCTGGATTGTAGCGCGGTTGCTAGGATATGGAAGAAAAGCAAAGCCTCTGGAGTAGCAGATCGGCATTTTTGGCACAGAAATTATACAAACCCTAATTTTATTTTTCTAATTTGTATACGAGGTCAACCGCCAAAAATCGTTTCAGTTATTCAGGATTTGTTATATGAGTACAGACGGACGGACGGACAGATTGACCTTATTAGGCGCTCCGCAGATGTACAGACACTCCTCAAAGTGAAAATAATACGTAAGGTGCTGAATACGTATTTGGTATTGGGAGGACATTCCTGGATACGGATAAAAAGTGGTTAAACCAGCTTAACCTTTTTAAAGCCTAGCTGTAACTTTACGTACGACCAGGTTTAACATTAAAAAATTCTACGTGGTGCTCACATTGCGTTTGTGCGTTTTGTACGGATCTCAGAACAAACAGCAACTAAAAAACTTACTGTTAAGTAAAAATATGTTTAAAAGATGGGTTTTAAGTCTGAACAGGCGCAAAACTGTTATATGGAAGGAACAAGAACAAAAATAAGATCCAGGAGAAAGGATCTATGGACATCGAGCAGAGCAGCATTAAATAGTCATACATAAAACTCATTAAGCCCTTACCTGATCTAGGATAAGTAACTATCCACGTGTCATCGGGTCGAGGTTCCAAGCTGTAAAAGTTTCCTGCCTGATACTTGTATTTCCTTGGGAGAAACCACTTTTCGGGTCCAACCTGTACAAAGCCCGTTCTCTCGCCAGTGAAATCTTTTAGGAGCTGTTGATTAATTTCTTCATCGACGTCGTGTATCTCTAGTGGACACTCAGATGACATCACGGTGCTTGTTTCAGGAATTTCGCCTGGGTGCGGATGTTGGAAAATTATGTCTGAATGCACGCGTGTCTGTAGAAGACGAAATTACAGGACTTATACTAAAGCGACGGAAAGAAGGTTTATTGATGGTAGGGATGACAGTCGAAGCTTCTTGCTGTTTGCCTGTCTAGGCAGGCGGGGACGTGACAGGCCAGCGAAGACACAGCTTGGGGTCAGGTAGGACCTACATTTTCAGATCAATTTCTTGTCATTGCTTTTTGTCAAATTATGCTAAATGTTATTTATGGTGCTCATTCTTAGCACAGTTCTTAAAACAGTTCCGAAAACAGACTGTTAGCTTTGTCGTGCCTGTCTGTCCGCAGTGAAAAATACGGCTTCCACTTGAAGGATTTGCGTGAAATTTGGTATCGCCTGCACAAAGACGTATAAATTTTTGCGTTATTTATGTTCGCAGATAATTTCGGCAGGAATAAATTGCCATAACTAGCTAACTAACTAACTCCGTGGAGCAGAGGCCTTCTTGAGAAGCTAACAGTTTCTCAGCTAGTCAAGAAATCCCCGTATTTTATGGAACCCGAAGGTTCGTTACCGCATTCACAAGAGCCCGCCACCTGTCCCTATCCTTAGACAGCTGAATCCAGTTCATGCCCCGTCCCACCTCTTGAGATCCATTTTAATATTATCCTCCCATCTACGCCTGGGTCTCCCAAGTGGTTGCCTTCCCTCAGGTCTCCCCACCAAAATCCTGTATGCACAATAAATTGCCATAAAGAGGAAAAATGTCTGAAATACAGAAGTTATTGTGAGGGCAGTGTGTCTGTCATAGTTTGGACTGAATTCTTTGGACAATGTACAGTGGTGAAAGGTGTTAAAAGTGAGCAAAGTACACGAGAAATGTTTGATTTTTTTTTTTATTCTCCTTTCACTTATGTATATTAATTCTTGTCTGTTATTTGAAGTAAAGATATGTTTGGTTGTACTCTTTTGTGTACTTGTGGTGACGCGTTTTTATAGAATTTGTATACTGTTCTGGTGTTAGATGCAGACGACACAGTATTTACGAAATAATAAACACCAACTAATGCACCAAAAATATATATAATCTTTATTCGTAAAAGTCCCCTACATGTTTCGACCCTGCTGGGCCATCTTCAGGGAGAATAGTTTTTGATACACTATGTTTGCGTTTATACAGTTAAGTGTGAATATGCCCTAGGTTTCATCCTCCGTTTGAGAGGTATCGTGTACTGTCCGCGACCGCGGCACATTCACACTTAACTGTATAAACGCAACCATAGTGTATCAAAAACTATTCTCCCTGAAGATGGCCCAGCAGGGTCGAAACATGTAGGAGGCTTTTACGAATAAAGATTATATATATTTTTGGTGCATTAGTTGATGTTTATTATTTTGTGTGATACAATGCACGGACACGGAACACATTAAAGACACAGTATTTGTTCATTTAGTAATGTTGTTCTGTTCTTAAAAATAAGATAATTTACATTGATTTGTGTTTTTGTTGTTTCCGTTTGTTCACGGAGAGACAATGACTGCCATTAAGTAGTGTGAGATCATATTGCAAACTCCATACCACCAGCCCAAAGCGCGTTTTAATTTCGAAGGTTATCAAATTGTTACGGTTACCAACATTCGTATGGATGTGACAGCTGTCAGGTGTAGCCGGGAGTGGAATGTAGGGTAGTGCGGTGCGGGGGGGGTCTATTAGTGGGACTTCCTTCTGTGGCCTCAGTGTAAGTTGTTAGTAATTTAAATGTTCTTGATCAATTGTAATTATTCGGATGATCAAGAAAATTTGATCTGACGAATCCCAATATGCATCTCCATAAACCTGTCGTTGGGCTACAGACAGACCTTGCAGTCCCGTAACATTCCGAACTTTCTTTAAACTTTGTCGTCCGGCCTTTAAATCCCACTTTAGCCGCTGATGGCCGGTGTTATCATAGTCCTTCCCTCTTCTACCTGTTCACAGTAGGTGTAGAGGCTGTTTATTTTCACGTGATCACACGCAGACACACACCACAGTGGGTAGGACTCCTCTGGACGAGGGATCGGCCCGTCCCAGAGACCTCTACCTGACAACGCAAACACTCACAAGAGACAAACATCCATGCCCCCGGTGGGATTCGAACCCGCGATCCCAGCAAGTGCTCGGCCGCAGACCTACGCCTTAGACCACGCGGCCACTGGGACTCATGATATTTCCTAATCAAAAATTATCTTACGTATTCTGTTTGTTATACACTGCATTAAGGAATGGCGATATTACATACCCTGCAATTTCATATTCGATTTAGTAATTGTAACAATTTTATTCAAATAAATGGTGAAATTTTACTATTAACTTTACGGCTTCGGGGGTTGTGACACCGTGTACTTTCGTAGAGAAGTTTAACCCTAAAGATCGAGGCCGCAGTTCCCCTTCAAAGTTTTCGCACCTATCTACCAAACTTCTCGTTCGTAACGTTTAACATCCCGTAATCTTAACATAAATTGCCAAGTTCATGTTTGCGTAATTTTCTACACTCCCTGTTGCCATCTCTCTAACGCGCACTAAGTTATACAATTTAACAGTGACTAAAAAACTAGCATTTACATGTAAATTGGGGTTCTGACATCACAGTAGCATGCCATCCACAGAATTGCGGGAATGGGTGTAGGTTTCGGAGGATCTGTGACACACTGTAATTGTTCTTCAGCCATTTAAGTAGACGCGATGCTTCAAATATGGAGAATCGGCCATTGATATGGGTGGAAGGGGGGAGATTTTTCTCTCCTTGGCCGCGTCCATACTGACTCCGGGGACCACCTAACACCGGGGCGGGGGGGGGGGGTGTTTCTGAGGACGTAAAGCGACAAGGCCCTGACGGCAGGCGTTCACATCTATATAGTAGCGAAGGTTAAGAAATACTGGAGCTATACTTCCACAGGAAGGCCTGGTCTGATAGTCGAATGCAGTGCAGCCCATTTTAAACCCTTTCACATCCCTGTGGAAATCCATTCAATATCGCTTCAGCCACCTGTCTATCCATGGAACAACTGGAAAACCGCTGAACGAATTTCAATGAAGTTTGGTACTGGGGGCTTTAATTTAAGATATTTTCAGATATTCTAAAATTGTTGTTAGTGTGGAATTACGATAGTTGATGCTTTAACTGAAAACCTGCCCGTTTGTTTGCGTGTATGTTGACAACATGTATCGGAGTGAAACGCGTTTCAAAGAAAACTTGTAGGGGGCAACGGAGCAAACTGTTAGCTCCGGTACAACCTTTTCCGTCATTATTTGAGATAATATTAAAAAGGCATTGAATGAACCAGAGTTGTCACTCGATACTTACATGTCATAATTGGCTTTATTTTTATTTCGAATAATGTCTTATTCACCTTTGGCCATGTTGCCATGCCTTAGATTCATTTTGTGGAAATTTCTGACGTCATTGTGATAAATACTGAAACGAGGTTGTTTTGTGTGAATTCATTTTGTTTTAAATGTCTTCTTTTTTTTTTTGAGGGGGCTGTTGTTTTGTATGGGTGTGAAACTTGGTCTCTCACACTGAGGGTGTTCGAGAATAGGGTGCTGAGGAGGATATTTGGGCCTAAGAGGGACGAGGCGACAGGGGAGTGGAGAAGACTACATAACGAGGAACTTAATGACCTGTACTCATCACCAAATATTATTCGGGTAATCAAATCGAGACGAATGAAATGGGCAGGGCATGTAGCACGTATGGGGAAAAGAAGGGTGCATACAGGATTTTGGTGGGGAGACCAGAGGGAAGGCGACAACTTGGGAGACCCAGGCGTGGATGGGAGGATAATATTAAAATGGATCTTCAAGAAGTGGGAGGGGGCATGGACTGGATTGAGCTCGCTCAGGATAGGGACAGGTGGCGGGCTGTTGTGAATGCGGTAATGAACCTTCGGGTTCCATAAAATGCGGGGAATTTCTTGACTAGCTGAGAAAATATTAGCTTCTCAAGAAGGCCTCTGCTCCATGGAGTTAGTTAGGTGGAAGAAGACCAGAAATATTTAAATAAATTGAACTGAGTCCTTTCTGAGAAGCTAAGAGTTACTCAGTCAAGAAATTTCCCGCATTTTATGGAACCGGAAAGTTCATTACCGTTTTCACATAAGCCTTCCACTTGTCCCTGTCCTGGGCCAGATCAATTCACTCTACGCCCCATTCTCTTCTTTAATATCCATTTTAATATTATTCTCCCATCTACACCTGTGTCTTACAAGTGGTATCTTTCCCTCAGTTTCCCCACCCAAACCCTATATGCACCTCTCCTTTCCCCCATAAGTGGCACGTGTTCCACCCATGCCATTCTTCTTCATTTGATCAACGGAATAATATTTTGTGGGAAGTACAAATCAGGAAGCTCCTAATTACGCAGTTTTATTGAGTCTCCTTCTACTTTGTCCCTCTAAGTTCTCAATATGTTTCTGTCCTCCCTATTCCCGAAAACCCTTGTGCTGTGTCCTACCCTTTATGCGAGAGACCAGGTTTCACACCCATAAGAGAACAGGCAGAATTATAGTTCTGTAAATTTTAAACTTATATAGCCTTAGACATCAAAGGGAAGACAAATATTTCTGGCTCGAGACTACAAATATTGTCATTTTTCATTACCTTCGACGTAATTTAAGCAACACGTCCTGTCACGATGTATTTATGAATATTATGACCATTGCTCGTAATAAATGTCTTTACTTTATCCCACATTTATGATTTACAGCTTCAACAGTTTTCTCTAACTTTTCGAAAATAAAAAAACTAACATTTTTATTCCCATTTATTCAAAAATTTTCCATTATTAATCTCGACAAGGGCAAGAGATGTTTCTCGTCTCCGAAACGTCCCGACCGGCTCTGGGGCCCACCCAGCCTTCTCTTCTGTGGGTGCCCTGGTTCTTTTCTAGGGATAAAGCGGCCGGAGCGTGACGTTGACCACTCCTCAGTCTAGCGCGGAGGTTAAGAACGAGTGGAGCTCCACCTCTGCTCCCCCTAGATGCGTTGATGGAGTGGACAGGGGCAATTTTTTACTCTCTTCTTTGAATCGTTTCAAAAAAATGTGTTTTTACAAAGACTTACTGTTTTGAAGCACCGTGTACATATTGTTGGTTATTTCACAATTTACCAATTCTTTTCTTTAGCAGGATTATGGCAGTGAACAGTTTTTTTTGTTTTTATAATTTTTGCCTAATTTGTTATGAATATTAATTTTTTCCCTTAATTGAAATATTCTCCCCTAGAAAGCTTGTTTGAAGCATTGTGCGCGCGGATGAATACTAGCGTTTAGCAAGCGAGACTGCAAATGTGCTCTTTCACATAAACATGCCTTCAAATTTGTCGAGTCTAAGGTAAAACTGGAACTTTTGGACAGTTTTTCAAATTTATTGAAAATCTACTCGCGGCTATCGAATTGTTACTTTTTACAGAGTAGGACGGACGGACTTATACAGTGTTTTAATAGGCTCTCCGCCAGAATGCGAACGCTTTTAGAAAGGAAGAAAATAAAATATTAACACGCCTGTAACAGGTAATTGAGTACACACGTGTTGTATATATGCAGGCAGCCCTCTTTACCTTGTCCCGAAAACTAGGTTTTGCTTTAACATTGAAAATTTTTGTGAAAAAAATATTCGATTAACGTTATCCAGACACAGACTGGCGATTCTTTTTTTGTCGGGGAAAATGCTTTGGTTTACTCTGCGGTATGGTTTTCTGGAATGTAGCCCCAACGTTGAACAAAGTACTGACTATCTATGCCCACATATGACTGAGTAAAAAAAATGCGTCTAAATGCCATGGATCGTACCTACAAAGTAATAAAAACATTTTAATTAGAACAAACCAACACTTATGCACAAAATTCACAAAGTTATATTTACATTGACATTATCCCTACATGTTTCGATGGACGTGCCATCATCTTCAGGGGATACAAAGTGTTACAGGTACCAAAGCATCAAGAAATGTACCTGTAACGCTTTGTATCCCCTGAAGATGATGTCACGTCCATCGAAACATGTAGGGATAATGTCAATGTAAATATAACTTTGTGAATTTTTTGCATAATTGCTGGTTTGTTCTAATTAACTTGTAAATATGCACCGTTCACAAAATATAAAATTGATAAAAACATATTTCTTAACTCTAAATGGTAATGTACTGGATTATTTACCCTGTGATTTGTAAGAAGTATACTTGCGAATGAAGTTGATGTCTTGCAGAGAACAGAATGGTGTGTCAGGTTAAGAATCTTGACCGGTGAAAGCACCTGCTAGTACTGGCAGAGCTGTGTTTTAGTTCTGCTGCTGGTGAAAGCCTTTCTGTGACCATTCATCTATTTTATAAAGAAGTAGCACAGACGTATACCGCCGCTAGTGCCTACTTTCTACAGTTACATCTACTTAAAAAGCAATGCCTGTCCAGGCCGTGAGGGCTCCAGGAGGTTGAGGCTACCATGATATTTAAACAGTGGCCACATGAAGGTGGTAAGCTTGTCAGTTCTACGCACCGGCCGCCTTTAACCTCCAGGAGATATTCCTGGTACGCATGTCTGTTAGAGTCGGTATAGATCCCCGGGGCATAGTGGGGCCGGAAGGATTATATCAATGAAAAATTCCAATTACACCATTGGGAATCGAACCCGCGACCTTCCGGTTTGTAGCACAGGGCCTCTTGTTAATAAAACTACAGATAAATATAACACTGAGGTGCAACATCACTGTTCTTGACAATGGCTGTATATCACTCACTTCACATATTTCTTTCAGGGCTTTTTCCATTGTTACCAGCAAATTAATTTGGTGGTGACAATGAAAAAAGTCCTGAAAGAAGTATGTGAAGTGAATGATAACATTGAGGGTTTCATAGCGGTAAACATAAAGGTAAAGCAAAGGTGCCCCTGAGCACATCACCGTGAAGGCGTTACCATAATCGAAGGTTTGACCGGGCTTTCTTGCTTCCGGTGTGGCATGTGACGAATTTCGAGCAGTTATTCTTACGTGGCATTCGTCGTCTTGAAGCCCGTCTGTCAGCCCCGTTGATTTCCCAGAGTATGTTACTGCATTATTGCAGGGTCGCTGCGATTGGCTTGGTTCAATGAAAGATACGGATCAGTCAACATGGCCTCGAAAGGAAGTAGACCACAAAATGGCAGGGGCGATGATAATTAATTTCTTCGAACCTTTAAATACTACGATTAACCTTAACTAATGTAAAGATCCAGTCCGTACCGCGCAGTAAACACTACGTCCCTGTTATAAAAAAACAACCAGTTAATGCTGTATAGGGAAATAATCGCTGTTTGTTCTGAGATCCATACAAAAGACATAAATACACTGACTGTGTGTCTGTAGGCTTAGTTATCCAACATGCAAAGCGCATGCGCAGAATTATATTGCCATCTGTCGGCTGTCCGGCTCTACCACATTTTTCCACATTAGCCCGTAAATTACACGATTTTCGTAAAAATGTTTTTGAACATAAGATGTGTTTTGATTTTCTCTACAACCTCTGTCTGAAACATTTCTCATTCTAAGAAGAATTAAGCACGATATTATCATAAATGTACATAGGTCTTCGTGTGAGAAGAAGTTGCGTCTTAATTTCGAAGTAACACGGTATTTTACAGAACATATTTATCTGTAATAATGCTATACTTATCGCTGTAGATTCTACTCTGTAGAATATGCAGTTTTTTCCTTTAGGATTTAGCTAATCTTAGTCTTAATATCATTCCTGATAGCAAACTCGTGGTTTTGTAATGAATTTTCACATTCAATTAGTGAAGATTTTTAGTACATTTGTAAGTATTTTTCTTGTTTGTAATTATTCGAACATATTTCAGTTTTGTTGTTGTTGTTGTTGTTGTTGTTGTTGTTACTATTATTATTATTATCATCATCATCCCCTTTATGCAGGGTATGCACACTTATATACCTGAAACAAACCACATTTCTAGGGTATACAGTGTCGCAGCTATTCTGCGCGTACTGTTAATGGTGCATATAGCGCTGTCTTCAGTATTAAACTCTTTTGTGCTTCTACATTAGCACTTTCCACAGTTTATTATTATTATTATTATTATTATTATTATTATAAACTTTATATGTTGTGTACCGTGCATATTTTTACACTGTTAAGACAGACCAACAAATACACACACTTGTTTACCATTATATATTTGTATCAGTATCACCCCTGCATGTTTCGGTGGTCAGGCCACCATCACAGGGGGGCACCAAAAGCCACAACCTTCGTTCTGCATCTAAAGTCATATAAAATTACGTCCCTGGGACATTGGATTGTTTCTTAAACGTGATTTTATATAACTTTAGATCCAGAACGAAGGTTGTGGCTTTTGGTGCCCCCCTGTGATGGTGGCCTGACCACCGAAACATGTAGGGGTGATACTGATTCAAATATACGTATAACTGTAAACAAGTGTGTGTGTTAGTTGGTCTATCTTAACAACATTGTTATTATATTTTTAAATGCTACCGCAAGTGGTGATTTGAGATAATTTTTGTGGGGGAGATCCGTAAATTAGTGAGATTTTGTAAGGGATCCACAGTACAAGAAAGTCTACCCTAAATTCGGTCCGGATGCTTTGGGTGAGGGAAGAATATAAAGGATTTGCCCCTGTCGGGAATCTAACTGTGGTACGCAATGTATTTAACATATCTGACTGCCCCCCCCCTCCCCACCCGCCTTGTGCCACCGGTTGATAACTGGTGGTATAGATACATTAACAGTCTTCAACGATTAACTTACCGGTTCAGATTCGAAGTCGTTAACGCTCTGTGTTACAGAAAGCAACTGGCGACGGTATAAGCGAAACACTGAGATATGTTGAACTTGAAATTGCTGTATTTATGTTCTTAAGGGGCGGGGGAAACGGCGGGCGATATATTTCCTGGAAATTTCGACAGTAAGTATACTTGACCTTCGTAATTAAACAATTAAACCTGTAACAAATACACGTGATTGTTGCGTGCAACTTGATGTCGTGACAGATATCAAAACTTGTCAATTCCGTGTCTTTTTTTTTAATAGAGAAATTCGTTACTGGAAGAAGAAGAGAAATAACTGTCTGCTAAAGTAGCCGAAGGCCAGGTGGTACAAAAACCACCTGGCCTTCCACTGCACATGATAGAGGCACCTGAAACTCATTTCTTCATCACTTTTTTGTTCAGCATCAACTTCATTATTACTACATTCGACTGTTTTTCGGTGTGTATTTTATTCCACCTACTGACGCGTGTACCGTGACACCTTACGGAATTCTGAAAGTAAAGAACGCCTTGTTACGTAGTCTGTGTACTGATCTCGGGGTACATAAAAGCAATCCCTGTACAGGCCCGGACAGTACCTTAGGGCTCCAGGAGTTTGAGACTCCTGGAATTTCTAGACAGTCGGCACATGAAGGTGGTAAGGTTGTCAGCCCTACACACCGGCCGACTTTATCCCCCAGGAGATATCCCTGGTACTCATTTCTGTTAGAGGCTGAGTTGACCCCAGGACTATAGTGCGGTCGGAAGGATGAAGTAATGAAAAATTCCAGTGACACCATCGGGAATCAAACTCGCGACCTTCCGAAATGTAGCGCACGGAGTACATCGTTTTCAATATTATTATTCTGGATTAAACTGTGTATGTTGCAATATTATTTAATGGACAAAAAATAAGTTATTTTTGTTAGCATTTTGAAGTGCCCGATCAAGTGGGTGTGAAAGGCGATCGATTGGGGCACTACAGCCGTTGCTTTTGACACCTAGCAAACGGTGTTTACGGGTCTCCATAGCAACAGTTTAGTACGCAATTTAACAAGATGTGATATGTAATTATTAAATTGTATGGCCTGATTTTATCCAGTGTTATGTATTGTTTGTTGGGGTATTCTTTGTCAAAATGAAAAACAAAACGTTCGTTGTGATACATGTGTGATAAAAGATAGGGAAGAACTGAGGAATATATCGTAAGTAAACAAAAGTATTTTGCGTACTTATTTGACAGACGATGCAGGAAACTGAAATATAAACATTAACCATAGCGTCTATTTTAGGCGTTCTGTACGAAGGATAAAGGTACACTACCTGTGGAGACGACGACTGTTCCGCCGTCCGTCCGTCCGTCAGTCCGTCTGTCTGTGATCTATTATCAATGGCTAATCCGTTTGTTGGATTTTCCTGAAATTCGGTGTAGAGGTCCTTTATAAAAAGCTGTCAGGCAAGCCTGAGTTTGGTCAAAATCGGCTCAGTGAGGCTTTATATAAAAAATACAAAAAAGAAGGTAAATGGATTTTACATTGTTTCTTACTAAGTTTCTTATGAAGGTAAATGGGTTTATTACATGCTTTATCCTTAGTGTGATGACGGCCATTTTGGGCCGAAACATTTAGCGTGTTGTAAACCAAATATTATTTTACAAATCACTTACATTTCTGCTGGACAGTGCTCTTAGTTTCCAGCAGTTATCATTAAAAAACAACTATTTATATTATTTTTCACATACCAAACAAGCCAGAACAAGACAATAAATTCAGTTCGAATGTACCACCCTTCACCGTGTTCGATTATAAATCGCCTTGGCTTTAGATTAACGTAATATGGTCCGTCATCCTTAATTTTTAATACATAGTTGCCCAAAAGTTACTTAGTGGGTTATTAATGTGTACAATAAAATACATTGCATATGTCTTTGTCATGTGCCCAATTTACGAAAAGTATTTAGAATGTATCCTCCACGTTCAGAGCACAGTTCACAGTGCTGTAATGTGGTTTTGCAAATCGATTTACGTAACTCTGTGTTGGCATTCCCTTTAATACGAGAAAATATTTTTGATTGACTTACTTTTGGGCCAGTCTATATGAGTTTCGTAGGTCTGGGGAGCCATCTGTACAGCAAGGAAAAGAAAGTGAAATTTGGCCCTGAACACACCATGAAGGTACAGGGGTAGTGGAGGTGTACTTCCACTCATTCTTAACGTCGCCACTGGACGGAAGTTAAGTTGTCAGCTTCACACTCCTGGCCATTGTACCCCACCCCTATCCCCCTCCCGGGAAGGGGCGCCTGCTACCAATGGAATGTGAGGCTGGTTGGGCCCCTCAGCTGGTCTGGATATTTTGGAGAACAGATAAATCTTTTACTGAATCTTCTAGTAATATCTGTAGGTGTATGTGGCATCATATTGTGCGGAATCAATGCCTTGTTATGTACTACCACGCTGAGTTCTTTATGTGACAGAAGTAAAAAGGTAAAGCAGTCCCATTACAGGCCTGGACAGACCTAGAGAGTTCCAGGAGGTCGAGGCTCGCAGATTTCTAGACAATCGGCACATGAAGGTGGTAGATTGTCAGCCCTACGCACCAGCCAGGTTTACCCCCCAGGAAATAATCCTGGTACTCATTTCTGTTAGAGGCTGAGTTGACCCCAGGGCCACAGTGCGACCGACAGGATTATGCCAATGAAAAATCCACTGGCACCATCGGGAATCGAACCCCCGACCTGCCGGCTTGTAGCACAGTGCCTCAACCAACTGTGCCACCACGGCCCCATGTGACAGAAGTACATAGTCATAATCATGAAGTAGTCTAATTATTTAAAATGTCTAATGAAACTCTCTTTGTCAAAGGTAACATGGCCAGTAAATACAGAGAGGATGTTTCTATGGAAGAAGATGCCAAATCAGAAACTAAGGGTACAGCTGCGGAAGATGAAGAAGATCCACGACTAGAATTCATGTTCAGTTATTTGCAAACATCTCTGCGACTTAAGCCAGATAAATGGGCTAAACTGCTAGGAAATAAAGAATCAGCTGTAAGTACTGTCTCCTAATTTGTCTTATGCCTTCCTTTATATTCAGAAATTGTTAACAAGGTGAGAGATGGCATTTAACTATGTTCTCGATATGATGCCGTACTTAAAGTCACCGCATTTCTAATTTATAATGTGATATATGTCATTTGGTCAGGAAAATGATGGAATACTGATGTTCTGTCAGTGTTGTTCTCCTACTCTTAGCCTTTTAAAACCAATTGGTAACTTTACATACCACCAGGTTTAACATTAAAAAATTCTTCATGGTGCCCACATTGCGTTTATGTGTTTTGTACGGATCTCAGAACAAACAGCAACATTTGCATTATAAAACATTATGAGATTGGTTTTTATAACCAAAGTGGAGAGTGTTTGCAGCGCGGTACACACTGAGTCCTTACCTAAAACAGATATGCTTCGTCTTTAAACGGTTAATGGAATAGATGGTCAAGTCTGTTCCTGTGTTCATTCCACATTTACAAGGCGTCTTACAAATATACCATGAAGTATGAATGTTCAGTACCGTAACTGAGGAGCATATTAGCCTATCTCACAGTCTGGAGAATCACGGTCTTCCTGTCTGTCACCTACTGTCACTGACTCATGAGAAAATTTTTACCTTGGCAGTGGTGTGCACACAGGGAAGTCAGACAATTAAGATATTTATGAAAAGTAATCACTGCATTCAGGGTAAAAGTACATTGGGCTAAGTGCAATTGTGTCTTGTGCATGCTCAGCTCACATGCTCATCACCTATTTTACCAAAATCAAATTCAGTATTATTGTCACATCTCCTTAATGTTTTTCCAAGTGGCTGCTTTTGAAGGAGGTTTCCAAAAAAAAAAAAAATTGTACATATTTTGAGCCATAGATTCCAACAAAATAAATTGGCCCTGGTTGAGTGTGTGATATTAAATGTGGATCTTGAGGGATTGAGTAATACTTGTACAGATGTCTACCGGATATCATGGTTCAGTGGATATAAATCTGCTTTCTGATCAGGAAGTCCGTTGTTCACATTTTGGCCCATAGACCAGGTCCCTTGAACCAAATTCTGTGTTAGTTTTTAAGTTACATCACAGTGCCATTCATCCACATCCTTTGCAATGTGTGTGTCACTGATTGTGTGTCATTGTATTGTATATAATCTGAGCTACTGAAATTGCTGTTAAGTAAATCATAAATATGTAAAATAAATATAATTTTCTAAGTAACGTGTAATAATATTATTTATGTACCTGTACTTGTTATATTTAAAAAAATAGTTAAAACTTGCAGGTGTACTGACACTGTGTATAAAATGGTGGGGCTGTCACATGCAAGACTCCTCCCTTCGTCCTCCTGTGGACTGTTTCAACAAGCTCAAAGCACTTGTCACTAGTGAAGGTTGTCATTACTAACATTTGTGTGAAAAAATGGTTATGTGACAGCAGGTTGAATGCAGGGAAGTGTGTTGGAGCTTGAGGGAGATGGGAAAGTGGTCCTCCCATGACACAACGCATCTTTTTGCTGTTTCAGTACAGTTCATAACAAAAGAAAGTCATGATGAAATTTTAATGTTTCAGAAGTACATACATGACTTCCTGCAGAGACCGGACATCCAGGTGCTTGTGCTGGCAGGCAGCAGTTCTGGGGTGCTGCAACCCATGCACAGCTTCCCATCTGCTTCCTCCAGATCCAAGTCATGCTACTTTATAAGGAAAACTGCAGAACCAGTCACAAAAGAAAATTTTCGTAACGTCTTGATATTTGGAGATGTTGCTGCAAAACCTGTCGATCAATTGGCTGTGGTAGTACAGGAGGTGGGTTTGTTTGATGTTATTTTATTTGAATAAATAGAACTCAAAATGAGGTCTGCACTCTTCTCGGATGTTACGCGGTGTAATATCCCAGGAGAGTGCAGATCTCATCAATATCACGGTGGAAGCCTGAAATCTAGGTTAGAACTGGAAATGTGTACTCCAGTAGAGTACACATACCAAATTTGTCAAAACATTGTTTTTATTGTGCTCTTCCTCTGTGTTATTGATGCTTGTTTATTGCTAATGAAAAATCCCATAATTCTTTTTATACTGTTTACCTTATACTGCATCCTGAAAACAGAATTGCTACTACTACTACTACTACTACTACTACTACTACTACTACTACTACTACTACTACTACTACTACTACTACTACTACTACTACTGCTGCTGCTGCTGCTGCTGCTGCTGCTGCTGCTGCTGCTGCTGCTGCTGCGTCTTCTTCTTCTTCTTCTTCTTCTTCTTCTTCTTCTTCTTCTTCTTCTTCTTCTTCTTCTTCTTCTTCTTCTTCTTCTTCTTCTTCTTCTTCTTCTCTTTATGTGACTCATCCAATCATGTTAGTTACATAAAAGACTCGTAAGGGTATCCATTAAATGATAATTTTGATTGCACTATTGTTCATTACACTTTGTGTAATTCTTGTACAGCCCAATAATGGCTTAGTTATAAAAGCCAAAACCTGTAGTTGTTGCAACATCACAGTTCTTGACAATGGCTTGATTTCATCCACTTCAAAAACTCCTTTCAGGACTTTTCCCGTCGTCCATTCGATTAAAACGCTGCACTGCCTTTCAGAAGAGACTTCTTACTTCCTCAGGTGGTACTACTAATATCCAGAAACACATGCTGGCCAAAACAAATAAACCTCATCAAACCAACTGTGACAGATACAAAAACTGACCTACCCCAATATACTGTACACCACAATAA
This sequence comes from Coptotermes formosanus, assembly GCA_013340265.1. Classification (NCBI taxonomy): domain Eukaryota; kingdom Metazoa; phylum Arthropoda; class Insecta; order Blattodea; family Rhinotermitidae; genus Coptotermes; species Coptotermes formosanus. Next base: position 1,524,228 of record BLKM01000519.1, read on the forward strand.
AGCTTATTTCTACAGATCTAGGGTATGTGAGCTTTGGGTGGTGTTATTGTGGTTTATACCCTATATGTGTAGAAATAAGCTTTATTGTGGTGTACAGTATTTTGGGGTATGTCAGTTTTGGTATCTCACAGTTGGTTTGATGAGGTTTATGTGTTTTGGCCAGCATGTGTTTCTGGATTTTGATAGTATCACCTGAGGAAGGAAGAAGTCTCTTCCAAAATGAAGTGTGGTGTTTTTATTGAATGGACGATGGAAAAGAAGTCCTGAATGGAGTTTTTCAAGTGACTCTAGCTGTTGGTTCTATAAGAAATATAAACTGTGTTCAACATATACTTATTGGTTTGTATACTACTGCTACCACTGCTGCTGCTACTACTACTGCTACTACTACTATTATAGCCCCCATTACCACCACCACTACTGTTTCTTTCTCCTCTTCCTCTTATTCTTCTTCATTCTCCTGTTTTGTGCGATAAATGAACTTCAAAACAGCTGGGGTGTGGAAATTCCAACCAAATGTATGTGATGCCAGAATGCTAATTATTGAACTGAGATGTTTGGTTCTTCAGTCTGTGTTCACTCTCTTATTTCTACAGGTGTTTGTGCCACTGCTGTCCAATCCAAAAAACCAGAGTAACTGGCCAAGAGTTGTCACAGAAGATGTCATGAAACATATATATGAGCTGAAGAACGTTGTGTATGAAGTGCGTGGCAAGCTAAATGGACAGACCCTCCTTCCGATGCCTATCGGCATAGAGAGAGTTCATGAGGTGGAGCAGACTATCATAGAAAGGTGTGTGATGATTCAAGTACAAGAAATGCAGAAATCATGAGCAAGTTTATGATTTCTGTAATTAGCTTCCAAGGATATTCTCTAAAATGTACTATGTTAGTTATAACATATGGAGCAGAAGATGAACGGAGTGTCAAATTTTGTGAAACTCAGCAATCAGGACACTAAAATTCTTTGACAATGGTGGCACATGGGAGATATCAGTAACATATTTAAGGACTGTTTCCATTGTCACAGATCACTCAGACACTGTGTACTCAGGAGTACACACGATGATGAAAACAGATCGTTCTTGAAACACAGCTTTTGAGTGATCTGTGGCAATGTACTCATGAGTACACATGATGACATTAAAACACGTTAATTATATCTCAACAATCAGGATTTACATTTTTGTGACCACCCTTGTTAATACTATTTTGTCATTAAATGAACAAAGAATTAATCATTTTTTGTGCAATATCCTCAAGTTGATTAGCCCAATTGAAGGAATATGAAACTATGTGACATTTTAGGGTCTTGCAGGAGTGACCATGATGATTGTTGTCTTGTGGATTGTGACACACTATGGTAGGTTTGCCATCTACCCTAAAGATGGATGGAGTAAGATCCTTTGAAATGCCATTACATTTCTGCCATACTGCATGATATCACATCCCACAAGACAGCACATATGTTTGTGGACCTTGCATGATTATAATGCAGTGTCCTGTTATATGTGACAGCAAGGGGAAGTCTGTGGACCTGTACCTCAAGAGCGCTATTGAAGGAATTGTCATCAAGTGGGCCATACAGATTGATGAGGTACTTAAGGAAGACTCATCTTGTGCATTTGTTAAACAGTCAAACCCAACTCCAAGGTTTGGTATGTATTTGTGTTCAGACTTTTTTCCAAACACATCTTGTACTTAATTTCACATTCAAATGAGAAGACATAAATACAGTAAAGATTTAATTCTTCTGCAGAGTGATGCTGTGTCATGCATAATTCCTGGCCTTGTTAAGAAATATATTGCCTTCATCTTTAGGATCAAGCAAGAAGATATACCACAACAGGTAGAAAGGGGGTATTATAGCCTGCAGCTACTCTTCTTGGACTGTTTGGCCCTGAACATGAAGGTAATATGATCCTTCAAAACGTGACAGGCTGCACACCCAATTATTCATTGTTACAACCCAGAAGAATTGAATCTTCAGCAACACCGCTGTGAGAACCTCAGATCTGAAATATAATGAAATTTAAGTTTTATGATTTTTTCATAACAGTTTATGAAGACATATTTTTTGCTTTTTGGTTTCTCAAGTTATGATGGTCCTTTTTCAGAACCATTTTAGGCAACTATGATAAATATGCTATCCATATGTGTACAGGGACATTATTTTATTTTACAATTCATGTCACTCTTCACCCAGATCATTTCATGTAACAACAGGCAGTGCAATGCTGGCCACTTTTCCAGTTCTCCAAAGTCAAGGTCTACACTTTGTAGTTCGTTCTATTCATTTAAGTTTTAAGTTCATCTAGTTTTTACTCGAAATGTTTAAAGAAAGGGCTAGGGATATTTCCCTTCAGTTTGCTGACTCACATCACATCTAACAAACATGTTGTTCATTGCATATTAAAGTTTTATAAGTTAAGCAAGCTAGTGGGAAGTGACTGGAGAGATTTGTCAGGTAAAATAATGACTCTGTATGTTAAATCAGTTATTGTGTTTGTGTAACAGAAATTGACTTCTGGAACAGTCGTCTGAAGAACCTAGAATGTATCTATGATCAGCTGCGTGATCCTAGAGTAAAGAAGATGGCCTCCATATTGCAACTGACAGACAGTGCCTACTTCTCTTGCTTTAAGATGCAGTTCCATAACATTGTGGCAGGTGAGTATAGCACAGGCTGCATTTGTTTGGAATTACACATGCAGTCTTATCATGTAGTGTGTAGAGAATTACAGATCTAAAGGGACAAATGTGGTATTTGAATACCTAGTGCAATAAATGCTTTCCAAGTTCTTTGTGATCAACCAAAGGACAAAAGTCAGTGCAGAGGTGTTACATACGTTAGTATGAGACTGTACCAGCTTCGTAGAAATAGGATTTGGAAGATTGATGATGAGTGTACTAGGACTAAACAAATCCAGGCACCAGGTTGCCATGGTGTCCAGATTTGTGACGTCACACACTTGAGTGACTGTTGTAGCCATCACTCATCAGTGTGTACCACTTCCAAGGAGAACAGACACTTCAGCTGTATTACTATGAAAACCTAAAACCTTGCACTAAAATTACTTAGTGGTAATTTCAATCGTATATAGTATGGTGAATATTTGATGGCCATAAATGAATCACCTGTTGGGATGATAAAGGTAGCAATATCCTCTGAAATGTCAGTGCATGTCTACCAAACTACATGGCATTACATCCCAGGAGGCAGCACTCATGGTCAGTGCTGTGAGAACCTGAAGTGTCACTTCTCATAAATGGTAGGAAATGGTTAAGTATGGTTCTCCTGTACTTATGTATTTCAATTGTCTCTTGTTTTCAGGTTTTTCAACAAAGATTTTGTGTGAATTTATTTTTTCTTCCAGTGATTCAACCATTTCTCATTCTTCTTAATGCAATAAAAAAATTGGTTGAAAATACAAATTATAGCGCTCCATATGAAGCATGTAATGAAATAATATCCCCCGTGTAGAAGAGCATCATAATTTCTTGACAATGTTGAATTTTGTCCAAGACTGGTTGTTCTGCTGGGGACTTTACTTCTTTTTGTTTAGCTGCATAGTTTATTGACTGTCATTTAACATTGTTTTCTACAACCATGATTGAGTTAAATCTTACAGCTTTTTGCTGCTTAAATAAAATACTTGACATTTAACTTTTCAGCTGTCACCGAAGCACGAGATATCACGTTATATCTGAAGCCTCTTGTAAAGCATTTTGACCTTCTGGAAAACACAGATTTTAAGGATGCTCAGTCACTTTTGCGGCCTTTGGTTCACTGTGTGGCTCTTGTCTGGGCCAATAGTCGCTATTACTGCACTTCTAATAAGATCATCACACTTATCAGGGAGATTGCAAATCTGCTCATTCAGGAGGTATGACATGAACTTTCACATACATTACAAGTAGTATATCAGTTAACCAGTCAAGGTCTGATGACTTAAGTAGTCACTGAACGTAACTGGCTGAGCATCAGCTAAAGGTGCCAATAGTCTTGGACTTTAACCTTGACAATTACATGTCAACTAACCCCTAACAAGAAACATAATTTGGAAGTATTCCACTTGCTAGATAAAATCACACTTCTATAGATAGTGATATGTTTTTATATAAACAAGCTATTACTTACAAAAATATTGATTTTATTAAATTCATCACTTACACAAATGAAGAAATTGGTATAGTATTTTTCAAACTAACATTTTGATAGAAGTCATGTTTGTATTGTGAAAATTACCAAAATTATGTCATATTTACTGAAGTATAATGCCATAAAAGTAACTTAAATTCCTTTTATATTTATTATTAGCAGCTACCACACAAGGAAGTTATTATTTCCTGAAACATGTAGTAAATTTTTTTGGAAGTTACTTGGAGGTAAACAAGTATACCCTGTGGATTACATCTGTCTGGGATATTGTGCTGCATCAAGAGATAAACGGACCCTAGCACTTTAAGGAAACATAGTGTCCTCATCTTGAAGGCTCAGTAGGTCCTAAGAATGTCAAGATCCAGTTACCAGTTGATGCATTGTCATATCCCAGAAAAATGGAAACTTCAGCTACAACACTGCATAAACCTCAAAATTCCCACAGTTTGCACTCAAATGTGGTTAGTGAAGGAGACCAAATTTCAAATGCTCATCAGTTCAGCATGCATATGTTTATATTATATTCTTATAACTGAGATGAGCCAGTAGACTAATGTAATTATGGTATATAATATTTTATTTCTTGTTTTCCTACAGGCTACAAGATTTTTAGATCCAGGGTCTCTTTTCCATAGAGAAATAGATGAAACTCGAGAGCACGTTGAAAACTGCATCAAAATGTTGGTTTCTTTCAGGTAATGTAATTTGACATGCTTTATAACTACAGTAGTTGATGTGGGTTATAAAGTATCTGAAGAACCATTGAATTGTACCTCTTGCTGTGTGTTTTTTAGGACTATCTTTGAAGAATACCAAAGCAAGTTACATACATTCTTCCCAAAAGGTGTTCAGCCTATACCATGGGTATTTCACCCAAGGGCAGTATTTGAGCGAATGATCCAGTATGTCAACAGACTGAAAATAATAGAGGTAACAGAGGGTAATACTGTATATTAATCCTTCAGCCTAGATTGTGTATGCTGTGGCTTATGTGATGGTTGCATTCCCAAGAGTTGTCCTGTAACTCTCTCTGTCTCTCTTCCTCTCTCTTGTTTTCCCTGAGATTAATCTGGAGTGAAGACATGAGACTTGAGGTTCTCAGAGCACTCTTGCTGAGAATACAGGTCTTCTGGGATGGTCTGCTGTATTATTGGGTGAATGGTTTCCAACATTGCAAAGGAATATAGTGCCTTCAAAACATCAGGAACCCGTAGCCCAACAACAGAGTATCACATTTCAGAAGAGCTAAGTTCTTACAGTGAAACATCTGTAATTCAGTTAATTTTGTTATCTTTAATTTTAGCTGATATCAGTCCTATTTTATTATACATGATATTCTTCTTAGGTCCATACTGGGGAAGATAAAAGAGTAAACCTTCATTTTTACATATACTGAATAAGTAATATTGCCATAAGTTTTGATGTTCTTCAGTCTGATTTTCAGTTACTTTTCAGAATTTCTTTGCTACATCAATGGAATTTCTGAAATTGGAGAAAGTTGAGATTGGTGGATTAAAAGGGCGATTGCTGGGTACAAAGGTTGCAGGAGTGTTAAGTCAGTTTCACGAAACATTTGCAGTATTTGGAGGCATTGTGTATGATCCTCTTGACCCAGAAGATGAGGGTTTTGTGCAAGACTATGCTCTATTTATGGAGAAGGTGGAAGATATGGATCGCAAGCTGGCAGCCATTTTCTGTCAGGCTTTTGATGACTGCCACAATTTGGACAGCATATATAAGGTGGGTTTTGTCCTCAAATTCAAATTAGTACATAAGTGTAATATTAACCGTTTAAGTCACAGGGGTAAATATGTAGCGTGTGCTGTACCAGAAAAGAACTCTGACTTTGCGCACACAGGCGATTAGTGTACTTTCTGTGATTCTTATAATGACAATTAATTTTTTCCTTAACACCATTAACTACCTGGTGTTTTTAATGGAGATGGACTTGTTCTTTGTGAGGTAGGATGTGAATTTAATAAATTACTTAGAGAAACAACACTCTTCACAGCTGCAGTTGCTGGAGGTAAAATGGGAGGGTGGACTCAAATTACAGAGAATGGTTAGTGTCTGTTCATGTTTGTACAGAAATTTACAACTGAATTACAAATTTCATGAATTATGTAATTAATACATGGGTCTCAAAACTGGTCTGGACTTTTTGGGAAAAAAAGAAAACTTTTTTTCTGTTGTTGGAAATAGGATGCTGATTCCTTGGTTGTCCAGTCAGCAGCCTAATGAAATTTCAGTTGAAAATACTAGACTTTTTTTCCAGTTGGCTGAACAATATTTGTTGCATATTAAGCAATTACATAAAACTTTAAAAATGTTTCAATCTTTGGAGGTCATCCTCAGGTCATCTCTAGTGCAAAATGGAAGGAAGATTAATATTTGTGATGCTGCATTCTTTGTTTTTTGTAGTTTTGGCTCCTTTTTATTTAGTGTATTTGAGGTTGTTTTCCATTCTTGATTTCCTTACTGTGTTCAGTGGGAGTAAATTTTTGCTTCTGTTTTTCGTGGTGGTATGTCTTTTAACAGAATGTATTCTTGGCGTTTCCTGTATAATATTTGATTTTCCTCTTATGTTTTAATTTAGTGCTTACATTTTCTTCTCTCTTGATGTTTGATGCTGTGGTGTGGTGGTGTGGACCATAAGCTACTGAGTACACTGGCTGAACTAACCTTACTCCCTACTTAATAAGTAAACATTTAAAACCCAGATACTGTATTGTAGCACCATTAATATTTTGTTAAATGCTGGGGTTTAAGTTAGCTGGATCATTATGTGTCACAATTCAGTATTTGCTAACTGTCACATTATTTCTTACTTTTGATAGTTGATTTTTGTGGGAGGTTCGTTGCTGCATCGCCCTATTATCAAGGCACTAGTCACTCCTAAGTACAACGTTTTTGTCACAATGCTGGGTGAAGAGATGGCCACGGTAAAGGTAATAGTTGGAGATTACAGTCTTGTGGGATGAATAGGGTTAAAATAAATACTATTACCTTTTGAGGCTTGAGGCTGTCATGTCGTTAAGCATGAAGTTTAGTCTTCTAGGATATGACATTATGTAATTTGGTAGGCAGTTGTACATAGTCTGATTTTTGACTGTGAAAATGGAGGTAGTACATTCCTGTGCAACATTGGTACGCATACACAAAACTAGATTCTGTCAAATCTCAGAAGGCCATAAACTTTGTATTCCCTGCCATGATAACCTCATACACTCAGAAGATATTGCTTATTTAACGATTTAATTGCTACGTTTGATATGGTGCCATGTGATCCTTGTGTGCTTGTTAGCTAAAATAAACAACTTCTGTCTGTCACATACATGGTGACGTAGAATAGCACATTCATTCCCCTCCAGAAAACTCTTTTAAAATCATATTGCATATCTTACACAAAAGGTTTGTGGTGCAGGTTGTCCCTTTTATTGTGGCTCTGAGCACAGCAGCTGTAATATGTCCTGATGGACACAGATGTTCTATGTGATAAGGCTTCCATGCTCAGGGACGCTATAAGAGGGACATCCTGTATAAATAAAATTAATTGTAAGTGTGAAGGGTTTGAAAATGCTGGCTTTTTATGTCAGTATGTGTATGGTTCGAAAAGTAATAGACATACATGTCTTACATACCACCTAATATAATTGTATTTGAGTTAATAACAAAGGAAAGTGTAAGCTAAAGTGGACCCTAATACAAAAGCAAGTTTTCTGGACAGCAGAAACTTAGCATGAACCAACAGTTGTGCTTCTTTTCTGCTGTTCATATCTCACAATGGAATTTCATTGATAAAATAGCAGGTTACATGTTTGTAAATGATTTATCTTGGGAAAAATTAATAGCCTAGACTGCAATGTATGTTAGAGACACATCTATTATGATTACAGACTGCAATACATTTCATTTATATATTTCTAAAATATTGGATGAGCAGAAGCCACCTTGAACAACGTAAATCTCTTACTGGACAGAAATGTGTGAAGTGCTTAATTCAGGGAACTACACAAAACTCAGTTAGGAAACTGTTAAGTTTACAGAGGAGCCTGCTAATGAGGAGGTAGGAGCTGTGTTCTCACCACACAGCCAGTATGGTACCTGAAGCTTCATCACCGTGCTCACAAGAACCTGGCACCAGTCCCTCTTCTAATCCACATTAACCTTTTAAAGCCTAGCAGTAACTTTAAATACCACCAGTTTTAAAACTAAAAAATCCTACATGCCATTCTCATTGCATTTATGTGTTTTGTATGGATCTCAGAACAAACAGCAACTTTTGCCTTATAAAACATTAAGAGACTGTTTTATATAACCAAGAATAAGTAGTTTTTACAGCGCAGTATGCACTGAGTCCTTATAAAAACACACGTTTCATCTTAAAAGGGTTAATTCAGTCCATATCCTCACACACACTACTTCTGCCAAGATCCACCTTAATATATCATTTGCACATCTACAAAAGCAATATAGAAGCCCTGATGTATGGCTTCTCCAAACACATGTTTGCGTAAATTGTTGTTTTGTTTTATAGGGGTCTTCAAATTTTCTGTGTTAAATAGGTTGGTCCGCTGTGACTACAGCATGTCATGTCCTCAGCTTGTGAATGGAGAAAATGGTCTCCGAATACGGAATGTTGCTGTGAATGTATTTGGTAAGAAATTACAGATAGTCCTTCAGCCCATGGGTATGGAAGAAGCGTACATATGGCCTTGGTTTTTGATAGGCTCTTGTGTACGCAGTAAAGAGCCTTCAGGCTCTATAAGTCAGGGAATTTCTTCACCAGATATGCAATCATCAGTTTCTCAAGACGGACTCTGCTGCATGGAGTCAGTTTGTCTTTCAGCTGAATACTGACATGTTGCAGGAAATATTTGACAGACAAGTGGAATTTTACAATAAGAATGGTTATATGACAGTTGATAAGTACTTACCACCAGTGGCTGGTGCACTTCATTGGATCCATAAACTGAGGCAGAGGATTGTGGTACCTACTGAAATTGTCAAGGAGCTCGAACTTGCGTAAGTACATGTACATTCACTAAAGATCGTTGATAGCCATTGGTTCATTAATTGCTGTTATTTCAACTCATTTATCATTATTTCCTGTCAGCTGGGAACAGAAGATTTTGAAAGCCATGTACATAAATAAGGTGAATGTGAATTCTTTGTACAGTATGTTCCATACTGGTATGAGGCACATACACAGTCTTGTTACATGAGTGCTACATGATGTGGCTTCCTTCTGTTGAAGTTCATGAATAATAAGTGCCAGTTTATTTTGACACTTTATCATGCAGTCTTCACATTTCCATGCACCAACTGCCTAAGAGTGTAACAGCTTGTGAGGTATTTATTTCTATATACCTATGCATAATTGCTGTTATGCTTGAAACAGGTGATCATATGATGTGCATTTAATATTTACAGCAGCATTCTGGGAATATCACCTTCTCCCATCCGTAGATCATTGGTTGTTGTATTGAGAGGCAGTTGGTAAAAGTTTCCTTTATTTTTGTATTAATAGCAGTAGTGGAGATCAAACTCAGAACTTTTTGAATACAAACCTCTATGTCAGTCATCACATTTTTCCACTAGTAATGTCGGAGCCAATTGACAGATATTTACCACATTTGTTATAAACATCTCTCCATCAATGATTACACCACATTTATAATTGTTACTTCATTATCATCAGTAATACAGATGTAGTGGCTGTGTAAATTTTTGAGTTGTTAACAGCACTTCTGTTACTTAATGTAGTGTACGGGAATTTTGTGTTGTAACAGATCTCTGGAAAACAGACACTTTTTATTAAGGTAATTATTTGTGGAATGTATTAAGCATTCTGCTTGGCAGTAAGAGTTAAAGAATCGTTGTCATGTGAGGTATTAAATTAGCTGCAGAGATTGTAAACATACCTACAGGTTTTGTATAAAACATCATTTATATGTTAAAAATTACAGGCAACATGAAGATTCAAGTCTTCTTGATTGTTACATGATGTCAGTTGTAAATAGTTACTGATACTTCATAGGATTAGAGCACATTCATGTTTAGGGTAAAGTAGTCAGAGAAGGATGCACTGAGCTTCCTGAAGGTGAGTGGTTCGTTACGTTTCAAAGAAAAATACTGCCTTTATTCTCGAGGATTAAGTGGACCAAAGAATCACTGTGCTTTGTCCTCTTCACGTTTGGGAATGAAGGCAGTACTATCTGTAGAAATGTTGAGAAACAGTTACCAAACAACACAGTGTCCCATCCAAGAAAACCAGAATCCTCAATCACACCACTGCAATAACCTCAATACTCACAACTTCTGCATTGTCTTTATAGAGTCATACAGAGTCCAGACTTTCATTATCAGATTCACAAGTATAATGTAATGAGAGGCCACTTGGATGAACTGGAAGGTAAAATATTCTCGAAGTGGACAGCACATGTTCCAGAACAATGTGTCAAGAATCTGGAAAAACCTTTGATGATACAAGAAGAAGACACTTTGGAATTAAGCCTGAACTTTGACAATGAGGTAGTATTTATTGTATATGTCTTGGTTTAAATCTTGTTTTCAAGTATTTCCTGTGTAGGATGTTCCTTGTTAAACCTTTGTTGTCTGGGGATAGGCACACCATGTAGCTCACAAACCTGTCAGAGGGTATGAAATTGCCTTCATGATTATAAAAGGTTGAGAATGAGAATTATGGTAGAAAGATCCACAGCGGGCAGTAGGTTTTTGTGTAATTTGTATTTGAACCTGCAGTTGTGTGGCAGCATTGTCAGCAATTGATAACACAGCATTGTTCATATCCACTATTAAAGCAGTAGCAGTAACTAATACATGGGTGATATGAAACAGTATTATGCGACTTACTTGTATGACTTATTTGCCTGACGACAACTTTGTACTAGGCTGAAACATATTGCATTAAACCATCCACTATACAAAAACAGTCATGAGTGATGGCTATTTTTCCACCTGAGTCACTAATTTGGTTATGACATCTTTCAACCTCAGAAGACCATCGTCACTGCTTACTTGCATTTGTAAAATAGTTTTTGTGATTATAACCATAAAATCAATCTTCGTGTAAAATTTGGATGCTGAGAAGCTTTTATATTAATGCTTATGCCATGTCCTAAGAGACATACTTGACCTGTATCAATGTAAAAGCCTCTTAGCAGCAATATCTTGTAGCTGCAGTACAGCAAGTGTAAGCTGTGAAGTTTACACCTGTTGTCAGAAAACTCTGTCATGAAAATGCCACGGTAGTGTGAAGTAAAATCAGCTGCTCATGTGGTTGGTTATCATTTATCAACTGTTTTTGGTAATGTTCTAATTCTTTGTTTAGCTGGTGGCAATTCTACGGGAGGTTCACTACTTGAAGATGATGGACAAAGAAGGAATCCCAATTGAAGCTCTGACTCTGTTCGATCATGCTGAGACGCTTCACCAGTGGACAATCAATCTGAATCGTGTCATTGAATGGTAAGGTGACAACCAAATGTATGAATGCATTGAAACTTCATGGGTGCTGATTTGCATCAGGCTTGCATTCCAGAGGTGCCAACTTGGACTGTAAAACCTGTCACCAACTATTCTGACTGAGGGTCTTCTTTGTTTCCTCAGTCCCCCAGACAAATGCCAAGGTAATATCCCAGTTAGACCACAACTGCTTCATTCCATGCACTTTCACGTTTATTGATTATCATATCACTGACACAGTATAGTGTGAGACCTTGAGAGTGTTGTGAAATAAACTGTAAAGGAGACTTTCTGTCAGACCTGGGTACCATCTGGAGAAGAATTGACATATACACATACATGTACACACACACACAATTTATAAAATGCTGCATCTAGCAGGTGGGATACCCTTGGCTTTCACAGCATGACAAAAATCACATTACATTTATTTTCAAACCATGTTCATAATACAAGTGTGTGTTGTTTCAAACTATAATTTATTTATTTATGTACTTATTTATTTGTTTATTTATTGAATTATGTGTATTTATTTATTTATTTATTTATTTATTTATTTATTTGTCGAGTATTTCAAAAATAAATCTGCACACACAGCATGGCTGGGCACTGATTCATCACTCAGCAATCTCACTTATTATAGTTTTCAGTATCAGCATGTTGGAGGCTTATAGTGACAGAGGAGCAAGTCTTTTGCCACTGCAGCTGTAAAGTAAGGTCATTCCTTTCACATGTAGGTGATAACTAACTGACTGAAATAAAGGCTGAGTTACTAAATTGCAGATAATGTAAGATAATGTAAACTGCTAATATCAGAGCCTGCCATTGTCCAGGTCAATGCCATGTTTCTCAATTCAGTGCATCACTTTATTCCTTTTTCCTTGTGTAGGTATAACAATATCCGTCAAAACACGCTGCCGGTTGAATATGCCCTTATTGATCATGAAATTCAAGAAATCGACAGCCTCATCAGTGAGGTTCTTGGGACCCTTACGTGGAATTCAGAAAGTGAGTCACTTCACCTACAGTATTTTATATCTGGAATTGCTTAAGTTCTCAGAGTTGTGAATCTGTATTGGCTGTCTGAACTTATTCGTGTTTCAGCAGAAGCATTCATATCTTGCTTAACCTTTTAAAGCCTAGTGGTAACTTTACATACCACCAACTTTAACGTTAGAAAACTCTATGTGATGCCCACATTGCATTTATGTGTTTTGTATGGATCTCAGAACAAACAGCAACTTTTGCCTTACAAACATTAAGAGACTGGTTTTTATAACCAAAGTGGAGAGTGTTTACAGTGCGGTATGCACTGAGTTCTTATATAAAACAGATACGCTTCGTCCTTAAAGGGTTAATATCAGATTTGTACCATTGGCTCATTTTTTTTTTTGTGCCTTCACAACAAAGTGTTGAAAAGGACACACATTAACTATATCATGACTATCATTCAGACTTTCAGATTTATCTTATTTCTTCAGTGTTACAGTTACTTTCTTGCATGTCTCTTTTTCTCTCAGTTACCATGATTGTTCTTTTATTCCAATTCATTTTTAAATTTGCTGTATCTAAAATGTTGTGGATTCATTTTAAAAGAACAAATGTGTTCTTTTGGAATCCAAAATGTGGTTGTAATTATGTTAGTAATTTCGTAGCACTACACAATGCTGTATCCATGTGTTGTGCTTCAGATGTGTGGACGTATGTGCAGCAGATTCGAACTCTGGTGGAAGATCTGCAGGGCAGAATATTGAAGGCTCAGCTAAATGTGGAGAAAATTCATAACTTGATTAACACCTGGAGTCTCACACCTCTTTTTGAACGCAAGGACTGCAAGAAGGAAAACTTGATATTTTTGGATGACCATGATGAACGTGTTGCTCGAAGGTGGGTTTTGTAAACAGCAGAAGACACTGCCATCTTTTGGATGAATGACATATACAGATATATCGCAATATAGGTGGTGATATGTTCCAAACATTGTGCAACACGCAGTTGTTAATTTATCTTATGCGTCATTTTCTATAAGTTCAGTTGTTTTGTCTTTCTTGTTCTCTGTGTTCTGATATCTCCTTCTATACTTCAAAATATCATCCCTGCTGCTTATGGCCTTGGTCTATATTTCTTCTCCATGCAAGCCTGTAGTAAGTTTTAAACAGACATGTTCTAGCCTTCTCAGGTACATGCCATTTCTGTGGTATATCCCTGCTAAGCTTACTTGTAACAATTTCCTGCATTTTATATTCTTTTGTGATTTCTTCTGTTAGTCATTTTTTGTCACTGTTTTACTTCTGGAGTGTTTAAATCTGTCAGCTTTATTACATGACTACTGCATTTAATATTTTTTCTGTCTTCTGGCGTATTTTTTATAGATACGTCATCAGATTATGTCCTCTTGTTGCGCAGGTACAAGGAAATGAGAGATGTTAGCACACGGATTCATCAGCTTATGGATGAGAATTATAGATTGTTCTTTAACATAAAAATACCAGAATTAGAAGTAGTGGAGAAAGAACCTAGTGATGAAAGAAGACTTGAAGCGGAAGAAAAAGAGGATGAGGAATATGAAGATGAACTGGGAAAGGGAGGTGGATTAGAAGACAGTGTGCTTGAGAAAGATAAATTGGGAGAAGTTGAAGTTGATGGGGGGCTGATGGGAGTAGGAAAGAAAATATCAGTAGCAATGCACACTTATGGTGCCCCTATCACAGTTCCTCTTTCTTCAACAAGATGGCCAGCTGCACATCGCTGCACTCTAGAAGTCACTCAAGTTGAACCCAAACATGATGCTGAACTACAGTCAGCTTTATTTCTTCAGTCATTAAGAACAGCTGAAGGACCAGAGTGTTGGGAAGAAGAGGAGCCTATGTTTCTGAATGAAACTGAATCGGAGGTAAATTATGTTGTTTTCAGGCGTCTGTAAACTAGACAATTGTGTCTTGGTTCTATGGTCTCTAAGAACCTTAGTCTTCTCTATGCCTTTTGCCTCCCTGCTCTTTTCTCAGCCCTCGCAGATCTCTGTATATTCCAGCTGTCTGACTGTGGGATTTCTCATTTTTCCTCTGCCAAGTGCCTTGCCTTCTAAAGCAATCTTAACTACTGTTGATCCAATCTGATCACATTCCACCAGCCACTTCAAACTTTTCCGTATAATATTTACCACCATATGGGAAATTTGATATAATTCCTTCAGTCTGTGGTTTGTTCTGATCCTCCAAACTCTTTTGCCCCATTACTGGTCCATATATCTCCTTCAAGATTTTCCCTCATACATATTTCACGTAACTTCCTTCTTTTCAATCATGGATCATATTTCACACCATAGCCATTTCTGTTTTGTATATGTTAATTTCTTGTATTCTACTTGCGGTTTTAGACTTAAAAATGTGTACTTACATATTATATTTGAAGATAACATCATTTTGGAGGTGACACCATAAACTTTTGTGTACACATACCTGCATTTCAGATGTAATTGCTGCCCCCATCGTCATCGTAGAAGAGTAATCTACGGCACTGGGGGTGTATTGGTCCTGCACCACCTTTCACAGTACTTAATGCTTAGTAGGGTATTTTATAGCATCATTGTGCTGTTACAAATTCTTCATCAAGCACTTGTACACTTCCATGTATTTACTTACGGTACCCAGATTGTACACTTCCATGTATTTACTTACAGTACCCAGACTGTACACTTCCATGTATTTACTTACGGTGCCCAGATTGTACACTTCCATGTATTTACTTACAGTACCCAGATTTGAAACCAGAGATGCAAGTTAAGTGGAAAAATTATGAGATGTATGTAGATGATATTGTTTCTGATGGGCTGTTCAATACAATTGCATGCAGGTAAGTAGTATATTCTGAGATGTAACCAACTTCCATATTCTTATGTTTAACATTGAATAATCCTGTGGCATACACAGACATATACAGAAAGTTACAGAGAGCCATAAGAGGAAGAGTGTGACAGAAAATAGGGGTTTGATGGATGTTCAAGCCTTCGGGCATGTAACACTATATTGTTTGGTGTGTAGTTCCCTGTGTTTTGAGGTTCACAGAGCTTTCAACTTCCTGGCATTGCAGTCCTTTGAAGTGTTGCAAAGTACACGCCCAATGACACAGTGTCACATCCCAGAAGACTTGAAACTTCAGCAATACCACTGTGAGAGCCTCATGTTTTTTACAAGAATTTAATGATTTGGTTTAAACAGTATTTGCTAAAATAAAATAAATTGTATGGCTGTATGTTTAAACTCAGAATGTATGCAGTGCAAGGGTCAGTAACATCCATTCCATTAATTTAATCTGACTTTAACTCTTCTCTGATACTTTCTTTCTTTTGAATTTCTTGCACGTATGTAAAAAAGAAATACACAGCAGGGAGGTTGTGTCCACTTATCTGCCTGTCGTGCTGCCTGTGTCATCACAGAAACTTTATTAAAAATTCTATATGCAATCCTTGTTTCCTAATCCCACACTTGCAATCCTAAGAAAATCTACATTATTGTTTATGGAATAAAGCATTATTAGTTTCATGTTTTAATTCTTTTTGCCAGAATTGCTTGATCCTTAATTCAAAAATTAATTGTATTTCTAATTTTGACAGCATGTCTTTGTTCATGGATGAAATGGAACCAGGACGTGCAAGCTTCCCGCTCTGTGAGGTGGCACTGCATTTGCAGGAACCTAATATTGTTTTTGTGCCAACTCTAAATCCGCAAGATTCTGAAGGCTTCTATCACCTGATAGAGAGCCTACTTAATGACATTATGCAGATGTCACATCTGGTCAGGCGGGTTACTAAATACTCATCAGAGCCAAACTACAAGGTAATTCTAATGTCTTATTCCAAAATTGTTTAACATTCTTCAGTCCCCTTATCCTGTGGTCTCAGAATGAAACTATCTGTACTCCATTTCACTGGCAACTTGTTTCGTATTTCACACTATGTATTGCCCTGTGTTACAAAAGCAGGATAGTTACAGAGAATTTAATTCATTTGAAGCTTCATTTAGTTTGTGCACAGAACACATTCTTCAAAATAAAGTCATCAAAACCCTCATAGACCCTTTTGACCTATGGCAATGTATCTCATATACTGCCAGAGGAGGCTTGATATATTACTTGGCACTATATGTACAAGTTCTTACTACATCCCCACTACCCCCATAAAACCACTGTTTTAGTCAAAAGTCAGTGTAATATCTTCAGTTATGTAAGTTATATTTTGGAAATTTCTTTTATGTTTATGCGTATATTAGCATAATTTGTAGTAATAAGATAATCCCAAGGGACCCAATAATTTTTCCATTTCTGACAATTGTCCATTTAACACTAATGCTGAAATTATTTTTCTGCTTTTACTAAGCAGTACACCTTTATTAAACCCATTTTCCCTTTAAGATGAGGCCATTATACATCTTGAAACATCGGGAACCAGTTACCCAGTGATACGGCTTCGTACCTTGGAAGAACAGAGACCTTGGCTACACTGCCGTGAAAACTAAATATTCACACAGTACAATTTCCTCTTATATTCCCTTCAGTTCCTTTTCCTTTGCTATCATATTGTAATGTTACAGTTACAAAGTTATGTATATTATTAATTATATTTGTGTTCCAGTCAATGACTAATATGGATCTTAAAGAAATGGAATGTTTCGGTATATATATGGACTGAATTTATCTGGCTCAGGATAGGTGCCAGGTGCAGGCTGTTCTGAACATATCAGTAAAGCTTTGGGTTCTGCTTTCAGAGAGTTGAGTGCATAATATTGTGTGTACTGAGCAGTGTTAGTATGAAAATGGTATGTGTCTTACAGAGCGATATGGACGGTAACAGTGACCTGAAGGATATGATAACGGAGACTCTGAGGCGTGTACACTTGGCTATGACCTCGGTAAGTTGTTTTGAAGCAAGACTTATATGACCTTTTACAGGAGCATTATATTGTCTGACAACACACATTACTCTTTTACTCAGACTCTTATGTGTTATGTCAGGTGGTGTAATGCTAGCTGCTATTCCAATCTGCCATGAGTTTGACGTCCTTTCATTTTAGTTTAATGCGTGGTGGTTAATATTATGTTACCCAACATTCATGGAAGACAATGGAAATTTTTTCCTTCAGCTGTTAGACACGTATCACATCTAACACACATGTTGTTTATTGTACACCCAATTTTTGTGGGTGTATTCCTTTGGAATGTCAGGAATCAATATCCCTGTAACAACCCAGAAGACCTGAATACTTAGAAATTTCTCTCCTCACTACCCCATATGAAGCAGTTCTGGAGTGCGTTCATCTTCTGTTGAAAGTACATGGGGAGCTCTTTCCTTAAGGCTAAAGTAGCTGGGGCTTGCACCTAACCACACAGTTACCACCAAAGTTCTGAGGTTCAGGATTTGTAGAGCTACATGTTCACTCTCCCTTATATCTTCATGGTATGGTGCACAATGCTTTGTGAGCAGATTTTATTAAGTCAGAGATGGTGATCTTTTAAACTTTTAGTAAGCATCCATCTTGTGTAGGTAAAGCTTACTGGTGCCAATCAACTAGAAGGTACTGACATCTGGTATAAGTCAAGCTTACTGGCAGCAGTGGGCTACAAGCTAGTGATGTCTGGTGTATTTTCAGCGAAGTGGGTGAAAATATTAAGTGTTAATTTGAAGTGAAATATGCTGCTTATTGAGGGGTTCTTTGTAGGGCTGTACGTATATGACTTTTGAAGGGTTAATCAAGCTAACAGGTAACTTTATGTTTATGAACTGGTATGCACCTTCCCATTATTTTGTATCTTCCATCAGAGTGGTGTGAATGCAAAATATATGACATACATTGCAGGCAGTGGAGTACAGAAGCAGTTTTGATCTCCATTCGTATTTGTGGCTGGATGATCGCCATGTCTTCTTGAAGCAGTTCTTGATATATGGTCACCAACTGTCACCTGAGGAACTGGAGATTATGGCAACTGCTGCAGCAAATGAGGAATTTCCAGGCCTCAAGGAGAATCCATCTACAACGTCACAGTTCAAAGAACAGGTAATATATGAAATCTGGTGATTCTGTGCCATTAGGTGTGAAGATTCCTATCTTCTGGAATGTGGCATGTCAGGTAGAAAGGTGCCATCATTTCAGAACCTGCTGCCACCATCTTCAGAGTAGAAGTGGAGAAAACACGTCCCTCCAGAAGTTTGGTACCATACTACCACACTACGTAGTATGACTTCCCAGAAGACTGTAGTGTTGACAGTATGACAACATAAACAACCTTATGTCTAACACACACACCTAGATTTATGAGAGGTAAATTACAGGCGTTCATATAAATTTTTAGAAACGTGGTAGAGTCTCAATGTTTATGATTTATTGGAAGCAATGTAAAAGTCACAGACTTTAGAATCCATCTGCAATTACATGCCTGATTGGTTCCCAGAACTAGCAAAATACAAGTAATAAAAATATAAAATTACTTCAGAAAGCATAAGAAGTGTGAAAGTTTATTTTTAATAAAATACAAACACTTTTTGGAAGCATAAAATACATTAAATGATTGACAGGAAGTCACATTCCATAAGCAAAAAAGCAGTCAACATAATTTAATGCAAGACAGGACTTGGCTGAGCTGAGAGTAGTCTGCACAATAGCAGGCGAGTGCGGATCCAGTTCACCACCCATGTGGTCTCATCCAAATTATTGGAACTACTCCCAACTGGTTAAAAGAGTGTTATAAAAATGGGTGATCATGAGCAGAACATTGCATTCCACGAATATTGAAACTGTACTGTATATCACAATTAATCATTATAAATATCTTGCCATTCACTGTTATAATTTATGCTGTTATCAAGGCATCATGTGTGAAGGCAAATTCCCATACCCAGCTACTAGACTGCATGGTACAAGATCCCAGAATGCTGTATGTAAAAGATATTGTGGTGGCTACCTGAAATAGTCCAGTGTGATTGCAGTAACTAATAGATTTTATGATGTGTGTGTGTGTGTGTGTGTGTGTGTGTGTGTGTGTGTGTGTGTGTGTGTGTGTGTGTGTGTGTGTGTGTTATAAGCACACCTACATGTGCAAGAAATATTGAAGTGCGAAGTGTCTATATTAACCTTTTAAAGCGTAGCGGTAACTTTGCATACGACCAGGTTTAACATTAACAAATTCTACGTGGTGCCCACATTGTGTTTATGTGTTTTGCACGGATCTCAGAACAGACAGCAACTTTTGCCTTATAAAACATTAAGAGATTGGTTTTTATAACCGAAGTGGAGAGTGTTTACAGCGCGGTATGCACTGAGTCCTTATATAAAACAGATAGGCTTCATCTTTAAAGGGTTAATCCTCATGCAAATCCGGCCTACGGTCATGTCTCATTCACATGTGATGTTAAAAATTTATCTTTCAATTTCAGATCGATTATTATGACAGTCTGTATGCACAGCTTGAAAAAATGGAAAATGAAAAAATATTTGACACGTGGTTTAAAGTGGATGTTCGTCCATTCAAGCAAGCTCTGCTTAACGCTGTCTGCAAGTGGGGAAATCTATTTAAACAGCATCTAGTGGATCATGTCACTAACAGGTAGGGGAAGCTGGTGATTCATTATCAGGCTGCCAAACAGGTTGTTATAGTCTTAACACTCTTGATTCATGCTGAAGAGGTACCCAGTTCGAATCTTGGCTGGGACTCTGGTTATTCTGAGTCAGGTCTTACATAGTCACTCCAGGTAAATGCCGGGATACTACCTTGATTAGGATGTGAACACATATTTTCGAATCCTTTCCAATTCATCATTTATCAGTCATCCTACCACCAATGCTGTGTAGTCTATGGTACTAGAAACATCATCTAATAAATCACAGAAAACAAATAAAGGCACTGTACTGGCCTGTTTAGAGTGACTACAGTCTGGGCTGGAAGATCGGGGTATCAGACTTTTGTTTCCCAGAGGGCTCGTGAGATCCTTCTCTTCACTAACGCTTCCACCCTGGCTTTGAGTCCTACTCAGCCTCCTATCCAATAAGTACTAGGGAGTTTTTTCCCCACAGTAATGTGATTGGTTTATGGCACTAATCATTACTCTCAATCTAGTGCCAAAAGGTTAAGAAAGGCTTGAACTATACCTCCACAAGAAGGGCATGGCTGAAGCTATTTCTCAGCCTGTACCTTCTACTGACTTATTAATGGTGAAATTCTCCCTATGCTTAATTAAACACCTACCGTGAAGGTCTCAGGTAGAGTGGAGGTATAGCTCCTTGCATTCTTAACTTCAACACTAGATCGAAGTAAATAGTCAGCTTCATGCCCAGTCTGCTTTTATCTGAAGAAATAGCCCTATTACCCATTGAATAAGAGGCTGGTCATGCCCCATGTCTGGTCTGTGTACTGTGAAGAGAATATTTGATTTGTTCTCCACTGTTATTGTTTGGCACCATGATTGTGGGTAACTGTATGTTGTGTTGTTTGTATTTGTGAAAACAGTCTTCAAGAACTGGAGGATTTCATCACAGATGCAGACAAGGGTTTGTTAACACCCGTACAGGAGGGCGACTATGAAGGCTTGCTTCGAGTCATGGGCTTTCTATACCACGTCCGTGAGCGTCAGGTCACTACAGATGAAATGTTTGGGCCTATCAGGGAGATCATAAACATGTTAAAGATATATGATGTTGAATTCTCAGAGGAAACATATTTGAAGCTACAGGTAATTTGCTTTAGTCCTGCTTCATAAGAACAAATTTTGTGCTATATTTCATGCCAGCCACCTAAGTCATCCAAAATCAGGTACTAACAATGGGTGTTGCTCTGACTGGATGCTTCTGTGCGCCCAGGCCAAGAAGACTAGGACATAGTGCAGCAAACGTCCCTGTACAGTCTGTCCCTTATTAACATAAGAGTTGCATTCCACTAACCTTTATGTAACTAAACTTTTACGTATGTCAGAATTTGACCCACTTTCCACCAAACATATGTATGTGTAATTTAGTTGTTTATATAGGATATGTATGTATATATTGTTAATCTTGTTTTTACTAAAATACTGAGCAAAGTGTAACTGTGTTAAAACCTTAAAAGTGATTGTGTGTATAGTAAATAAGTAAATGGGGAAAAAATTGTTCTAAGCATAGAAATTAAAATAGTTTATAGAAAAGTATATGTAAGGCTGAATTTGTGTAAGTAATGCAGGGGTGTGCGTGTATCAACTTTGAGGTGAATCTTAATGTTAGGAGTCTTGAGATATTTTACTAGTAACAGAATTTTGGAGGGATCTGTACAGTACATTTTCAGAGTAACCCTGAGATGGAGCTTGCTTGTTTTTCCAAATATGTTGGTATTGTCAGTTACTGACAAGAGAAGCTTTTACCTCGACAGTGTGGGTACAGATATTTTATCTCCAAGCTAACGTTATGGAGGAAACATATCCTGTGAAAACATAAGCTTCTGTCATTGGGTAACATGGTTATTTAACAAATGTGTTTTTTCCCCATAAGAACGTAATATTAAATGCGCTATAAGCAGTGAACAAAGAAAAATTAATCTGCAAGGTTAAACTCTGAATCTTGATGTGGCTCAATGCTGTGTTTTCTTTTGTCGAGTGTGCTGGTGTTTGTTATAGGAACTGCCTGAGAAGTGGACAAACACCAAGAAAATTGCCATTACAGTCAAACAGAATGTGGCACCACTTATGGCTGCAGAAGTCACACTAATTCGTAAGAGGATCACGTTCTTTGACATTCGTCAAACTCAGTTCCGTGAGACATTTCGAAAGTCACTCCTTTTCAAGTGAGTGTCTATTATTGTTAATAGCACCTCTTGTAATTATGCTTTAATCTACACTTTCCTGAGGCTGACTAGCATATATCCCATTCAAAAGTGAGTGGAAGTTTCTTTGAAAAACAAAAAGACTTTGTCATAAATACATAACCTAAATAACCTAAAAATTTCTGGATAGACAGCTGTGTTTATGTTGAGGTACTAAACTGTAATATGCACTGAGTGCTGTTGTTGTCTGTTTTACAGCAAAGGTGAGCACTGTAATACAAACTGCGTTATAACTTTCACTGCTGTTTTGGCTTATGTACTCATATATCTCTTAGCAGGTTATGTAAGGTCATTTACATCACCTATCAAGGGAGACTCACATCTAAATCTGCTGTTTATTGTTGTGACCACCAGTCCATAATTCTGTGTAATTGACCCCGGACACAATAGAGAACAAATAACAGGAAGATGTAGAAAATTGCATATTGAGGAGCCTCAGGGTTCGTACTCCTCACCAAATGTAGTTCACAGGGATCAAATTAATAAAAATGAAAAGGTTGAGCTGTGCTGTATGCATAATGCCTATGAGAAGTGTATACGACGTTTTAGTTAGGAAACCTCAAAGGAAGAGACCGCTTGTATATTTAGGCTTTTATTGGGGGATAAAATTAAAGTGGATCTTAAAGAAATCGGGGTGTGGGAATGCATCCTGGATTTACAGTGAAACCCTGTTAAGAAAATTTTGAAAATTCCAAGAAAGTCCTAGTTCTTGAGCGGGAAATTTCTTAAAAGGGCAATTTTAATGAAATGGGAGAATTTTGGTGCTTTTTTATCCTGACTTCTTAGGCAGGAAATGTTCTTAGCTGGGTTTTTCTTAAGCGAGTTTCACTGTATCTGGTTCAGGGACCAGTGGTGGGCTTGGTGAACATGGCAGTAAACCTTCAGGTTCTGTAAAAAGGAGGGAATTTCTTCAACAGATGAGTGACTGTCAGTTTTTGAAGGGTTCATTTCTATTGATATATCTAGATATTCTTTATAAGTTCCAAAAGTAAGTGCCACTGTAGTGTGGTTACAATTGGCCTGATCGAGTGTGTTGTATGCACAAAGTAGGGTTTAGAAAACCCCAAATTTGAATTGTGTTTACCAGTGACTGGAATAACTACTGACACGTAGTGTTTTTGTTTCCTGTGTTAGAAATATTTGATCCATGATTTTGAAACGTGGTGTCATATACCTTTACATAGATTGTGACCAGTTCTTTCTCATGCCTTTCAATCTTATTGTAGATAATCAACCATTCGAATTATTTGGTACTGAATAAGTATCGCAGTTAATACAGTGTCATTACGTAATCTTTGATCCATTCAACCATCAGCATTTGTCACATTTTTTTACTTTTAAATAATAAATATGTGTATATTCTCTGTTATATTCAATACAGGTTTGAATGTCCAACTGTGTACACAATGTTGGACAAAACTGATGATGCCATCATAGCATTCGAAACAGAAATGGCTACTCTCGCAAAACAAGCGTCTCTCTTTGATGTAAATGTTCCTGATTTCAAGCAGCTCAAGATGTGTCGCAAGGAAATCAAAATGCTGAAGGTTTGAAACAGATTATACATTACCTTCTTAACAAAATTCACAGAAGAAAAAAATAAAATTTCTAGGACTATATCTCCATAATACATTGTATTGAAGACGTCATGTAGACTTATACCAAAACTAAGCTCAGCATTGTATGCCATTAGAACTCTGAAACAAATCATGTCACACAAAACCTTAATAATGATATGTTATGCCTATTTTCATTCAGTAATGACATATGGTATAATATTCTGGGGTAATTCCCGACACAGTATTCATATATTCCTATTAAAGAAAAAAATAATAGGAATAATTATCAATTCAAAAAATAGGACTTCATGTAGAAACTTGTTCAAAAATCTAAATATTTATACTTTTATATCACAATATTTATATTCTTTACTATCCTTTGTTATCACAAATAGGGACCAGTTTACTACTAATCTGAGTATCCATAGCAGAAATACTAGACAGGGCTATGATTTTCATGGAACAGTATCAAATTTCTCTCTTTATCAAAAAGGTTCCTATCATATGGGACTAAAGTTTTATAATAGATTAGCTGCTTACATAAAGGAGGGATCTTATAATGTGAAGGAATTCAAGTGTCTTTTAAAAAATTTTTTGCATTCCAGTGCGTTTTATATGTTAGAGGAGTATTTCCAATATAATAACACATAGCATGCTGTATGCATAGCATATATTTCCTTTATTCTTGCAATCTGTTATTCAACATACATTTTATCTGTATCATTTTCTTTATATTGTTACTATATGTTTATTCTTTTCGTGTTTTATTGTATTGATGATAATGTTATTTTTTGTAACAGTATGTTTATATACTTATGTATGGATGTGTATGTCTCTTGACTCATTCTATATCACAGGGACACTTCCGTAGATCACTTGAACAAGAATAAAACTAACTGACTGACTGACTGACTGACTATCTATCTATCTATCTATCTATCTATCTATCTATCTAACCAACCAACCAACCAACCACCCAGCCAGCCAGCCAGCTAACTGACTAACTGACTGACTAACTAACTGACCAACTGACCGACCGACCAACCAACCAACCAACCAACCAACCAACCAACCAACCAGCCAACCGACCGACCGACCGACCGACCGACCGACCGACTGCCTGAAAATTTGTACAACACAGAGAAATAATATTCAAAGAGCATGTTAAATGTCCTGAGATATAATTTTCAAAGAGCACGCTAAACATCCTGAGAAATAATTTTCAAAAGAACGTTAAATATTCTGAAAAATAATATTCAAACAACATGTTAAATACCCTGAGAAATTATTGTCTAACAGAATGTTAAATACCCTGAGAAATAATTTTCTAACAGCAAGTCAAATACTCTGAGAATCAATCACCATAGTAATACTATCATCCATATAAGATTTTAGTTTTGTGGCAGAGATTGTTCAGAGTCCTGACTTCTTGGTTGTGACACTGTGTGTAAACCTCCCAGAATGCAGCCCACACGACAGCATCCTAAAAATTGTTATTCTTTGCAGGCCTTCTGGTTCATATATTTTCTGTATTTGCAGACTTTGTGGGACTATGTTCACGTTGTACGTTCCTGTATGAATGAGTGGAAGAAAACACCTTGGAAGAAAATTGATGTGGAAAACATGGATGTAGAATGCAAGAAATACAGCAAAGAAATCCGAGGTAAAGAAATACTTTTCAAGTTGTATATTTTGGATCTGGTGTGGCTTGAATTTCATGTAAATATTTTGCACAATCAAGAATATTATCTACTCCTCTTACTGAATGTTATTTTTTAGATATCTGCAAAGGCTTAGGTTTTGTCAGTCTTTATATGCAGGCACCCTCCAAGTTATATAAGCTTCAACTTGCATGAACTTCCCTTATGGGTGTGTTTCTGTAAACCATTTTTAATTTCTATGTTCCCAGTAATTTTTTCTCCTGTTGACTTATTTACTGCACCTGTAATTATTTTTAAGTTTGTAACACACACTTTGCTAGTATTTCAGTAGAAAGTTATATGCACACACACACACATACTAAATAAGTAAATAAATAAATAAAATTATGTGTGCGTATTTGGTGAGTAGTTTGTCGAATTCCAACCTATATAAAAGTCATGTTCTGTAAATATTTACGAAGGGAACTGTGACGTAAGTTGGGGAGTGTCTGTACTTATGTTATTTCGTATGTTTTGCACTTTATTAACCTTATAATTATGGTCTAATGGCATGTTGATGCTGTGTAGTTCAGTAGATGGGTAACTAATGCTTCAGGGGAACCTACTGTCTCCATTTTCAGGGTAGAAGAGGGTCTCACAAACTGCATGGCATTTCACCCCAAAGACCTTAATTTTCACTGCTGTGAGGAACTGGTATCTTATGTGTCAGTCATTTTGAATCTGCTTGTGAATTGTAGGACTTTGTCTGTTTGATTTTGTGCAGCTTTGGATAAAGATATGAGAGGATGGAACACTTACATTATGGTGGAATCCATGATCAAGAACATCTTAACTGCCCTGCGTGCTGTCACAGAATTGCAGAACCCAGCCATACGAGAACGCCACTGGCAGCAACTCATGGCTGCCACTAAGGTCAGACATCTGACACTTTCAACTTCTAGCTATAATTCACAACAAGAACTACATTACCCAGTTGGCTGGTTTTGTTTTATGTGCATAAGAATTCCATATATTTGCAGAAAAGTGGTGGATGTAATAAATTTTAAATATGGAAAGTATTCCTTGAAATTGTCGTGGTAACAGTACACATATCTGCACACAGTCTGTCTCACCAAATGCTGAACTTTGCTGTCGTCCATAACTAACCCGTCTTTTGTATACAGTGTAAATTTAAATTAACAGCATGTATGTATGATAGGTAACAAAATGTAAATTCTGTAAGTGGTTGAAAGTTAGTTTATTATATCAAAATCAAGGGTTGTTCCAGGTTTGGTATCTGTTCAGAACATCGACTATGTCAATTGTAAACGTGATCTTGCAGTAGCCTTGTGCATTCAGGTTGTCAGATGAAGGATTATTGCAAATCCTTCGCTGTGTGTTTTATTTTTTTAAATGTTCATGCTACAGGATTTGTGCAGACATCATATGTCTAGCTTGCTATACTTTAACAAATGTAAATTATGAGCTTACTTTTGACACTTAATCTGTTGTATCCTTTTGTTTCATGCTACAAGTGTGTGAAACGTCTTGGAGCTAAATATACAGTAAGTACTGGAGAAAATGAGTCATTAACATGTTGAAATAGAACTTAGAAACTTTGTGCTCATGGGACATTGTCAGGTAGTAAGAAAACAGTAGTAATTATTTTCAAGATGACATTCATATGCTTATAAATTTTAAAAAATTTGTACAAATACTCTTTCAAGCAGCTTTAAGTTTTCACAGCAGTGTGACTGAAGACTCGCATGTTTTGGGATATGATGCTGTGTTGCTGGATGAGTAGTTCCTGATGTTTCAATGCTTCATATTGCCTTCATCTTCAGTGTTAGGCAGTCTTGCACTGCAATCATTTGAAATGTCAGGAACCACACACCAAACAATGCAGCATCACATTCTAAAACACCTTAACCTTCAGCAGCACCACTCTGAAAATCTGAAATCTTTCATTCTTGTCTTACATTATTTTACAGGTGAAGTTTGTAATGGCTGACAAAACAACACTAGCTGATTTGCTAGCACTGAACCTGCATGAGTATGAAGAAGATGTTAAAAGTATTGTAGACCAGGCAGTGAAAGAAATGTCTATGGAGAAAGTCCTCAAGGAACTTAATGCTACGTGGTCTGGCATGCAGTTTGAGAAGGAAATTCATCCTCGTACTAACTGCACAGTGATAAGAGCAAGTGAAGAACTGATAGAAACATTGGAAGAGAACCAGGTACATTGTTATGCAGTGAAGTATATTTATAACAGACTTTTCTTATAATGAGATTCCAGGTACAAAAGAACTAGTTTTAGGGATACGATTGCTGATGCACTGTAAAAATGATTCTTTCCCATGATAGACCTATTGTTGATACATCTCATTGCTGTGTTTTGTATACATTTCGATAGCATTTAGTGAAAGACTGTCGAAATTAGTAACAAGAAAACAGTGTAGGTTCTATACTTTTACCTAATGCTGAACTCAAAGTAATTTCCAAAATTCTGCACTTGTAACCCAAATTAACTGTAGTGCCTCCTTGCGGATTGTCGCCAACGTGGGTAGGGCAGATTTGGGGAGGAGCTACTAGTGGTAGAGGTCGAGGGGCACTAATTGGATCCACATCAGACTCGGATGCTGCCACCAACAGATTTTATTTTCCCAGAGCAGAAATCGGTAACTGCCGTGCATATGTGGCTCAATTCCCCCATGTGTCAAGGCTAGTGAGATAGCGGGCAGAAATAAACTGCACTCTGATCACTTGTAAAATTATCTCTCTGCTTATGTGAAGAATTCGCTACTCTGCAGGATGTAGTACAGACTTCTCAAAGTGTCAATAAAATGGTATATAATATTTACAAAGGAAACACTGTGCAAAAATTAAATATCTTACAGGATTTACAAATTTAAGTTCATGCCACAAGGAGGTAAGTTTATTGCTTGCCCTTTTCATAATAAAAATTAATTAAGCGGCATAGATCATAAATTTCGGATTTCTAATTAAATCGCCAAAATGTTGATACCCAAAGGTGCTCCATTCCAACAATATAGTTACCCAGAATACTTATAAATTCAACACTGCTACATACCTTGAAAGCTGAGCCACAGACTGCAATATCTCATGTCTTGAATATACCTTAGCAGGAGCTCAAATGTCTTGCTGAAAATTATGGAACTTGAATGAGGGCATTTGCCTCACGGCACTCTCTTAAATAGAGAGCACAAGTATGCCTGGAATTGCAATGTCTGGCAGACTTGTGAGAGCGGCGACCTGTGGTCAGTAACAACCGTATGCAGCTAATTTACCTTATGTGGCATTTTTTACTAATAAATAGTCAATGTACCCAAAAGTTCCCAGTATAAAATCTAAAATACCGAAAATACCACAATGTTTTGCAAAAAATCGAAAGGGGCCCTTACACATTCATTACATAACTATTAAAAATGTCTGATAAGCATGTCATTTTAATAATGCACATTAATTACAAGCCTTTAGACATACACAGTTTTGTGATAGTCCATTCATAGCTGTTAAATGTATCTTGACTGATTGATAGATTTAAGCTTAATAAGTACATGTTTTTCACTTTGTTGTAAAATGAATAATTGTTCAATTCTGTACAGTTGTTTTGAAAGTTATACTGCCTTAAATGATCAGGATGTACTCTGCCTTTTATGAAACCACAGGCTTCTTTACCATGTTCACAGGAGTCCAGCACTGGTCCTCCAGATAAATCCACACTGCACTCTCACGCCTCTACAATATGGAACTCACCTACACTGACAGTACACTTGGCCTGCACTACAAAGGCACCTCCATGTGTTATGTCATAATTTTAATCACATCTCTGTCAACCACTGAGAATGAACAGTCCATACTAAGATATGGAAAGAAGTCTAATAAGCTGTCCACGTCCTTATCTCCCTCAAGCTGTTACACTTTTCCCACCAGTGTATGTCCCTACATTACCCTCCATTTTCTAGACATTCTATTCATGTGAATGTTCATAACAGGACCCGTGTGATAGTCTTCTCTTGGAACAAGAGATCTGGGCTTATTGACTAAACCAAACAGGCTACATCATCAGGCATACAGGGGGATGTTTTGAGCATTGTTATCACAAATATCCATTGGACCTTTTTCCTTAGCCTCTACCTATTTTGTAATCTTATGCTGTCACAATCACCCTCACATTAATAATAAAATTTTAGGTAATTAAAATAAATTTTAAATTTTAAAATCAAAATTAGACCCTATAGGGTAAGATAAATGTTTTTCCACTTACCAGCTTCTGATTGTAAGTTAAAACCTTCCAGATTTCAAAGAGGCAGGTCTCCTGCAAGGTAACACCGTGTTGTCAGGTGAATAGTTCAGAAGGATCATAGTGCCTTCACCTTAGGGATCAAACAGTCCAAGAGGAGTTCCTCTCAGACTGCTTGACCCTGAAGATGAAGGCATTGTGGTCCTGTCAAAGCATTGGGAGCTACCCATGTGTTGACACAGCATCATATCCCAGAAGACTTGCATTGTCAGCATCACAACTGTGACAACCTCAGATATCACAAAAGATTTCAACCTGTGTTGTTGCCTTATTTTAGGTAACAGATCTTTATATTTTATGAAAATGGTGCCAGTATGGCATGGTATACTGTCAAAATAGATGTCCTGAGTGTTACTGTCAGCAGCTGTAATTGATGCCAGATGACATGGCATACTGGCATAAAAGATGCTTTGGGTGTAGCTGTCTGTAGCTGAAAATGGTAATTATTAAACAATTTCTTATTTAAATTAACAAAGTACTAAGTTCTGTTTCTAAAAGAAGTTCTGTAAAAACTGAATTAATTTTGCAGTAAATGTAAATGTCTACCTCTGTGTATCTGGTCATCTGTCTGCAGCTTACATAGTTGTGATAAGGTAGATAAAATATCTGTAACTTATAAATAATCAGCATGCATTCACACCTGTTCACACTTCTGCTAAAGTTCTCACAGCTATTGCACTTCGACAGTTATGTCAGAATGGTAGGGGTAAGTGGCTTACTTCCTTCCACACATGGCGCTCTTGATTCTGTGAAGAATGCCTGTGATTTGCAGGTGTGAATAAACCTAACCCTTTAAAGCACAGTGCTTACTAAATGTAGCATACACTTGATGCTTGTTGTGCACAGAGTGGATTTATGGGTTTTGTACAACTCTCAGTACAAATAATACATATTATCTTACATAGCGCTAACCTCCTTGTCTTTGTAATAGACTGTGCATGTTTTCTGTGAGGGAGGAACCAAACACTTGGTAGGGTTCAGTATGCCATTTTTATACTTTTATTTTCCCTAATGAATGGAATCAGACTTGCACCAAATTTATTTAGTAATTTTTAATATATACTAGCGTCAAGCCTATGCAATTTTGATGGAGAATTTTTGACAAATTGCATTTTATAGCATTTTAAAAGAACAGGAGTACTAATAATTTACCATTGCTTTTTGTAGGTAGCCCTACAGAATTTGATGACCTCAAAATATATTGCCTATTTTCTGGAAGAAGTGTCAGATTGGCAAAGAAAGCTTTCCAATGCAGATCAAGTTATTCAAGTGTGGATTGAAGTTCAAAGAACTTGGATGCATCTTGAATCCATATTCATTGGCTCTGAAGACATTCGTAAACAACTGCCAGAAGACTCTAAACGATTTGATCAGATTGATAGACAGTTTAGGGTAAGCAAATTTATTTGAAGTGTTATTGTCCACTTTAATTGTCCTTTTCTGCTATAATTGTCATTGTCCACTATAATTACTATCATCCACTGTAACTTTCATTGTCCACTATAATTGTCATTGTCCACCACAATTGTTATTGTCCACTATAACTAATACAATGTGATAATGATATTAGGTAGATATAATTAAAGTGCCATAGTTTAAGTAGTGTGTTGAGGAACATATATAATTTTTATTATAATAGTATTTTTATTTTAACCTTCAAAAAAATAACAGTGATTACTGTATAAGCCATGGGAAGGTTCCAGCCTCAGGCATGGAGATTGACTATCCTGGTTAGGGCTTCTGGTGCTTTTCCTAAGTCACTTGAACCAAATGCCCAGATTTTGCCTCAAATTAGGTCACAAACACTTCCTTCCACAGCCTTTCCAATTCATTATTCACTGATTATCCTATCATTAGGCATTATAATATGTTACAGTCTAAGCTACTGGCAGCATAATTAAATGTAAAAGGTAATGGTAAGATTCACCATATGGCATACCATGAAGGCATAGATAGGGGGGATAGAGGTACAGAATGTCACTTTCTTTAACTGTGGTGGTAGAAGGTGGACAGTCAATACCATGCACTGATAATTAATTGTAACTTAAGTAAATAATTTTAACATAAATAAACCCTACCTTCTTCCCAAGCAAAATATTTATATGTTGCATACTTTTGTTAATGATAAACAGAGATTTTTCTGTAATTAGCATTGACCAGTTATCTTTCTGCTCCAGACTCTGTGCTTTCTCTGAGACAACAAATGAATCTGTATGTATCATTTAGATGAGTGTGTTTTATTTAACAACACTGCCAGTTGCTAAGATTATATAGCATCAATGTTACATAAAAGAAATACAAGTACGGGACATTGGTGGAATGATATTGGCAGGGAAGACTGAAGTACTAGGATAAATACCTGTTCCAATGCCACTTTGTCCACCACAAATCTCACATGGACTGGCCCAGGCTCCATCCTTTTCCTGCGTTTTAGGAGGTATCTAACTGCTGGAGGCACGGCATGGCCCTGTTCAGATGAATTTAATGCTTGAAAGTTTTTAAGAAATTGAGCAGGTTGTGATATACTGGACATGGCTTGTGTAAGGGATGTGGACCTGTGTACTCTGGTAAGTGCCAAAATTTTGAAGGAATCTGCTGCGTCCGGTTCATACCCTGTAGATATAGGCTACAGTTTTCTCAAAAATGTTGATAGCTATTAAACTACATTGCATTAAATCAAATGAGACAGCAAGATTAATATGAACTGCTTGTTGTGTCTGTATCGAGCCAAATACTGTGTGAAACATAATGTGTTTTATCTCCATACAATAACATCAGGTTTTGCTTGAAGATATAATAAGGACACTGAATGTAGTGCAAGCAACAAACAAACTTGGCCTGTTTGAGAAGTTAGAAGCTCTACAGAAGGACCTCACAGTCTGTGAAAAGGCTCTAGCTGAGTACCTGGAGACAAAACGACTGGCATATCCACGCTTCTATTTCATCTCATCAGCAGATCTACTTGATATACTGTCCAATGGAAATCAACCAGAGTTAGTTGCAAGGTAAATATTTAGAATATATATGAAGAAGATTCAATAATTTAGGTTCCTTGGGCCATAAGAATTAAATGGAAAGTCATTACAGTGTTAAAGGTAGCTAATTTATTACAGTGAAATGTCATTGTTTTTCATGGTACATTTTACAAAAATGTTAAAAGGATTTCACATAAAGTATTCATATGTTACATTAAATCAATTATGTACGGCAGAAAATAAGTTTGAAAGTCATTTTTAAATGTCAAAAATTCATCATCTGAGTAAATTGAGTCTGTATTTAAATATCTTATTAATGCTGCTTTAAATTGAACCTGTTCATTCGTAAGACTTGGTACTGTACATGGTACAGTGTTGAAAATTTTTTTGCCAGCGTAGTATGTACTTTTCTGAAAAAATATAATGTTGAGGCCTTTGCTTTTCTGGGATGATATGTGGCGTAGGTTGGCATATCATCCCAGAAAAACACTCCACAATGGTGGTAACCCGACAACTGACATGCAGTGTTGCTAATTGGTTTATAGAGGTGGTACTGACTCCTTGTAGTAATAATGTCTACAGCTGAAGTTGTTTGAAAGCAGTTTCCAAAATTTTGCGTTCTGTGTGGAATAGTGGATGATAGGAAAAATCTGCAAACCCAGCTATTCTGAGTGGAATGTGTCATCGGCAGAATTGTTTCAGTTAACCGAGGAATCATGTATTTCAGGCATCTCACCAAACTGTATGACTCCGTTTCAAAACTGAAGTTCGAGCAGTCAGACGGGAGAAACACCAAAAATGCAATAGCTGTCTGGGCCAAGGATGGGGAGTTTGTGAACTTCAGTGCAGTGTGTGACTGTTCAGGCAAGGTAATACTGTGACATTTCTGAAATCTGTACAGAAATGAACTAACATTTATTGTTATTAATATTTTAAAGAGAGGGATTTTTGCATCATTCTGATATGTAAACCTTTCTATCAGTCATTAGTGCCACATGTGTTCGCATTTAATATCAAGGTGTAAGGTACTATTTTTTTATATCAGCAAACATTGCCTCTTTAGGGGAATGAAATCAGAGGGATTTGCTGCCTCCTGCATCATGGTGGCCTATCTTCAGTCAGGCTTCTCATGGCTTTCCTTAGTGCTTGCAAGCAAATCTTGTGCTATTGTCATCAAATAAGCAAAAGCCACTTCTTCCCCAATCTTTTTATTTTCTATATAAAAATAATAATAAAAACAGTCTGACACACCACTGTGTGTGTTTATAGTGGCACACTATACCATTTATTCTAATATGTGTGCTAAGTTAGTACATGTTTTGGCTCAGCTGAACCATCATCAGGTATATGTACCTTAAAAACACAGACCTATTAGTAACACAGTATAAAACATTAGTGAAGATTCGCTAATCTATTGTTTAAAACTGTAAAAACACTCAAATATACATATATCTGATGATGGCTGGGCTGAGCCGAAACATGTAGTAACCTAGCACACATATTAGAATAAATGGTATAGTGTGCCATTGCAAAGACTTACAGTGGTGTGTCAGACTCTTTTTATTATTATTTCTATATAGTTGAATTAACATACAAGGATGTCACAAATAAAGATTGCCTTTTATTTTCACCAGACACACATCTTTCCACATAATCATATGTAATCACCAGCAGTTGATACGGTGTCATAGTGTGACCAGTGATTCAAAGGCCAGCTCTGTCTCCATTTTTAGGTAGCAAGAAATAGTCTTTCTATATTCATTGCTGAATTTGTTATTCTCTAGGCTCAGAATAATTGTCAGTATAAATACCACCTAAATATATAGTATTTATTTATATATTTATTTATTCATTCATTCATTCATTCGCTTGTTTATTTATGTACACTGTTCTGTTTGCCATGTCAAACCATGCACTTAACTCAACACCCAAACTTATGATGAAGTTTATCCCATACTTTTGTATGGTTGCTACAGTTGGTGAAGTGATGTGTAAGTGTTGTCATGACAGTTCTTGCTTGAAATATGAATCTTTATACCCAATCATAACTTTTAATTACATGAGTGTAATTGTATTTGTTAATATCAGTATCATTTCCCCTAGAAAGTTTTAGCTACTGTGTATAGGATACTGACAAGGAAAGCAGCCATATCTTGTCCAAAGAATGAATTCTGCTTGTTATTTGCTAATATACTTACTTCCTCCGTGGCTTGATGGTCTTTTAAATATGTTTGCACCCTTCGCATTAGGTGCCTATTCTCTATCATTGCTGTATGCCTCTATGATTGCACTTTTAACTCTCATACTCGTATATCATTTTATAACATATTGTTCTTACAGCTTTACTCAGTTGTTTTTCCTAAGTTGTCTATCAGGCATTCATTATTTCAGTCTAAAGTTGTTAGTTGCATGCTCACAGCTTTCCTCACCATATATTTAAATTAAATGTTTCTGTGTGAGTTCAGGTGGAGGTTTGGTTGAATCGATTAACTGACACAATGAAACGAACTGTGCGCCACTACTTCGGTGAAGCAGTGGTATCATATGAAGACAGTCCTCGTGAGAAATGGATCTTTGATTATCCAGCACAGGTGTCTTTATGTGGTACACAGATTTGGTGGACAACAGAGGTCAATCTTGCTTTCGCACGTCTGGATGAGGGTTATGAGAATGCAATGAAAGATTATAACAAAAAACAGGTATTGAAGCTACTTTACATACAAATTGTTTTAACAAAATTATTGTAATAGCAGCCACTGTTTTACCTTCATGTATTATATTCTTTGATTTTACATTACAACATTCAGTATTATGCTGGTGCAATACACAAACCTTTTTTTTTTCTGTCGTTGTCATATTGCTTTTATTCATTAAATACCTCTGATTCAAATTTTCAATTTTTCCATAACTCAGAAATCAATTTTTAATTACCTCATTAATTTTTTCATAAATAATGTACTGTTATCATTTACTTATATATTTATTTATTTATTTTTTATTTATTTATTTACTTACTTACTTACTTACATTCCATGGATCCTAACATGGTTAGAAGAACCTATGGATATGGAAATAGTCAAGAACAACAGAATAAATAAAAAACTACATAAATACATAATATACATAATTCATACATAATAACTGTGACAAGAAATACGTAACACAAATACATAAGTACATAATAAGCAAGACAAATCACAATAAGTACATAAATCATATACATAATATATCAGCAGATAGCAGTTGTCATAAAAGAATTGTAAAAAATTGTAAAACAATGAAACGAACAGTCTATTAATAAAACTATAAAGTCTTCTTGCAACAACTCATAAGCGTGTAAGAAATATTATTTAGACAGTCCATTTTCTGAGTTAAGATGCTGTGTAGTGATGTGTGTGGTTATTGGTATTGTGAAGGAACCTGCACCTCTGCACCGTAGAGAGAGGTGCCAGTTTTCTCTGGAACATCAGTAATCACCTATGACAGAGGTGCACAAAATCCTGGATGCCAGGTTGCATGAATGACTGAATTTTGTATGGTGGCAACTAATGTTTGTGGGTACGTGCTGCGGAACTTACTTCACGTCATCCTTCTGGCACCTAGGAGTTTGAAATTTGTGGCAATATGTGCATCCCTGAACTACACAGTGTCACAGTCTACATGAAATAACTCAACACAGCATAGGCCTCCGTGAGAAACTAATATTTCTTCACTTAATCAAGAAAGTATCTACACTTCATGGAACCAAAAGGAACCACGTTTACAAGAACCCACCACTGGTCCCAGTCATGAGCCAAGTGAACCCAATCCATGCCCTCCCATACTATTACTTTAAGATCCACTTTACTATTATCCTCCCATCTGTGCCTAGGTTGTCCAAATGGTCTCCTTCCTTCAGGTTTCCCCACCAAAACATTACGTACATTTACCTTACCTCACACACCTACCGCTTGCCCCACCCATTTCACCCACTTTGATTCATCACCCAAATAGTATGTAAACTGTCACTGATGTGAAAATTTTATATCTCATGTAGCAGATAACTCAACTGAACACACTTATCTCATATCTCATGTCACAGATAACTCAACTGAACACACTTATCTCATCTCATGTTACAGATAACTCAACTGAACACACTTATATCTCATGTTACAGATAATTGAACACACTTATCTCATATCTCATGTTACAGATAACTCAACTGAACACACCTCATATCTCATGTTACAGATACCTCACATGAACACACTTATATCTCATGTTACAGATAACGTAACTGAACACACTTAAATCATATCTCATGTTACAGATAACTCAACACACTTATTTCATATCTTATGTTTCAGATACCTCAACTGAAGACACTTATCTCATATCTCATGCTACAGATAACTGAACACACTTATCTCCTATCCCATATTACAAATAACTCAGCCAAACACAATTATCTTGTGTCTCATATTACAGGTATATGAACACACTTGTTTCATATCTCATATTACAGATAACTCAGCTGAACACACTTATCTGTCTACTTCTGGGTGACTTAACAAATGAAGACAGGCAGAAGATAATGACCATCTGTACCATTGATGTGCATTCACGAGATGTTGTGGCGAAGATAATTTCAGCCAAAATAGAAAATGCATCAGCCTTTCAGTGGCAGTCACAGCTAAGACATAGGTACCATGTTCTTTTGTGTACACTGTGGCTCTGCTAATGACCAAATTTTTTCCCTTATTGAGTTTTTGTTTTCATACTTGCTACTCTAAATGCATTTGATCTGAAAGACTTAAGGAATTAGTTTATAAGGTGTTAAATAAATTTGGCTGGTGAGCATAAGGAATGGATTTAAGGGACATATGTTTTGTATCTCACGGCAGATTACAATCACATTTGATAGCTGATAAATGTCAGAATTGCTGCGCACTGGATGGTTTGTTCATGGCTGTTGTTTGCAGGTGGGATGAAAAGATAAAAGATTGTTTCTGCAACATTTGTGATGCTCAGTTCCGTTATGCTTATGAATATCTAGGCAACACGTCACGCCTTGTTATTACTCCACTCACAGATCGTTGTTACATCACCTTGACACAGGTGAGCACATCACTGTAAGTAGCAATAGTACTGCAGGATTATGTCCTACTCTTATTTTAATATAAGCTGTGTAACGCACCTCCTCCTCCTCCTCCTCCTCCTCCTCCTCCTCCTCCTCCTCCTCCTCCTCCTCCTATTGTTATTAACTATTATCATCACCATGCTTTTCTTCCTCCTGAGCCTTCTCCACCTCTTCCTCTCTTCCTACTTCTTCTTCTCCTCCTCCTCCTCCTGTCCCTTCCTCTTCCTGTCCTCCTCCTCCTCAGTCTTCCCATCTACTTTTCTTGCTCCTCCTCCTCCTCCTCCTCCTCAATCTCTTCCTCCTCTTCCTCCTCCTCCAGTGACATTTCCAATATTACATATGCCATCTATGAACCAAGACTGTCCATCTGTCTGTGTCATCCTATGTTCTCGCTTGCTTCAACATGACATGTTACAATTGTCTTTATGAATTGTTATTTTGTGTTACTGATGCTTTTCAGTTGCAGTGTTCAATTAAACTTTGTGTGCTTGTATTTTATGTCTTGTAACTTTGTGATAATTGTGTATGTTTTTTATTGTAAATAGTTTGTACATCACAACCAACATTGCTTCTTGACCAATTTTAATTTGTTTTGTGTTGTGTACTTTGTAACAATTGTATGTGTCCTATCATAACAACGTTGTTCATCACAGTCTGCATTGTCTTCTTGACTAATTTCATATTCACACTGTCTAGAACGGCTGATGGATTGATGAAATGTGTATATGTATGTATGTATGTATGTATGTATGTGTGTATGTATGTGTGTATGTATGTATGTATGTGTCATCATGGTACGGTACTTGAATTTGTGATTGCTCACAAACTTAAATGAAAGGAAAAGATGTTTTATTAAAATACAAAAAAATTTGAGCCATCGCAGTAAATAGTAAAGAATAAGATGGGTGGGGCATGTAACGAACATGGGAAAGGTGACAAATTTGCTGAACAATCTTGTTTAGAAACCTGAAGGGAAGAAATGTCTCAGAATGTGCAGACACAGGTGAAAGGATTTAAAATGGGTCTTAGAGAAATGTGGAATACACTAGTGTGCTTAGGATAAGGACAGATGGTAATGAAATGTGGAGTGGATACGTCTGCTTGGGATAAGGAGAGATAGTAGACTCTTGTGAACATGGTAAAGAAATGTGGACTGAATAAGTCTGATCAGGATAAGGATAGATATTGGGCTGTTGTGAACATGGTAATGACATTGGCATTTGTGTAAAGAGTTTGGAATTTCTTTGCCAGCTGAGCAGCTTTCCTAGAATCAGCATTTATGTGTGCATTTTTGTTGCAGTCACTGCACTTAATCATGGGCGGAGCACCAGCTGGTCCAGCAGGTACTGGTAAAACAGAAACCACCAAGGACTTGGGCCGAGCTATTGGCATAATGGTATATGTGTTCAACTGCTCAGAGCAAATGGATTACAAGGTGACTATACAGCAGCTGCAAAAGGGAAAACAGTGTTGAGTATTAGTTAAAATTAGGTATCTGCATAATGTATTGCTTAATTTTGTGACTTGGACAATTTTTTATTAGTATTTTAACTTTTCATAAAAGTTTATTAGTTAATGAGGTATATTTTTACATTACATTTGAATAATTGGGCTTATTTCAAGTCATTAACCTATTATTTTTATCTTTTCTATAATCACTGTGTAATCAGGCAACCTGTGTCTTCTTTGGAATTATGTATTACATGCATTTTGCTTAACATGTTCATTAATAAAACCAAAGAAATACACATATGACAAACATTATATATTGTCACCTCCTACACAAACTACACGGCATGGAATAGAGGGACGTGATCTATAATGGATCAGATGCAACACTAGGTGTTTGTATACACAGACAAATGCTGCAATGGTATACCAAATGCATAATTTTAACCATCTTCCATGATTTTATA
This sequence comes from Coptotermes formosanus, assembly GCA_013340265.1. Lineage (NCBI taxonomy): Eukaryota > Metazoa > Arthropoda > Insecta > Blattodea > Rhinotermitidae > Coptotermes > Coptotermes formosanus. Next base: position 1,564,250 of record BLKM01000519.1, read on the forward strand.
TATTTTACATTAACTGCAAAAATCAGTATGGTATATATGTAATACTTTTATAATAAATTATAACATGTTTATATATATCAGCTGCCTTGCACTTTGAATTTAGCTGCTGATTGCTACATATAATGAGTATTACTGGTGATATCTGTGATATTCTAACAAGTTTTAAATTTGGTGTATGAACGCTCTGAGGATGGCATAGACATGCTGAAACATGGAGTAGTAGTAAAAGACTATACAGATGTGTTTGTCATATGTGCATTTTTTTGGTTCTATAAGTGAACTTGTTTCTTCTTCCATATTCTGTAAACTTCGGACATAAACCTTGAGACTGTTTCAGTGGTGAGGTTCATAAACATACAGGCACCTCTGTAGCATCTTACAGCCCACAGTCCTCTATCCAGCTAGGATCTGTTGTAATTGTATCATGTGAAGGAGTCAAGATAAATTAAACAGACACAATGACAGAAGTAAATTCAGTAATGTGATGTGTTTGCAGTCATGTGCCAACATCTACAAAGGCTTAGCACAGACTGGAGCATGGGGCTGTTTTGATGAGTTTAACCGCATCTCAATAGAAGTGTTATCAGTGGTGGCTGTGCAAGTCAAAACAGTGCTCGATGCCATCAAGAGTAAAAAGGCAAAGTTCAACTTCTTTGGTAACGTAATTGCCCTTGTCCCAACTGTGGGACTTTTCATCACCATGAATCCTGGTTATGCAGGTCGAGCAGAGTTGCCTGAAAATCTGAAAGCCCTCTTCAGGTAAGATGCCTAGCTTAGGATAGGTTACATTAGGTTGGTTAGGTGAGGTTGGGTTGAGTTGAGTTAGGTGCAGCTTGGATTAGTTTGGATTAAGCTGAGTTAGGTTAGTTTCAGTTATATTAGTTTAGTGTTGATTGATTAGTTTTTGTTAACTTTTGTCTGGTTAGGTTGAATTGCATTGGGTTAGGATAGGTTAAGTTAGTTATTTTACTTGAAATTACATGTGTAAGGTTGGGTTCATTAGGTTCAGATAGGTTATGTCAGCTAAGGTTAAGTTTGGTCTAGGTAGATTATGTTGTGTTAATAATTTATTTACATTTATTTAGTTATTTATATACTTGTATTTATTTATGTTACTTTTATTTTTTTGTTTTTTGTTTATTTTTAAACATGTTCAGTAGTCCAGTTCTGTTTTAGTAATTTTAGTAGATTTTACGCATGGTGCTGGAAATTGTGGAAAAGCCACTTGTTAAGAAGACCCCAATTCCTAAGCATTTTAGATGAAAAGTCCCACTTGTACTATGTTTCTTGCATCAAAAGCATCATTGGTTATATATTAATTGCTGTTTTTATATTTTATTTAGCGATACCCGCAACAGTTTATTCTGTGTACTATAATCTGATAGATGATTATGTACTAACAATATGACAGGCCCTAATTTGAGGTTATATCCTGGTATTTGCCTAGAAGGATCGAGGAAAACCATTAAACCCACGCACACGAGACCCAGTTTTGGACCCAGATCACCCAAATAACACATAGAAGCTACCCAAGTGGCCATGGTATTCACTGTTTCTTTGCATCAAACGCTTCATTGGATATATATTGAGTATGCATTTCAGGCCATGTGCTATGGTGGTACCAGACTTCGAGTTGATCTGTGAGATTATGCTGGTGGCAGAGGGTTTCCAGGAGGCTCGTATCCTTGCCCGCAAGTTCATCACATTATATACGCTGTGTCAAGAACTCTTGTCTAAACAAGATCATTATGACTGGGGCCTCAGAGCCATCAAGTCTGTCCTAGTCGTGGCAGGGTCATTGAAGGTCAGTGCGTATGTCTTACGTACCTTTTTTAGCCAGCTTTCCTTTCCCAGGAAACACATTTTTGTTTTATGAAACCTGAAATTTTATTACTGTGTTCGCAAGTGCCTACATCTAACTATTGTGAATCAGGTGAATCAAGTCTGTGCCTTCCCATCCTACTCCTGTATGATCCATTTTATTATGCTAGCTAGATGGTCTAAGAGTCTTATTCTGCTAGGGGTGAGGTTTTCCACACCCATCCAGGCCAGTCATGGGGTCAACCCAGCCTCCTATATGATGGTTATGGGGCAGGTCCCAGGGGTAAAACCGGTGGGGCATGGCATTAACCACCCATCCCCATCAAGCGCTGAGATTAAAGAAAGCATACATCTTTACTTCTACTCTCCCTCTGGGCCTTCATGGCAGGTTATAGGGTGAGCTTTACCTTTACCTGTACCATTTTATTATTATCCTCCCATCTACTCACAGATGTTCCCAGTGGTCTAGTTCATTCAGGGGTCTCCACCAAACCCATATGCACATTTCTCTTGTCCTCCATACTTATCACATGCCCCACCACTCACATCCTTCTTGATTTTATCACCTCAGTAGTATTTGGTGACGAGTACAAATTGTGAAGCTCCTCACTGGGCGGTTCTCTCCAGTCTCCTATTACTTTCTCCATCTTACACCATAATATCTTCCTCAATTCCCTATTCTTAAACACCCCCAGCCTGTTTTTTTACATTGTCTGTACCGTGCACATACTTATATAGAACAATATGTATTGGATTTTAGTATGTGTGTACAAGTGGGTTGTTAATACATACCACCTCCAGCCTCTGTTCTTCCCTTAATATTAAAGATCGGCTTTCTCACCCATACAAAGCAATAGGCAAAACTGCAATTCTGTATATTTTAATCTTCACATTCTTAGGTGGCAAACAGTGAGTAATATTAGCATGATGGGCACACAGACATGTCAAATGGAGCAAGACTAGTGCCATTTGTGTTACAGGTCTGGAAATGATGGATGGTAATACACCTTTGGTGAAATATGCTGATTTGTTAAAGTAATATTTTATGTAACATATTACGAAATAGCAAACTAACAGACATGAAAAATTTTCTTTACCTTTCAGTTTGATAGAAATAGGTAATGAAATGTTAACAGCTTTGCATATGAAATTGAGTAGCTAAGCTTCATGTACGATTTATTGGTTATAAGTAAAAAAAAAAAAGGAAACAAAAGAATGCTGGGTAACTTTGAAAGTGTACATGACAGCTTTAATGTTGGCAGGCCTTGTACTTAAAGTAATAAGTGAGATTTAAGTTGTCAGATTGATAACTATAAAACTTGTGTGGTATGTCACTTTTACTGCATTGCTGATGAAGATTACATTTCTCAGGATGTGAGGCCATGTAGGCTGGTGCTTAGTTACCAGCATTTTGAGAATCCTGCTGTCTCCCTAAAATTGTGACAGGTTCCAAATAAAACTCACACAATCTACTTTCCTTTTGTGTGCCAAGTAATACAGATCTCAAATCTATTGATAGTAGCCGCAGTAATAGTAGTAGTGGCATTATTATTATTATTAGTAGTAGTAGTAATAGCAGCAGCAGCAGTAATAGTAGCAGCAGCAGCAGTAGTAGTAGTAGCAGCAGCAGCAGTTTTTTGAAGAATTTATTACTTTATAGATTACAGTCTTGTTGGTTGTAATGCCTTGCAGTTACCAACATTATAGTTGAACCTTCTCCCTCCATCTCCAAATTACAGGAGTATGGAGAGAACAGGTTGACCCAAAATGCTGATGTCTACACATTATCACATTCCACAAGACTCTACACTTGCAGCTTGCAAGATTTGAGGTTCATCACAGTGCTGTTGCTGAGGGTTCAGGTCTTCTGAGATATGATGCTGTGTCAGTGGTTGCTTCCTGACACTTAAAAGGGACAGTGTACCTTAAAAAATATGGGCATCAGAAGATCTGAATCCTCTGACTCTCATCTTAATGAATACCTTAATTGTTTAAATAAACCAAGAAACATGCAAATGAGTCTCTGAGTCTCTTACTACAGCGTGGAGATCGTGGACGACCTGAGGATCAGGTGCTAATGCGGGCTTTACGTGATTTCAACATCCCCAAGATCGTGACAGATGATGTTCCTATATTCATGGGACTCATTGGAGATTTGTTCCCTGCGCTTGATGTCCCTCGTAAGAGAGACATTGATTTTGAGAAGATGGTCAAACAGGCAGCCATTGATTTACAGCTGCAGCCAGAAGACAATTTCATACTAAAGGTATCACTTTGTTTCTGTTACAGAATCGTAAACCATCTTCTTTTTTTTTTATATATGTTTTATTATGATTAGTGAACCATTTATCATATCATGTTTGATGCAAAAATTAATCTTAAATACACACACAAATTCTGGACTTACAAAATCACTGTGACGGTTTTGCATGTGCTGATGCTTATGAATGTGTGGTTGTGTGTGGTCATGGGATGGACATACATGTAATGGAACTGTGAGGCATGTTCAAAATATGGGGCTTCCAAGCCCGTAAATTTGTATTCATGAAGCATTTTATTTTTCAGTAGGTTGTAGCGCATGTGAGGGTAACATGCCAGAGATGGTGCAAGAGCCAGTTAGTCAGCTGCTGCTCATGGGATAAATTGATGTGCAAAGCAATGATATTGGAAGTTTGGTTCTTTACAGAAGTGCATATTGTGTCTCAGTTTTTATGAAACAAACATGTTCACCTTATCAAAATTCACCACAAACCAGTAGAACTGTATGATGATGGTGTAATGAGAGTGCAGGATGTTACAGAATGCTGCAGAGACTTTTGAAATGGTTGGACTATTGTGATGGTAATGGAACTGGTTGGCCCAGCTTATGATGGATGGTTATGAACACAGGTGGCATGGAAGAAGTTATTTTTGAAAAATGTTGAGTCCCTGTCAGACTGTAATATGTTTGGACTCCTGAAGCAACACTAGGGAGGTTGCTGATCCCACAATAATGAGGAAGTGGAAATGGCTGTGTGTAATTTCTTGTGAATTCCAGAGCCAAGTTTCTATGACAGTGTGACAAGACATGACAAATGCATCAATATGCTGAGGGGTTATGCTGGAAAATAATAATACACTGGTGGAATAAGTGACCTATGTTAAATGTTGTGATGACTTCTGATTAATTTTTATGACATATGGAACCCTACCTATAGGATATCCTTTCCATAATGTAATTAATATTTTGTGTGTTTGATTCATTTTGCAGATTGTGCAATTAGAAGAACTGCTGGAGGTGAGACACTCTGTGTTTATTGTTGGAAATGCAGGGACAGGTAAGACAATGATATGGCGCACATTATTTAAGGCCTACCAGAATCAGAGGAGGAAACCTGTCTATAATGACCTTAATCCTAAAGCAGTCACCAACAATGAATTGTTTGGCATCATCAACCCAGCTACGCGAGAATGGAAAGACGGTAAGTACATTCCGTGAGGTAGAAATAAGTGGTGCGTTGTAGAACTGGTAATTTTTCTTTATATTTTATCATAAACTGGTTGTAATAAAATCTTCTCTAATTGTTATAAATATCAGCCATTTTTGCATGCATAACTATCATAAACACATCATCATCAGCATCGTGATCATCATCGTTGTTCATCATTTGTGATAGTACTGAGTGCTGCAGTCAAGTAAGTAGCACTTCATATTCAGGAGATCCTAGGTTAAAATCTTAGCCTGGAAACTGGTTATTTGTACTTGTATATTTTGTAGCGTTCCTGAATACCCTCAGGCAAATATTGGGATAACCACTCAAATTGGGCCTTGGCCACTTCCTTCAATGTGCTTCACAGTTCATCATTCATGGTCATCCTACCTTCTCACCCTCTGCAGTCTTTATGGTTCAGTTAGTTGTAGCAGTGAGGTGAGCTTGAATTCCTTAGTATCGCAGCCTATAATATCAGTGCCTGATGATACATGAGTGTGGAGCAATGGTAGAGTGATAACTGGCAGTGGAAAATTGAAGTTCTCAGAAAACAGTCTGCCCCAGTACAACTTTTTCCATGACCTGGGTACTGAAGGTGGACTGACAACTGGCAGGGGAAAACCAAAGTGCTCAGAAAACAATCTGCGCCAGAATAACTTTTTTCCACCACCTTAGTACTGAAACCAGGCCCCTGCGCTAACAAGTATATGACTGCCTGAGCTTTGATACAATCAAAAAGTATTGTTAAAAAGTCTAAAGCATGAGCAGTAATGATGAATCGGTGATCTGGGTTAGTGTAGTTGTTATAGTCACTATACTAAGGGCTGGACAATCCGTGATTCGATATTTGACAGAGGCAAGAAGTTTATTTCCCCTCCAAAATGTCCTGACTGGCACCAAGGCCCACCCATCCTACTGTTCAATGCGTACCAGGGCTCTTTTTGGAAGAGTAAAGCGACCAATCTGTGTAGTGCAAGTGCTAAGAATGAGTGGAGCTATACTTCCGCTACCTGTGTATATTTTTATAGCATGTACAGGGCTAAATTGACCTTGACATTTGCAGATGAACCCTTCTTTATATTTCTGTTAATGTTTACTGAGGCTATTTACTAATAACACATGAAACACTTCTAGGTTTAATTCCTGTCCTTTTTCGAGATCAAGCTAATATGACAGGTGATGGACCAAAATGGATTTTACTAGATGGAGATATTGATCCAATGTGGATTGAATCACTGAACACAGTGATGGATGACAACAAGGTTTTAACACTGGCAAGCAATGAGCGTATAGCTCTAACGAAGATGATGCGCCTTATATTTGAGATAGCCTCTCTGCGAACTGCGACCCCTGCTACTGTATCCCGTGCTGGTATCCTGTACATCAACCCTCAGGATTTGGGTTGGAACCCGTATGTATTACATAAGGTTGTAATGATAACCAAAATGTTCTTTGTGATAGCGAATGTCTTCTGGAGTGTTGTTTGCTGTCTTTGTTTCTCTCTTTCTGTCTCTCACATTCAAAGTATTTTACTGTGACATGCTTATTTATGTGAAATGGAACTGAATTTACGCAGCCTGTTTGAAGTGCAGTTCATACAGACATTTATGCCTGACTTGTACATTTTCACATCATTGCATTTTTATATCATTTCTTCTATGTGACATAAAACGTTCTCATCGCAGTAACATAAGACTACCATTTTCTGGGATACGATGCCATGTGGTACGGTACAAAATTACCAACCTCCCTTCAGAACACCTGTAAAATTCTACTAGACAACTTGGCAATACCATACATTGCACATATGTCGTTAGTGTTCCTGCTTCATATTTGGAGGGTCCCAGTTTCAATTCTGAAGCCCAGCTGTCCAGACTGAAGTTTTTCATGGTTTTTATCAGTACTTGCATGGGAATGTCAGGACGGTGCCTCAAATTATGCCACAACTGCTTCCTTCCATATCCTTTCCAGTTTGTTGTTCATTGATCATGGTACCAGTCAGTGCTCAATAATCTGAGCCTTTGGCAGGGACAGTAAATGAACCATAAATAAATTAATTAATTAATAAATATAGAAATGTATATATATATATATATATAACTTGGCCATCCCAGGAGGCAGTGTCCTTCAAGTGTTTATTTAATTGTTAGTGAAGAGTAAGAAACGATGAAATTATTTATCTGAAACTACGTTTAAAAAAATGTATTTGTTTACAGAAAAAATGGATGGTTGCCAAATAGTGCAATATCTCAATATATTTCCACCATGAAATGTGAAAGAAATTTTTGTGCACTTAACAGCTTTCTTATTCCTGTTGCCCTTCAGATTTGTAACCAGTTGGACTGATCAACGTCAACAGCAATCTGAGAAGGTAAACCTTACTGTCCTCTTTGATAAATATGTGCCTCCATGCCTGGAAGTTTGTCGTTCAAAATTCAGAAAAATCACACCCATTGCTGATATCGCCCACATCCACATGCTGTGTCATCTACTTGACTGCCTCCTGACACCAGCGAATACTCCAGGTGACTGCCCTAAGGAATGGTATGAAATATATTTTGTGTTTGCCTGTGTGTGGGCATTTGGATCTGCCTTGTGTCAAGACCAGGTTTGTATATATTTGGAATGCATATACTTTCTTACCTGTTACTGTGGGCGTAGTTTATGCAGATGTGGTCATTGTCAACCTTATGACCTGTGCCCACATTGATGAAGGCATAAAATCCATTTCTGAGTGGTGGGGGACACTTGAAGTGTATTTCTACCCAGTAAAAATGACATGGATTTCCGTCTAGTGGGATATGATACAGTGTACACTCTGTCCTTAAATCATTCAGATATACATGTTAGAATGTATTAGAATTTTTTTCCCCATGTCATTTGTCATATTCAAATGCTTTCTTTCTTTATAGAAACAAACATTTGCATACAGTACACATTCTTTATGAAGTCTAAAAGAACATTTTATTTGTCAGTCAGGTGTGTTTATTTGTCTGTCCACCTGTGACTTGGTGTCAGCATGTATACATGTAACTCTTTTTTTAGAAATTTTGTGTGAGATACTTTCACTGGCCATAATCAACCATTTCAAAATTTCAGCCGTTCTGATCCACAAAAAGTCCACTTTACACATACATAAGGCCATAAAGGGACTTCTGAAGTGTGTCAAGAAACCGTCACTCAGATAGTGGTGACATCTAGTATAAAACATCTTTGATAATATTATTCAGCCGTAAGGACCTATTACAAGGCACACTTTACACTTTCACTTCACTTAGTCTGATTGTCTTCTACCTTGCAGTGTAGAGGTCACACTTTACACAAGGGCATAAAATATGACATGACGTTAATATAGTGTACGATTGTAACAGTAAACTTCAAAGAAGAATGTTGCCCATGTTTCTGTACTGCATTGTGGAGGATACCCTTTCCATTATTTTGTGTGTATATGTATGTACAGTCAGTGAATTTAAACCTGTGGTAGAGGCAGGAGTGCTGCTTTAATTTTCTTAAATTCTGAAATCATTCCCCCAGTTTCTATCATAGAGAAGTGTCGATGTTGTTGTAGTTATCAGATTTACCAGAGCTTGGCTGGCATTGAATAATTTTATCATGCGCTAGTAAATTGTTGTGTCGACCCCCTGTTTCAGCATAAGTATAAAGTGCAGGACGATGGCCAGTAAAAGAGAGAAGAGGATGGCTTGGCAGGAGGAAAACAGGTTCTTCTCAGTGCAAAGTTAGATGTCAAATTTGCGTTCATGGTTCACACATTTTCCAGTGTTTTAGATTTATTTACAACATTATGGGTACTTACCAAAGGATTAAGAACATAGATTTCATTTGATTGTGGAAGGTTTTAATCCAAATTTCTTCCTGAGTCTTGGAAATAATGAACAGGATGTGTAATCACTCTGAAAATCCAACTTTATTTCTAGGTTGCAGATTATCGAGTTGAATTTTCCAAATGGTGGACAAATGAATTTAAGACGGTGAAGTATCCAGCAGAAGGCACTGTGTTTAACTATTACATAGATCGTGAAACAAAACGTTTCCTGCCATGGAATAACATGGTCAAGCCCTATGATTTGGACTATGATGTTCCACTTCAGGTAATGATACAAATTCTAAGCTACTCTTGACAGAGGGTGTTCTTGTAAATAGGCTTTTTTGCCTTCAGGAAGCGTTCTTTGCATATACAGAATACGAAATTTGAGGGCTCACAACAGAGTTGCTGAGGGTTCAGGTCTCCTAGAAAGTGACACTATGTCATAAAGTGCATGACTCCCAACATTTCAAAGACACATAACACCATCTTCAAGGGACAAACATTGCAGCCTGATCTTTGGAAACTGTGAAAACCTGAAAATATCTGTATTTATTCCTTTGTAAAACCAACTCAGTGCACACACCACAAACACACTTAAAATTATGGTCTTTCACTACTCCCACATGTTTTGGCATGTCTGTGCCATCCTCAGGGAGTTCATACAGCAAATTTAAAACTTGCTGGTAGTTCATTTTGTTCAATTAATGAATTTTTAGAACATGGTACAGGTTAGATAACTTACATAATTTATGAATTTCTGTGCCCATCTTCTACCTGTGATTTGTACCATAGTGCTACTGTTAGGTTTAATGTTGTTTGCCATAATTATTTTATTGCCTGTACAGTTTTGTTCTTGCAGATCTGTGATTATGTCATTGTGTCTTCTTTTGTGAGCTTGTCTTATTGTGACTTGTTTCATGTCCAACTGTTGTATGACAGAACCTTGGACCTTGGAAAGGTATATATATGTATATATGTGTGACAGATTACATCTGTAATACTCTTTAGAGACAGCCTGCACGGTGGTTAATGTGTAAGAATATTATGAGTGTAACACATTATAAAATCATTATGTGCATTAGCTTCTGGATGCTGTATCTAATGAGTATTATGGATGTAATCTGTTATATGCCAGCATGTTGTAAAGTTGGCGTATGAATGCCCTGAGGATGACCTAGATGTGCCAAACCATGTAGAAGTAGTGAAAGACGCTACTTTTAAATGTATTTGTAACTTGTGCATTGAGTTGGTTTTGTAAATGATTATTAAGAAATGTGCACAGAATGAATAATTTCAAAATTTTGTATTTATGTTTAGTCTTTCTTTTATGTAGGCTACTATAGTACCCACTTCAGATACAACATGTATTCGCTATTTTATGGACTTGCTGATGGCAAAGAAGCTCCCTGTAATGCTGGTTGGACCAGCAGGTGCTGGAAAGAGTGTTATTGTTGCGGAGAAACTGCTGTCATTGCCTGAATCATTTGCAGTAACCAACGTTCCATTCAATTTTTACACTACTTCAGAAATGTTACAAAAAGTGCTAGAGAAACCTTTAGAGAAAAAGGCAGGCAGAAACTATGGACCACCAGGAAACAAAACGATGGTTTACTTCATAGATGACATGAACATGCCAGAAGTTGATGCATATGGAACAGTGCAGCCACATACATTGATTAGACAATTTATGGATTACGGACATTGGTATGTGTATTTAATTCTTTATGCATTATAACCTTTCCACTTTAAAGTTTCTCTGCAGTTCAAAGAATCTAACTCCTTTAAACTCAATGCATTATGTACCACCTGTTTTAGCATTAAAGCTTACCTTTAGCTCATCTAAATAATATTTAAAAATTTAATTCATTCCTCCAAAAAAACACACTGTGTCTCCATTATAAAGACCAGTCAGTTAATGCTGTCTAGGGAAGTAGTTGCTGTTTATTGTGAGAATTCTATGAACCACATAAATTCAATATATGGTGAAAGCAGACTTTTCACGGTAGTGCAAGTACTACGTACGGTTACTACTGTGTGTTATGGGATTAAAATAAGATTGAATGTTTCTCACACAATTTATTTAACCATTTCATATGGTTCTGACAATAACCATTGAGCATTTCCTCAGACAGTTTAAGTGGTACATCTTTGTACTCTTGTATGTTGTTTCAGGTATGACCGCGTAAAGCTGCAACTAAAGGATATTCATAGCTGTCAGTATGTGTCTTGTATGAACCCAACAGCTGGCAGCTTTGCCATCAACCCCCGTCTACAGCGACACTTCTGTGTGTTTGCATTGAATCTCCCAACAGGTGAACCACTGACCAGAATCTACACAGAAATCCTCTCTCAACACCTGTCAAATCCACAACTCAAGTTTCCACCAGCTGTAGGACAAGCAGCACCGTTACTCATCACTGCTGCTTTATCTCTGCATCAAAAGATGTCACAACAGTTTCTGCCAACTGCTTCAAAATTCCACTACATTTTCAATTTGAGAGATCTTTCTAATATATTCCAGGTACAGTGACACCTTATAATACATAGCAGTGTTCATGCTCTGAGCAGACCATTAGTAACACTTTATGAAAAATTATTATTGAAGTCCAGACACGGTGTAGTAGTAGTAGGTAGAATACTGCTGCAGCAACATGCTTGATCCTAAGTTGCTGTGTTGTTTACAGGGAATGCTGTACAGTACTGCAGAATCAGTAACAACTCACACTGAACTCTTACGATTGTGGATGCATGAAGCCAGCAGAGTGTATAGAGATAAGTTAGTTGATGGAAATGATTTGGACAACTATGAGAAGTTAGTTCTTGACACTATTAAGAAAGGAGGGTTTGAAGATTTGGATGAGGGGGAGCTATTTTCAAGGCCACTCATATATTGTCATTTTGCTGAAGGAATCGGTGAGGCCAAGTACTTGCCCGTCAAATCATGGGAACAACTGACGAAAATCTTACAAGAAGGTATGCGGTCATGAACTGGTAAAGTTGTATGTACAAAATGAGATGAAATGGATGTAAATGTGGTCTACATATCTGGGGAATTCTGGAGGTCCAGTAATCAGTGTTTTAAGATACCAGTCTTCTGGGGTGTGATGCTCAGTTACTGGGTAAGTAATTTCTAATTTTTTAAAAGATCATAGTGCCTTTATCTTCAGGGTCAGGAGCACCCAAAAAGCACTTCTTAGACTGCTTGACTGCAGGCACTATGATCCTTTTAAAATGTCTGGAACTGCTCACTCAGTGCCACATACCAGAAGACTTTAACCTTTTAAAGCCTAGCGGTAACTTTACATACAACCAGGTTTAACATTAAAAAATTCTACGTGGTGCCCACACTGTGTTTATGTGTTTTGTACGGATCTCAGAACAAACAGCAACTTTTGCCTCATAAAACATTAAGAGACTGGTTTTTATAACCAAAGTGGGGAGTGTTTACAGGGCGGTATGCACTGAGTCCTTATATATAAAACAGACACGCTTTGTCTTTAAAGGGTTAATATGCAGTAACAATGCTGTGAGAACCCCAAATATCACACAGTGAATATTTAGCATTTCAATGCATGTGTTCACAAATCAAACAATAATTTATTTTATCTGAAAGAAGCAAAAGAACCTATTTTGTGCTCTCCATACCACACTTTGTTTTTGAAAATATTGAAATTTTTATTTCAGGTTTTACACTTTTCTATTCTCTCAAATTCTTACTACATCTTTACCTTGCCCTTTTTTATTAACAAGCATTCAAATCCACAACTTTCAAAGAAAGTGTAGCATGAAAGTCTTAATAGTTCCTGTGGGGAATAAAAAATAGTGCACTGCAAACCAGCATAATCACCCACATATACCAAAAAACACACACAATTTGCATAAAGTCACAAATCATCTGTATGTATGAACTCTGCTACATGTTTCAGTGACAAATCTCCATCTCTCAGGGATACATTAATACAAAGGAATATAAAATTAAGACATCCAATTCACATATACAATGTTAAAAATAATTAATGCCAGCTATAAGTATAAATATGTGATGATGATATATTCTTGAATAAAATTCACTGATGTGCCACTGTTTATATTGTATGTGGTTATATGCATAGAAACATCCAGTAACAAAGTTCGGTCCAAAGGACCAAGTCCATGTGCCGTGTATTAATGTGTTTCATGCAGGAGAGTTTTGTGTACTAGTAATAAATAATATTAAATAATATGAAATTTGTAAGCAGGTATATTCAGGGTTGGTCCAAAAAGGCTTAGAAGGTACCAACTTAGAACTAAGTCAATGGCATCTATCCACATCTACACCAGTTACCAGTCCTGTTTCATTATGTGTAATTTGTACGGTTTATCAAAGTGTCTCCTTTCTTTCAGCTCTGTCCCAATACAATGATCTTGTGGCAGCGATGAATTTAGTGCTGTTTGAAGATGCAATGTACCATGTGTGCCATATCACTCGCATCTTTGAGGGTCCACGGGGTAATGCACTTTTGGTTGGTGTAGGTGGCTCTGGAAAACAGTCTCTGGCCAGGCTGGCGGCCTTCATATCATCACTTGAAGTGTTTCAGATTCAGCTGCGAAAGGGGTATTCTGTACAGGTAACCACTACAATCTGTGATTATTTATCAACTCATTTTGTTACAGAATTTGTTTTTCTGGATTGTTGTATTAGTTCCCTAGACATATGCTGCCACCTATGCAACAAACCAGTAACCATTATCATGATGATGGAGGCAGCAGGTTGCTTTGAAACATTTTTAACCACATATGACATCACTTGGTGTCAGGACCTAGAGAATCACAACTGTGCAGATTTTTTAATTTGACATTTTCCCTTGCATTTGGTGCCCCATTTAACTTTGTGCCATCGGTGCTGCTTAGTTTGCCTATATAGATGGGCAACCTGTGTTAACATCCATTTTCAATGATCCCAAGTGAATAATGTCAGTATTATGTTTTCTTCATTTTAGAATTTCCTCAGGGAATGGGGATAGTTCAGTCAGCGTAGGGAGTAGCCTATGGGCTGGATAATCCCGATTTTGATTCCTGGCAAGGTCAAGAGATTTGTCTGTCCTCCAAAACATTCAGACAAGTTCTGAGGCTCGCCCATCCCCCTGTACAGTGGGTACCAGGCGCTGATTGCCCTGTGTTAAAGCTGCCCAGGGCATGGTGCTGACCAAGTCCAACTAGTTCCAAGGTTAAAAATGAGTGCAGCAATGCTTTTACTCCCACTGTGTACCTTCTTGTTGTGCACAGAGATAAATTTTAGATTACCCTAAGTTTATTGTTAGGAATTTACTGCTATGCTAAGAAACCTTAAATGGGAATGTTACTACATGAAATTGCAATATACTGGCCAGACAGCACGTAGTTGTTTTATATGATATGTGTTTCAGGACATGAAAACTGATTTGTCTGGATTGTATACAAAAGCTGGCCTGAAGAGTGTTGGAATTGTGTTCTTGATGACAGACGCACAAGTAGCAGAGGAACGTTTCCTTGTGTTAGTCAATGACATGTTGGCGTCTGGTGAAATTCCTGATCTTTTTGCTGATGATGAAGTTGAAAATATTGTTGCTGCTCTGCGAAATGAGGTAAAGAGCATTGGTTTGCAAGATACAAGGGAGAACTGCTGGAGATTCTTCATTGATCGGGTCCGTCATCAAATGAAGGTAGTACTGTGCTTCTCTCCAGTTGGATCCACGCTTCGGGTGCGTGCCCGAAAGTTTCCGTCACTCACCAATTGCACCGCTGTAGACTGGTTCCATGAGTGGCCTCAAGAGGCACTTGAATCAGTGTCTGCCCAATTTCTTCAAGAGACCGAAGATCTTCCTGAAGAACTGCAACGATCTGTCTCCCTCTTCATGGCTTATGTACATACTTCTGTTAATGATATGTCACAGGTGAGTTTCATATTTGTCTCTTTGAGTGAATAAGCTGGTGCATACAGTAGTGCTTCAGATGTATACTGGGAAGTGCCTGCTTGGTGCCTTGGCTGGGACATTCACGTATCTTGACTAATGCATTTTATGCTGTTCTTCTGCCCCTTCAGACATATGCTACGATAAAACTTCAAATCAGGCTATTACTGCTTCTTTCCACATCCTCTGCAGGTCATTATTGACTGATCATTCTAGCATTCAGTGCTGTAGTCTGAGATGGTGACACCATCAAATCATAAATACATGAAATAAATGTGTATATTTCTTCATTAGGAAAATTCTCATCGTGCAGTTTAGTTAAAGTTACATTAAATTTAGTTTGTAGGTTTTGTTTTGACTTGTTTAAACTGTTGGCATGAATAGCCAACATAGACTGTTGACTTTAAACTCTCATCAGTTAACCGTTTAAAGACAAAGCGTGTCTGTTTTATATAACGACTCAGGTTGTACCGTGCTGTAAAGATTCTCCACTTCGCTTATAAAAACCAGTCTCTTAATGTGTTATAAGGCAAAAGTTGCTGTTTGTTTTGAGATCTGTACAAAACACATAAATGCAGTGTCACTACAATGTAGAAATTTTTAAAGCTAAAGCAGGTGCTACGTAAAGTTACCGCTAGGTTTTAAAAGGTTAATCAAACTTCATGGTTGAGGGGTTAGCACTCATACTTTATATTCTGCAAGTGCCAGACACCACAAGTCCTCCTGCCTGAGGTTTCTGTTTGTTTTCTGTAGTCCTTTAAGCCAATGCTGGCATACTGCTGCTATGACCACAAGCTTTCACAGTGTCTCCAATTTAGTATTCACTATGCATCCTGTTATTGATTGCAGTATGAGTGTAATCTTGGTAACTAAAAGTGACTTTAAATATACCAAAATATATAAATGAGGAAACAGTATTGCAAATGGTATACTCCATGACATAGTATACAGAATTTACCAAGGCACTCTTTACTTTCAAAATATCACACAGTTTTACAGTACACACATAAATGTAATTAAATTTATGCCTATAAGAGGAATACAGCCTTCCCTGTGCCCAGTTCGATGAAAATTCACAAAATGCTGAACAGCATTATGTGCAGATCTCTTAAATCAAATTTCACCAAAACCAGACAATAAGCATTAAGAGCATGAATGGAAATTTATTCACCCCACTAGCTAAAGTATGGCTTTCACTGCACTGATATTCACGAAACTTAGAGTGAGTGACTCAGTAAATTTTTGTGAACATTTAGTCAACAGAATTTTTTTTGCAATTGGATAAAATGTCAAAAAATATGGCAAAATTCGTGTGTGCTCTTAAATAAAGTATGGCATCCACTATACTCATTTGAATGGCATGTACATTTACTCAGCAGAATTGTATGGAGAGCTGCTATACCGAATGTCACCCAAATTGTTCAATGAGTGTGGACAGTATGGGTAGAAATTCATGTATGCCCTTAACTAAAGAATGAGTCACTCAGCCAATTTACCTGAAACTCACTTTTTGTGAAGAACTCCTGTGCCAGATTTCATGATGATCTGACAAATGGTTTAGTCGCTGGTACTAAGTTACAGACAGGTGGTTGGAAAGATGTGGTTACCCTGTATGGCATTCTGTTGTTTGCTTCCTAAAGAACACCTAAAAATGTCAGTTTTAAGATACTGACCAGCATGATTTTGTTATCAGGAGCATCTGGCTGTAGAATAAAGTATTACTTGTAACATACAAGACTGTTGTGCATAAATTTTGTTAGAGTGGTCTGTAACAGCTGTTTCTTTGTTATAGAAATATCTGGAAAATGAGAGACGTTACAACTATACAACACCAAAGACATTTCTGGAGCAGATTCATCTATATAGGAAACTTCTATCTGAAAAGACAGAAGATTTGCAAGGTCGGATTGCACGACTGGAAAATGGTTTAGAGAAGCTGAAGACTACAGCTGTGCAAGTTGAGGAATTGAAGGTGGTCCTTGCAGAGCAGGAGGTTGAGCTGAACCTGAGGAACATTGCTGCTGATAAGCTGATTCAAGTATGAATTATTTTTCTTTACTTATTATTTACAGTATAACTCCACTCTTCAGGGACGTTCTGCATTTACAGAAACTGAATGTATATCGCCATGATTTCAAAATCCAGTGGAGAATCCTAGCTTGGATCAGTTGAACCAGTTAATTAGTTCATGTGTTGAAATATTACAGTATAATAAATACATGATTTTTAGCCTGGCGTATTTCAGAATGTAAGATCTTTGAAGTCTAAACATGGTGTGTTATATACTATGCCTTGTTTTCTCCCTGAGGGTTTGATATAACATTTAGTACAATGAAATGTAACAGTATGAATTTAAACATTGTAGCATGTGAATCAAGTCTGCATATTTTTAGTCTAATACCCATTTTAATATTATCATCCCATCCCTTTCTACAGCTGAAATGTTATTAAAAGTTTACTATTTAAAATTTTTGTATGCATATCTCATCTCTGACATGCATGCTGCCTGTCTTGTCCATTTCGTCCATCTTCATTTCATCTTTTGAATAATACTAAGTGAATATATAAATTGCAAACTTCTCATTATGTCACTTTCAGTGTGCTTCTGTTACTTCTTCTTCCACGGGTTCAAATATTCTTCTTGATGCTCTCTTCTCTAATATTAGTAATCTGTCTTCTTCCTTCAAAATGTTGTAGGTTAGAGAAGTATCCGAGGGTATTTTAATTCTAGAATGATTTTTTGATCATAGGTGAAACATAAATTATTCAGGGAATGTTTTTATTCACCACAGTTTTTGGTTTATTTTGTTTCAGTTTCACCTCAAATTTATTGAAATTTTGTCCTCCCGTTTTTTATTTAGTTTAGTAATTTATGTCAGACTTATATGTGGAATAAGACACCATTGTATAATAGTCAGATGATGGTCTTGTGGGATGTGACACCATATTGTTTAGTAGAGAGGTACTGGTGTTCCCTTCCTGAAGAAGGAGGCAGCAGCTTTGTCCAAAATGGTGGTACCTATCTATCAAACTACACACAATGTCACATCTCAGAAGAAGTCATCTGAATATTCACCACCATGAGCCTCAGATTGTAATATTCTATCTTTTCCCCTCTTGTGTGCAAAAGGTTGTTGGTATTGAGACAGAGAAGGTATCAAAGGAGAAAGCGTATGCTGCTGAGGAAGAGAAAAAAGTGCGAGTGATTGAAGAAGACGTTTCCATCAAGCAGAAAGTGTGTGAGGAGGACTTGCGTAAAACAGAGCCAGCACTGATAGCAGCTCAAGATGCACTCAACACACTCAACAAAACGAACCTTACAGAGCTGAAGTCATTTGGATCGCCACCACCTGCAGTTGTGAATGTGACTGCTGCTGTGCTGGTCCTGTTTTCTAATAAGGGCCGTATTCCCAAGGATCGAAGCTGGAAGGCATGCAAATCAATGATGGGAAAGGTTGATGCGTTCCTAGAAAATCTTATCCATTATCCTAAAGAAGAAATTCAACCTGATGTATACAAGGCTGTTCAGGTTAGTAAATTTTAATGTAGACTTTTGAGGTTTGGGAGGTTCATCGCAGTGCTGCTGAAGATTCAAGTCTTCAAGGATGTGACACTGTGTCACTTTTTCAGTATGTCCTGGTGTTTCGTAGGTTCGTATTGTCCTCATCTACAGTGTCATGCAGTCCAAGAAGAAATTCTATGTGTAGTGCTTGTCCTGCAAGGTAAAGGCTGTACAGCCCTTTGAAGCATGATGATCTACTTGCCCACTTACATAGCTTCACATCCTAGAAGACCTGGATCTTCAACTTCATTTACAGTGTGTCTCTTTTTATGTGTATCATAAAACATATTACAGTGTTGCATATCTCCATGTATTTTTATATATAATCTGAGTGACTGATACCATTACATGTGCCTTAAATTAGGTACCAACCCCTGGTAGTGGTTTTAATTGCTAAGATTATATGTCCAAAACATATCTTCATATAAATTATTTATTTTTATCCATTTACATCACAGGCCATCAAAGTAAAATGTAGTATATGTTAATTAATTAATTAATTAATCATTTATATAAATGTTGTTGCACTGTCATGGGTTTTGACCTCCATTGATGAGAGGTCATACAAGAGTATGAAATATTTACTTTTGACCCACTTATCATACTTTAGCCTGCTGTTCATATGTCTGCCATGACATATGTGTCTGGTCACCCTGCATAACTTTTTGAACCAGCCAATTGATTTCCATAACATTTGGATGTGACCAACATTCATGTTAGAAACAACTTCATGTCCATGTTATTTTCCTACTGTCAGTAATACCAACATAGCAGCAGTACAGACTGTTGGTTCTGCAACATAATGCAGGTGCTATTTTTATTGATAATATAGGCCTGTTTTAGTAGAATGTAAAATAACATGATTGTTCACATGGTTTTGTATTTTATTTTCTGTTTGATAGGGATAATTAATAGATGTTTGAAATTACACATGCAAAATTTTGTATGAACATGAATGATAAAAGTTCACACACTTTATGAAACTTTGATTTGTTTATTTTTGTGAAAAGGACTTGAAAAGTACTTTCTCTTTTCTCATGTCTGCTTGCCAGCACCGTTCTTTCTTAAAAACGAAACACTTGGTTAAACAAATTTAAGCACCTGTATTTGTGCAGGTTACCATCCACTGGGATGCGATGCCATGTAGTCTGGTAAAAATTCTTTAATGTTTTTGAAAAACATGTTGCCATCATCTTTGGTCTGCCTTGCAGATGGAGACAGTATGTTCCACAGAAACATTGGTACCGGTACATATTTACCAAACTATATGTCATCACATCACAGAGGTGACAGTCGTCATAATCAGCAATGTGACTGTCCAAGTCTACACAATTTTATGTGTGATTTTTCCCTCCAGGAATACATAAAAGATCCCGAGTTTGTACCAGAGAAGGTTCTGAGTAAATCTTTTGCAGCAGCAGGATTGTGTGCATGGGTCACCAATATCATCAAGTTCTATGATGTGTTTGTTGTGGTAGAACCAAAGCGTCGTGCTCTGAACCAAGCAAATGCAGAGCTTTCTGCTGCCCAGGACCGTTTAAGATTTCTCAACGATCAGATTGAGTCCCTTGAAGAACAACTTTCCACATTAACGGCTGAATTCCAAGAAGCGACAAATGCCAAACTGAAGTGTCAAGCTGAAGCAGACGCTACTGCAAACAGCATAGACTTGGCCAACCGTCTGGTGACTGGATTGGCCTCAGAGAATGTTCGTTGGAGGGAGAGTGTTGCCAATTTCAGGAAGCAATTATTAACACTCCCTGGAGATATTCTGATGGTAACAGCATTCATATCCTATGTGGGTTCTTTCACTCGCATGTATAGGATTGATCTGCTCAAAAAGTATTGGGAACCATTCCTCAAGAAACTTGTCCCTGCCATACCAATCACCGCTGATCTGGAACCCATGGAGCTGCTGACAGATGATGCACAAATTGCACAGTGGAATAACGAAGGGCTTCCAAATGATAGAATGTCTGCTGAAAATGCCACTGTGCTAACAAATTCAGAAAGATGGCCACTAATGATTGATCCACAGCTGCAAGGTATCAAATGGATCAAGAATAAATATGGCAGTGAACTGAAGGTAAGGAACAGCTATATCATTAAACTTATGATGCTGAGCCCGTGATATCACAAGCACAATTTTTTTCTGTAGTGATACAGCCAAAATTGAGCCTAGATCACCTTGTTTTCAAAGTGCCTAGATCACACACAATTAGACACACACACCTGTAGGACTCCTCTGAAAGAGTGATCAGCGTGTCACAAAGGCCACTAGCTACACAACACACAACAAGCACAAAGACAAACATCCAGGCTTATGGTGGGATTCAAACCTGCATTCTTCATCTTCAGGGTACAAGAAACCACTCATTTACCCTGAAGAAGAGCATAATACGTTCTTCTAAAATGTTGGGCTCTGCCTACCAAACTATACAGCATCCCATCCCGGAACATAGTGAGAACCTCACACCTTATGCATTCTATCTTCATGACTGCAGACCTCATTTAAATGTCAGCAACGTGATGGTTAGGAAACTGCCATGTATATATAACTGCAACCATTTAGAATCAGTCAGCTGATGCAAATGTAATTGTAGTCATTAAATGACTGCTGTATGGTCAGTGATTTAACTTTTTTAGGTGCATTTACAAAATTGCAAAAAGCTGTTCACCCATGTGGAGCAACTTGGCTCCCACTGGATGGATGTTCATGAAATATGGTATTTGAGGATTTTTCAAAAATCTGTCAAGAAAATTCAAGTTTCATTAAAATGTGGCAAGAATAATGGCTACTTTACATGAAAGATTTATGTACATTTATGATAATGTTTCACCGCATTCTTCTTAAAATGGGAAATTTTTCAGACACAAGTTGTAGAGGAAATCCAAACACACATTTTAAGTTCAGTGATTTTTCTTTCCAAAAATCATGCCTTTTGTGAGATAATGTAGAAAGCTATGGTACAGCCAGACAGACCACAGACGACAGTATAATATGTTGCAGAAAAGATGCAAGTTACGTGCCAGATAACTAAGGCAAGAATACAGACACACACTCATAATATTTAAAGCTTATTGCTTTTCCACCAAAGGTTACACAAATATGCCCCTTAGTGATGTTATAAGTACTTGCATCTCTTGCATAAATTATATCATTTAGTTCAGATGTCTTTTTATTTTCGTGTTTAATTTTCAGACCATTTGTGATTGCTCCTCTGTTATTTTCTTATACAGGTTATCAGATTTTCCCACAAACATTATCTGGATGTCATTGAGAGTGCTCTTGCTGATGGCTCAACTGTGCTTCTGGAGAATATTGGTGAAACTGTACGTATGACTAAATCTCATAGAACAGGCATCATGTCAGGCCATGCCATAATGCAAGCGATAAGCACTGGCTTCCCTCCAGATATTCTGTCCTAGGATAGTTACGAGTAGCCCTGAAGCAGGTTTTGCTCTAAGCATTCCTCTTTTTTTTGTAATTGTAATTGTAATTGTAATTTATTTCATATTCAAGTAGATCCAATATAACAGGTCAATACAACCACTGGGTATAGAATGTGTTGACAAGTTCCAAAAATCAAGAAATCATTGGAAAATGTCAATAATAAATATATTTATCATTTGACCAATGCTCCATGCTTATCTATTCATCAGTGTCAGAAACAAGTTTTCTTAAATTATCATCCTCCTTTTCTAAGTGTGTTTGCCGCCATGACTCTGTTATAGAGGCATATCATCATGATTTGACTAAAAGTTATTGTCAAATAGATAACACTCCTGCTTTGTGTTTGAGAGGTTCCAGGTTCAGATTTTGACCAAGGGAGCAGCTACCCTGATTCCCCCTCCCCTTCCCCAAGGCAAATTCCAGGATAGTGCTTCAAGTTTGCATATGACATTTTCCTTCAACATCACCTCCCACTCATTACTCACTAAATGTATTTTAATTTGTTGCTGTTGACAGTGTCGATAAGCATTTGATAGATAGATAAATAAATAAGTTTAGCATAACTTCAAAATTATGTATTTCTAAAGGAAACAAGTTTAAGTGTATGTTTCTCATTTTTGCTGTATGCATGTTGATTGTCACGTCTTGTAAATACTGATACAATTACCAACCCAAAATAAAATTTGACTACCACTACTACAACATGATATTTCATTTTTCACATGCTGCTGACTTCTCTGCATCATACAGAATGAGTGCGTTTTATATTAGTCTAAATTTCTTACTTGTCTATCCTCGACATTAGTTAGAATTTAAATCCAAGCTTCACTGAAGGGTTAAAATCTCCTATTTCTGGAAAATGGAAGTAAACAACTAACAAACTGCTGACATACTGTTGCAGGTGGATGCAGTGCTGGATCCTCTCCTTGGCCGTAACCTCATAAAAAGAGGTCGAGCCGTCAGGATAGGTGACAAGGAGATGGACTACAATTCAAAGTTTCGCCTGATATTGCATACAAAGTTAGCCAATCCCCATTACAAGCCCGAAATGCAGGCTCAGACAACTATAATCAACTTTACAGTCACACGAGATGGTCTTGAGGAACAGCTCTTGGCAGAAGTGGTAAAGGCAGAGAGACCAGATCTTGAGAAACTGCGGTCAGAATTGACTAAACAACAAAACGACTTCAAGATCACGGTGAAGGTACTTGCTTTAATGGAGAACTTATATATGAAATTCAGAGTAAGATTGAACTCAGAATGTCACATCTCATTGTCTTATGTAGTTAATTGAGTCCCGGGCTCATTCACCACAGCATGGCACATATTTAAGGTTGTGAATGGAGAAGACAGTATACTGGTATGTACTGAATAAGCAGTCTCAGGCAGTCAACAAGAGGTGGCCTTTCAGGGTGGAGTTTTATGCAGGGTGCAGCTATCATCTCTTCGCCTGCATATACCAGCATGTTACAAAGAGTAGTACTAGGGCCCCAATTGTTTGGGTTGTGGGTAAACTGTAATCAGCTTCCAGGTTGCATAAACATGAAGAAATTCTGGACCATCCGAGCAACAAGTTGTTTCTCAACAAAGACTCTGCTTCACAGAGTTAGGTGTGTCTTATTCTGTTTCTCTGTGCCCTCTTGGTCATTCCATGGCTGAGGCGATTATTCACTGGCCTCTCACCATGGAGTCCTATGTTTGAACCCAGGCCAGTCCTTGCGAGATTTGAGGTGGACAAGTTTGCACCATGTCAGGTTTTTTGCCATGTATTTCAGTTTTCTCATGTCAGTATCATTCCATCAGTGCTCCGTACTTATTCATTCATCTATCACTGATGCCATATGTAATCTTAGCAATTGACAACATGATTAAATAACACACAAACTCTACTTCCTCTCCATCCTCTTTCCCCACTTCCATCTCCTTAGTCTTTCCTTGAGATTGCTGTTTTGTTATGTTCCTCATTTGCCCAGAGACTGACCATTTTGTTGAAGTTTTTCCATGAGTCGTCTCAATCCTTCCTGGCAGTTTCTGAGATGATACTATAAAACAGACCTTGGGCATCTCCATGCACAGTATATTATTATGCTAACTCCTCATGTCGCATATGTTAGTGTAACTGATTTCAGTGTGGTATGAATGTGAATTACATGCCACCAAATCATTCCAATCAGCATATTTTTTCGGTCCTGCTCACTGTAGTAAGTTACTGCCCTTGATTTATGTAGTCTGATATATGCTATATTTAGATAACTAGCCATTTTTTTTAATTTTATGTCACAATTTTTTGCACTTCTTTTATTTCAACTCTTTGTTGGGTTTTTGCTCTTTATCAGAATAAATGAATGTGTGTGATTTTATATTTACTGTCCTCTAATGTTGCTCACATGCAAGCACAAGTGCCCATTCTTCACCCAGGATGTACCTGCTTTCCTTATCAATATCATGGTACATAGTGGCAAAAACTTTAAACAAGGAAGAACACTTAGATTATTAAAAATCAAAGTTCACTGAAGTAACTTAGAAAATTGCTGGGAATGAGGATTCAAATTGCAAACCTGAACTACAGCAATACTTGCATATTGCTTTAACATCTGTTGCTACTCTGCGTATTGGCTAGAGAGTAGAGTAACTTTCAAAATGTCCTTGTTTGTTCTGTATTAGATCCATTGTAGGGAACAAGAAACTGATAATAAAGTTACTTCTTTGTATAAAGAATGATCCCAGATGATCTTGTATATTTGTAAATTGTTTGTGAACCTGTGAGGCACAGTACAACATCCAGACATTAACATTGAGAGCGTATTGTTTGTAGGTAGGTTCGTTTACATCGCTGATCTGTACAGATTGTTTGTCAATGGAATACACATCTCTGCCACACACAGGGTACTTTTACCATTATGCTTATCATTATTCTTATGTTATTATATATTTATATGATTTCATTAAAACATTTAATGTTTATATTATTTTAAATTCATAATTTCAGACTTAACAGCTAAAATTTGAAAGGAAGTGAAGAAGTTTGGATGCAAATGTTCATATTTTACATATAACATTGTCTGCATTTATACATAGGTATATTTTACTCTTCAATTTATATTTCACCATATCCCAAAAGCAGTGTTATATTTTAACCATATATGACCTTTGTATAACATGTACTTCCTAAAGATGGGCATATGTTATGGCCTAACATGTAGGAGTGACCTTTATGTATGAACTAGTGCAATAAGTTGGAAATAAATTTGTCTTTGTATTCAGACATTAAATTGTAACATTTACAATCAGTGTTGTTTAATGTCTGAATGTTGGAGTGTTTTCTCTTGCCTCATTGCTTCGCAGTGGTATACATCATTTTTGTTCACTGTACATACTTCTTTTATGTCCCAGCATTTCTAATTCCTTGAACTAATGGAGAATTCATTTTCCTTTCTTGAGTTCTTACTTAGTGGGCAAGTGTTAGGAAGAAATCCACCATAAAAATGATAAGTTAGTGTACATAAAATAGGTTCACAGTAGTTAACAATGACTAATAGGTGTAATCATTAACCTTTTAAAGCCTAGCGGTAAATTTACATACGTCCAAGTTTAACATTAAAACATTCTACGTGGTGCCCACATTGCGTTTATGTGTTTTGTACGGGTCTCAGAACGAACAGATACTTTTGCCTTATAAAACATTAAGAGACTGGTTTTTATAACTGAAGTGGAGAGTGTTTACAGCGCGGTACGCACTGAGTCCTTATAAAAAACAGATACGCTTCGTCTTTAAAGGGTTAATGAGCCATTATGTTACACAGGTCTTAGAAGATGACTTACTGACACGATTAGCTGCTGCTGGCGAAAATATTCTCAGTGATACTGCATTGGTGATCAATCTGGAGACCACCAAGAAAACAGCAGATGAAATTGAGATCAAAGTAGAAGAAGCCAAAGTGACGTCCAGAAAGATCGACGAAGCCCGTGAGCAGTATCGTGCTGCCGCAACACGAGCTTCTTTGCTATACTTTATCCTTAATGACCTGCACAAAATCAATCCCATATACCAGTTTTCACTGAAAGCTTTCAGTGTGGTTTTCCAGAATGCCATGGCAAGAGCAGCTAAGTCTGATGATCTGACACAGCGTGTTGCAAACCTTCTAGATTCAATCTCATACATGGTTTTCAAGTATACTTCACGGGGGCTTTTTGAATGTGACAAGCTTATCTTCATGGCACAGATGACATTTCAGATACTGTTGACAAGTAAAGAGATTGATCCAGTTGAGTTAGATTTTCTGTTACGATTCCCTGTCACTCCAAATGTGACTAGTCCTGTGGATTTCATCACCAATACTAGTTGGGGTGCTATTAAAAGCCTGTCGCTAATGATGGAATTCAAGAACCTTGACCGTGATATTGAAGCTTCAGCTAAAAGATGGAGAAAATTTGTAGATTCTGAATATCCAGAGAAGGAGAAGTTCCCTCAAGAATGGAAGAACAAATCAGCAATTCAGAAATTATGCTTGATGCGTGCGCTTCGTCCAGACCGCATGATATATGCTATCAAGGCATTTGTAGAAGAGAAACTGGGGACCAAGTTTACAGAGTCTCGATCTGTGGAGTTTGCCAGGTCTTTTGAGGAGACAAGCCCCACAACACCTGTGTTCTTCATTTTGTCACCGGGTGTAGATCCACTCAAGGATGTTGAGAAACTTGGTAAAAAGATGGGCTTTACAATTGATAAGAGAAACTTTCACAATGTGTCCCTGGGACAGGGGCAAGAAACAGTAGCAGAGCACGCTATGGAAGTGGCCTCTTGTCACGGCCATTGGGTCATATTGCAGAACATCCACTTGGTTCAGGCGTGGCTACCAACACTTGAGAAGAAGATGGAACAATGTGAGGAAGGAGCACACCCAAAATATCGGCTCTTTATGAGTGCAGAACCTGCTCCTTGCCCTGAATTCCACATAATTCCCCAGGTACATATTTGCTGTTATTTTTTGTGTTCCTGTTAGTGTTTGTGTGTAATAAGTTAGTGTGAATCTTACTTTGGTGGGGAAGGCCAGACAAATTGCAGAAGTACATGGACATTAAGATACTAAAGTCCTATATTTCCTGTAAAATAAATCAGGTAGTGTTGTTAGTTTCTTTTTTTAACATTCTTTAGTGTAATAACCTAAAGTAAGAGATGCACAGAAAGTACTGCAATATGTGTGTTATGTCAATAGGGTTTGCTTGAATCATCCATCAAAATCACTAACGAACCACCATCTGGTATGCTGGCGAATATACACAAGGCACTTGACAACTTCAACCAAGAGACACTGGAAATGTGCAGCAAAGAGGCTGAATTCAAGGCAATATTGTTTGTGCTCTGCTACTTCCATGCAGTGGTTAATGAACGCAGAAAATTTGGTGCTCAAGGGTGGAACAGGATTTATCCATTCAGTGTTGGTAAGAATCTCATGAACGTACAAAAAGTGCAGATGTAAACACAACTGTTCATTTTTGAGTTTTAAGAGTTCATGGATTATGAGCATAATGTGTATAAATGATACAGTGAAGTCAAAAATAGTGACATATTTTCATCTTTAAATGTGGTGTTCTGACACCAACTTGTCTCTTTAATATTTAGTGACATTTTGAGGAACGTGCTGCTTCCTTCTCCCCTTCCACCTTGGAGATGAAGACATTGTGGTTCTGAAAACACCTGCACGATTACATGTCATCATAACCTGTAAATTGTCACCACCAGTAAATCTCAAATTTCTTTCAGCTGTTGTTACAACTATTTTCTTGACTTTAGGTGATCTTACCATCAGTGTCAATGTCCTGTACAACTACTTGGAGAACAGTTCTAAAATTCCTTGGGAAGATCTGCGCTATCTTTTTGGTGAGATCATGTATGGTGGGCACATTACAGATGACTGGGACAGGCGATTGTGTCGCACATTCCTGCAGGAATGGTTACAGGTAACTTCAGAGTACTGCCTTATGTATTTATTTCTGAGAGGACTGAAATTTGTAGTTATAGGTATAAAAACTCAAACAGAGATAACACGTTGTGATTTGGAGGTTCAAAATTTGGTGACATGCATTAAGATGAAGTATAGTGCAGAAGAGATCACTTTTGAGACTACCAAAATTACGAAGTTACAGTGACCCATGCATAGTGTTTCTCTTTAGGAGGCAGTGTATTTGAATGCTAAAATGAAGAAAACATTAAACTAGAGGGAATTTTAACACTGAAATGGTTGACTTCAGGTCAGCGGTGTTGAATTCTAATACCTTGTGTGAGTCTGAACGGATATCTGGCCGGCTCTTCACTGCTGTGTATGTATTGAATGAAATAACATTAATATTGTGTGAATACTGTGGCATCTAACTAGTTTGTTAGTTGAACTGCATAGTGAAGCATGTCTTGAAGTGTTCACAATGACTGAATTCAATAAAATCCTCTTGGGCTGAGAGCTGCCTCAATTGGTTCAAGTAAACCGTTGTTTCAGAGGCCAATTCCATTTTCATCGTAAGTGTTGTGATGTGACATAAAATCCAACCTTCCCAAATTATGTACCTGCACAAATTTTGAGCCTGTAGCTGGACGTGAGCCAGTGGGGTTACTGGGTGAAGCCCAAAGATCACTGTGCTTGGCCTTGATTTTATCCTCCTCCTCCTCCTCCTCCCCCCAAGATAATTTAGATAATATGCATGCACATTCTCTATGAACAAGGGTTTAGTTTTCATATTTACAAACACAATGGTGGAATGAGACATTTAGGTTATATCTGGCACATGTGATGTAAAATTTGTTTGTATAGAAACAATGCACAGGTATGGGTTACTAAATTGTGTAAGTGTTTTGTATTTCCTTCGAGCTCTGCATTACATTTGGAAGCATGTAAATGTAAGTAGGCATTATGTACTGATCCCAGAACTGCTCGTGTTAGCAAATATGGTATATTGATCCACAGGATCATCTACTTGATAGTGAGTTATTACTGGCACCAGGATTTCCTGCACCTCCAAACATGGACTACACAGGGTACCACAAATACATTGATGATGCTTTGCCAGATGAATCACCATATCTTTATGGACTGCATCCAAATGCAGAGATTGGTTTCCTCACAACGGCTTCAGAAACTTTGTTCCGAACAGTGTTCGAGATGCAACCAAGGGACTCTGGGGCAGCAGGAGCTACTAATGTCACACGAGAAGAGAAGGTCTGTGGAACCTTGTACATCCTTATATGATGGTCAGTCAGAAAATAATTTTATATGGCATATAATTTTGTAACAAAAGAACATGGGAATGATTTCGGGAATATTCCCCTAAAGTATTGACATACGAACATGAAATATTCTGTATAAAACACATGCATGAACCTGGAGATGATTGATTTTGTTAATGTTTTATAAACATATTCACCTTCAGACATGTATGAACATACTGATAGATTCATGTCAGAAGTGCTGCTTTAAATATTAACATAACCGTGCGTTTTCCATTTCCCATATTCTGTGCAGTGTGAATGCAGAATGAATCTGTAAGGACTTTATACTGTTGACGCAACTATTTAGTAATGTTCTGTATTGGTTGTATCAATGGTATTAAGTCCTTATGTTGTCATAGAACACAATAGAATGCCTAATATAAAACTTCTATAGCGTGCATCTTTGCTTTGCTTTGCTTTGCTTTGCTTTGCTTTGTGTTCGGTCAGAATCAATTGAGACATGTTTTTAAAAAAGGGGAACTCGATGTGACAGTGTTTTAGACCCTATAAAATGCACTCTTAAAAGCAGGAGTGAGAAATTACCGGTATTTTGTCTGGTGAACCATGTCACCATCTTAGGTTAAGTTCAAGGGTCATGTGTCTTTATCATTGTAAATTTATAAATGTTCAATTTAGGTCTCCCACATATACGTAGAAAATATGAATGGGTTCATAATTAACATGAATTTTAAAACCCTTTAAGCACACAAGAACATTATATAGCCCAGAACTTTCTGTTGTCTTTATTTTATTTTTATGCTTATTTGTGTTCATAATTTAACTGTATACAGAAAACATATAGTCTCAATATGTTGTGTTGCAATCTTTTTATGTTTCTGTGAGCCAGTCTGGAAGTACTGTCAGGCTGGATCATGTATGTTGGCCATCTCTTGCCTGATCCTACTTTATGTGACATAATGTCTCAGGTGAAACAAGTGATGGAAGAGATAAGTGACAAAATTCCAGAGTCATTTAACATTGCTGAAATTATGGCAAAGGTTGAAGAAAGGACTCCATACATAATAGTTGCATTCCAAGAATGTGAGCGTATGAACTTCCTCATGGCTGAGCTGAAGCGTTCCTTGAAGGAACTGGAGCTTGGGCTGAAGGTAAATATAACACTTACCTTTGTCCTGTTGTGAGAAAAATTTCTTTAAGACTTTTAGGAAGAGTGTTTATGCATGCGTTACAAACTGGTTGTAACATTAATATTATTGTCTTCTGGGGTGTGATGCTACTTATTTTGGTACAGAGATACTGGAGTGTCAAAGGAACCTGCTGCCACTATCATTACAATAGAAGTTATTGTTATACCCCAAAGATGGGGTCAGCAGATTCCTCTGAAACATTAGTACCTATCTACCAAACTACAAAGCATCGTATCACAGTGCCATAAGAACCTCAAGTTAGATACTGTTGTAACGTTCCATCAAATACTTTTTGGCTTTTTTCCCTTCATTGAAGAAAACATATAAGAATATGAGATCAGAAATTGTGTGCGTGCGTGCGTGCGTGCGCATTCGAGCATGTAAATTATCCTTTCTATTTTCTTAAACAGTAGACCAGTTTTGATGAATTTAGTATGAACACTGTCGTTGAAGATCGCCATAAACTTAAAATTTCCTACATTCAATAAAAATGTAGATGCAAAATTTCTGAGGTGAGAAAAAAATCTAGTGCCATGTAATATAAGTTCTTGATATGATAGATGGTAATAGTTTTCAAAATTTTGTGGTTTTTGTTTATGTGATTCTTTTTTGTAAACTGTGGAACTATAGGACAGGCATGTAAACTTTTCATGTACTTTTCACTTTTCTAGTAATTACTCATGAGTCACTGGAATCAGGAATATGAACTGTTTGCATCAAGATGAATTACAAACATTTAAGCAAATTATGTACGAAGTATTATTTATTTAAGTCTTACAAACATGGTAATGGTATGAAGTTTTGAGCTTACATCTGGCAAATTGTTATTACAGTGCAATCAAAATAAAAATTAACGTTTTCAAGATATTGTATTATAGGAAGTTAAATATATCATGGCTGTGTGAGGCATTCAATCTATGTTGGACATCAGCATGTGATCAAATAGCAAGTGTGTTCTGTTTGAAAGGTGGTGTCAGTAGATCTAATTGACTGACATTAAATTAAAGGGTGAACTGACCATCACAGAAGAAATGGAAGCCTTAGAGTCATGCCTTTTCCTGGATCAAGTGCCTCCAAACTGGACAAAATGCGCCTATCCATCCATGCTGACTCTGGGGCCATGGTTTGCTGATCTTATGCTGCGACTGAAAGAATTGGAAGCCTGGTCAACAGACTTTAATGTAAGTTGTATTTTGATGAAATGAAACATCAGTGGACTTGACTAATGTTTTGGATATTGTCCATTGTCTAGGTTATTAAAGCCCAAAAGTTTTGAATACTGGATCTGTGTCGATCTTCAGGTGTGGGAAGACACAGGACACTGAACCACTGTACCCAGTGATAAAGGTTAGCAGTTTCATATGGGCCCAACAGAGTAGGATCCCAATCTCCCCCCCCACATGAAGACGGAGGCTGATGCAGTCTCCAAAACATTTTCCTTTACTAAACTTAGGTGATGGACAGTATCCAAACCATTAGTCAAGTTTATTATGATATACTATCAGACACTGTACATCATATCAATATGTGAACCAGAATAAATCCCTTACATAACTGGCTACCATCGAGAATGTCAGGGTTCATTTCCCACTAGGCCTCATTCCGTGGATATAAAGCAGCCAGACCTGGAACTTTGCCATTCACCTTGATGTTCAGCATGCATAGAGAATTACCTCTGTATCTGTGTAGTCCTGTGTGATGCAATGGCTAGGAACAGGAAGTACTTTCTGCTCTTATTGTTTCTGTGTACAGTAAGTTGCAGAGTCATAATTTATTGATTCCAGCTTCCAGCAACAGTGTGGCTAGCAGGATTCTTCAATCCCCAGTCCTTCTTAACAGCCATTATGCAGTCAACAGCCCGTAAGAATGAGTGGCCATTGGACAAGATGTGTCTTCACTGCGAAGTAACGAAGAAACACAGAGATGATTTTACGTGAGTGGAGTGCAGTACTGGGGAAAATATTTGTATCTGAGACAGAGGACATCATGCAGTAGTACAAGTTTCGTAATGGGAAGTTTCACAGTTTGTTCACATCACCAAAATTTCTGCTACAGTATTTTGGGTTGTCATGGCAGTACGCTTTAAGATATGATCTTCTGGTGTGTGTATTATACTCTGAAAATAGGATATACAACAAGGATGACATGTGGTAGCATCAAAATGCATTTGTAGAAACAAAATAGTGTTCCATGCGAAGCAGTGGACCAGAATAAAGCTCTACATCCAACAGCCACATAGTATGTGTGAAATAAAGTTCTGTACAGAAAGCTGTCAGGCAAGTATGAGTTTCATGAAAATTTTTACATTTAGAAGACATGCTTTACTTAGGGACTTTAATAAAATTTTACCTGTATTTTCTACATTTTTTATCCAGCTTAGACAAAATTTGGTACAGGAGATGTTCTCGAAAATGTATTGATTGATTGTGAGTTATGTGGAAAGTGGCATGATGAACACCATATTTTATTTAGGTGCCTCAGAGAATTTCTATGTACATTTATTGTTGATTTGGGTGGAATTAGATATAAGTGAGCTGCAGCACAAAATGCTGTTAAGCATTTGTGAGTTTAGTGAAAACTGGTGCAGGGAAGGCTGTATTTTTCTTATGGACATAAATAATATTATATTATGCAGGTACTGTAAAACTGTATGACATTTTGAAAGTAAAGAATGCCTTGGTAGAGTTTGTGTATTATGTGACAGAGTGCACCATTTGCAGGCTTTTTAAATCAAGGACACAGGCTGGTAACATTAATGTGATTCTTAAGAAATCACCTGAAATTAAGAGGAGGATGAGTCAAGCTTAGAATTGTGTCCTGTGGCGCAATGATACTGGTGGCACTGAATTTTTAAGTTCTTGAGTTCACTTAGTTCTTATGCAGACTATGTTACTTTACTGAAATGTTCCAGGACTGCACCTCGTGAAGGAGCGTATGTGCATGGTTTGTTCATGGAAGGTGCACGATGGGACAGTCAGACTGGTTGTATCGTGGAATCTCGACTTAAAGATCTGTTCCCAGTGATGCCCGTAATTTTCATCAAGGCAATTACACAAGATAAACAGGATCTGCGTAATATGTATGAGTGTCCAGTGTACAAGACACGTATTAGGGGACCAACATTTGTCTGGACCTTCAATCTCAAAACCAAGGAGAAAGCAGCTAAGTGGACAGTGGCTGGAGTAGCAATTCTGCTACAGATTTAGACTTTGTCCTGCTGATGATTTGTTATCTCATTACAAATTAGAGTACCTGCAGGCTATTGTGATTACTGTTATATAATTTTTCATTAATGAGTATATATGAATGTTATTCAATAATAGTCTCTAAATATTGTTCAAATATTCGTGTTTCTTTCTTAAGATTTTCATATCGTCTGCCCTCCTGCCTTCATATTTTTCTCAATGCAATTTTAAAACTATTGAAATAAGAGTAAATGTGAGATCTGTGCTCTTCTGGGATTTTACAGAGCGTAGAGTGGAAATTCCATACCACCGTATGCTGCGTAAAATCCCAGAAGAGCCCAAATCTCATTTACATCACTACAGAAGCCTGAAATCACACAAGAATAGATGTAGATATATGCGGAGATAAGCAAAACTACTCATCTGCTTGTGCCAGACAAGTGAAAAATCCAAGCTGATATTTGGAAATCTGTACATATCTTTGAATATGCTTTTTCTTATCCTCTTCCACTGTCTTTGTAATTTCCTCATTAATGCCAAACAGCAAATGATATTTGTATATATATTATGTAGTGTAAGGGACAGTATTTTTTATATTTTGTATGTTAGAAGATGTGAAACTGGCCCATGTCAACTACAGGTATGTGGGTTTTTAATTTTTTTTTGTGGATAAATGGCAGGTGAGTAGAATGTGTGTGTGTGTGTGTGTGTGTGTGTGAGAGAGAGAGAGACAGACACACACACACACACACACACACACAGGCAGGCAGGCAGGCAGAGAGGTCATGTGCATGCATGCATGCGGCTGTAGAGACATGTACAGCAGGTTGACAGTGCTGACTGAATAATTTTGGCAGTGTTCTAATTCCCCACTCACTGACTTGGATTTCGAGCACTCTCACTTGGTTACTTCTCCTGTAGAGAAATGTCAGACCACTTTGAATAGTTCCAAACCAGCGTAATTGGTACGTCACAATCATCAAACATTTTCTTAAAATTAAATGGGAAGAAGTTAATTATATGCACCAAATAGAGGTGAGAGTAACACCAGTGCACCAGAAGACACTTATCCACCTTCCCTTGCTAACAAAAATATTTGGCTATCAGATTTTCAAAAGATTTTCAACCTCTGTATACAGGCCATATATATATATATATATATAATTTGTTAGTTGTGTAATCTCAAAGCTTCTAATTGCCACCAGGTTTATGCTGGAGGGATTTCTATAGGAGGTGTTGGGTGAAATTCGATTTTAGTCTGTATGCAGAGCTGGACATCAGCATTATCACCAGAGAGAACAGGAATAAAATACGCAAGGCTCCTTGAAAAGGATCGGGGTTAATATGGGTAGTGAGAGGAAGGGAAAAATAAAATGAAATGTTCTGTGGATATCACAGACAGTGCATAAAATATTTTAGACTAATTGCAGTAAATACTGGTTTGTTGAAGACTTAAGAGCAGTGTGTTCACATGTTACATATAGTGAGGACGAGTGGAGGTGATTCCCATTATTTGCAAGGGAAACCCATACTACGTAGTGTTCTTTTTATAGTTGTACGGAATGTTGCATGACTGTTCGATTTTGCTGGTTGAGCGGTTTAAAGCGCGCGCGTGGGGCGTTGACCTCCCAGGGAGTAGTCGAAGCATGGGTATTTCTCCCAGTTTTTCCCTGTTCTAATTTGACAAGGCAGACCCCTGCGGTGGGCTGGCTATGTATATATGAATTCCCACCTAGCAAACGTGTGCAACAGATAAGTCTCAGTTGCAGATACAAACAATAAAGTCAGTAAGACCATACTGGGCAGAGGGACATTTGTTTCGCGCGTTTGGCGACAGTGAGTGAGAGTATGGGTTCGGGGCTGTTTGCTGGGCGTGATGTGTATTCAGGTTTATGTGTTTTTGTTAAGGTCTAAAAGCGAAATTATGTCCGTTGTGACAGATAATACATCTCTCTTCATTATGTATAACTGCATTTGATACGCGCGTGTGATTTAACATGTGTGAATATTTCTGGGAACCCATTGCAGAAGTGCATCTCAGCCTAGCTGATCGTCCCAGTGAAGACAACATCTATTGTCTCTGCAGCAGAGTATTTATTCGGTAACGTAGCTTGAAATGTTTTAAATTATGTTGCAGATCTTTCGCATTACATTACGTATTCCATTTCACTGTCATTGCTAGTGCTACTTTGAGTTGCGCCGTTTATGCATGTAGGCTACATTAAGATGGAGAAGTGAGCTGTCAGTTATGACAAATTCTTGTGTTAAAACACTGATTTGTGTAGCTAAAGTAAACCATATTCGTCAGTAATCATCCACTTACGCGAACTGATGCACCCAATTTATATAAAATCACAAATCATCCCTATATATGAGCTGTCGTACGTGTTTAACGATTAGTTGCCAACCTCAGAGAGACGTAATACAAAGGAACATAAAATTAATGCATCAAATTTGTATGTGCAGTGTTAAAAATAAATAATGGCAGGAATAAATATAAAGATGTTTATGCGATAGGTACTATGACACTGACGTATTCTTGTATAAAATTCATGGTTGTGCCATTGCGTATATTGTGTTTATACGCGTTCCAACATATAGATCGAAGTTTTTGATCCAAAAGGATCAAGTCCTACGAAACGGTCATAGCTGCCATTATTTATTTTTAACATTGCATGTGTATGTTGGATTATTAATTTTATGTTTCTTTGTATTCATGTCTCCCTGAGGATGACAGTTTATTGCTAAAACATGTAGTAGAGTTCATGTATATGGATGGTTTGTGATTTTATGTAAATTATGTGCGTTAGTTGGTGTAGGTGGGTGATTGTAGTCACAATGCATGGAATGGGTAATATTAAATTCCTTGATTTAAGGCTTCCACCGCGATGTTGATGAGATATGTGCTCTTCTGGGATATTACACGGCATTCCAGAAGGGCATAGATCTCAGTATTAAATTCATATTTGTCAGGCCTTTAGAATGGGATTTGCTTAATTTAGGCCCGTGAATTCTGGAATTTAACTTAGGGACAGACACTTTAGCAATATAGTGTGTAAGTCACAGTGACTGAATTGCATAACTGGTAGAAAGGACTTGTGTTACATACACTGGACTATTTCTGTAGATTTTGTTTATCATAAGTAAAGTTCAGAGTTTGGAGGAACTTCACAATATGGCAGCCACTTATAACCATGATTTCATGCTTCTGCTGCGATTTTGATGAGGTCTGTGCTCTTCTGGGATGTTATGCAGCATGGAGTGCTAATCCTTTACTGACATTTTGGGACATGGTGCCAGTCCCATGTTCAAGTGTCAAGAAGTCCAATGACGCTTTGTTTGACTTCATGACCCTTGAAGATGGGACTGGTATGATGTCCCAACGCGTCGGTAAAGGTTTACCACTCGATGCTGTGTAACACCCCAGAAGAGCGCAGATCTCACTTATAACTGTTTTTGAATGCAGGCATTATGTATAAATACTAATCCTAGTTTACCAAAAGCTGTCTGACATGTTCTTAAAGGTGGGTTTTATATATAGTTATATATCAAACTTATCACTAATGACAAACCAGGGGCTTAGGTACATTACAGTAATTGTAACTTATGTTTGCTGGTCATTAAAATATGGATTTGAAAACTGGGCTTTGCACAGAGCGAATAGACAAGGAAAGCTTGAAGCTACAGGCATTTAATTTTTTAGGTGTCTTTCTGGATGTGGACATTATGGCAGTGTGTAAAACAATAACAGTATGCAGCAGAATATGTATCGTGAAGCTTGAGCAAAGAATTACAGAACAGAAGTTTAAATATATACTTCTGTGCCTGGATGCCAGTAGATTACTTTCAAGAATTTTAATATGTGAACTGGTAAATTTTGGTATCATCCTAGAGGAAGATAGTAGAATCCTGTCAGAATAGGCAGGGGCCTACCTTGAGTTTGATGATACATTATTACTAGGCAAAACATAAATCCCAATTAGCCAAGGTTATTCATCACTATGGGGCACATGGTGGAGCAGTTGGTTGAGGCACTGTGATACAAGCTGGAAGGTCACAGGTTCAATTCCCGATGGTGTCACTGGAATTTGTTATTGGCTTAATCCTTCCAGCCGCACTATGGCCTTGAGGTCGACTCAGACTCTTAACAGAAATGAGTATGAGGACTATTTCCTGGGTGGTTAAGGCAGCTGGTGTGTAGGGCTGACAACCTTACCACCTTCATGTGCTGTCTTGAAATCTGGGAGCCTCAACCTCCTGGAACCCTCTGGGTTTGTCGAGGCCTGTAATGGGGTATCTTTACCCTTTTTGTTAAGTTATACTCAGAATTTGGTGACAGGTGGGGGGAATTATTAGATTACAAAGATATCGAAGACTACAGTCTTTCAGTTTGTGACATGGTGTGGTTATTTAGAGTGTTCTGGAAGAAGAGTGTACATTGTTCAACCCTGAAGATGGAAGCAGCATGTTCTACAGAAACATTATTACGTATCTACCAACCTGTATTGGGTCACATCAAAGAAGGGGAATAGAAGTATAGCTCTACCCTTTCTTTAGCCTTGGCACTAAAAGGGGGTAGGGTGGCTTGCTGCATGTCTTGGCCGCTTTACCCCCAGAAAAGACCCAGTGCCCCTTGTACAGAAGGCTGGGTGGGCCCCAGGGCCAGTCTGGATGGGTGCAGAAAATCATGTCTGTATGGGCATTCGATCCGCAGACCGCCAAGCCCATAGCAAGTCACTATATAGACTACACTATCCTGGCCCTCCACATCTAACAAGGCCATTTTAATATTTACTACTGTGAGAATCTCAGGGCTTATAACTGATGGGCAGTTTGAACACTGAGGAATGTGTTTTTGTGAGTGCAGTTAATGGTTAAAGTAACATGGTTTGACAGACTTCATTATGAACCTATTGCAGTGATGGTGATAATCTGTCGAAAGGAATGTGCGAGAAGGCAGATGGCAGTGAGGATGATAGTACTCAGTATGATGAATATGACAAGGCCAATATCTTACCATTTCATGCTAACATTGCCTTAAAAGACAATCCTGCCATCAGGACAGCTGGAAAGCATGATGCCGTAAGTACAAAGTTACAGCCTCTTTTTAATACCAGTGTCACATTTTTAAGGATATAATTATTTTCCATTATGATGTTATATGTTGGCACTACTTATAAGCATTGTAATCCAGAAACTAGTTATCATGAGGGATGGTTTTTGTGGTTCTCCTCATTCTGTCCACATAATTCGTAATGCCATATAATACAAGTCATCTACTTATAGAGCAGTCACTGGCCAACCATATGCTATTAAGAGTAATTCAAAAAGAGGTTAATGCTCACATGCTTATAATGAAGTGCCCAATGGGCCTACAGTAACATGATATGTATCAACTGTTAGAAAGACTCTTGAAGTTTGTTTGTAATTAACACAGCAAGACTATTTGTGCTTTAACAACTCAAACATATCATATTATTGTAAGCTTGCTGGATACTTCTTTATAAATATGTGAAAGTGATGCCTTCTTTTTTAATCACCCTGTGTTAGGGTTAGGGAAAGAATGCACACAGATTATGTCCTACCTGTCTGTCTGTTAGGTGCCTCCTGTGCATGATTTCGCCTAGTCCCAACACTTGTCTCTTGTATTCTTGGTCTTCATGTATGCATTCTAGATTTACTCTTATAATTCATGAAGGGGAGCATAGGTGGTCCACTTGAACTCTCACCACATGTGTTCATTCTTTGCCTGACCTGATTACAGCAAAGGAGCTTGTGGGATCAGAGTGTGGTACCAGTACCTTCTGTGTTGTGACATACATCATTTCAGGTTCTGGCACCAGCCTGAGCAAATCATTTAAATATGTGCAGTGTCATAATAACATTATAATCTAGAACCAGCATCTGTCACAGATCACTTCTGTCAGTTTTCCATACATACAACAGCAGAAGGCATGGAAATGTTGCAGCTGTTGCAGTGTTCATAATTAACCCTTCAGTGCCAGCCTGTTTGCACAATACTGCATGAGTACATTTCAGATTTAAAACTTCCATCCTGGGCATTAGTTGGAATTTAAACACCAGTGTCACTGAAGGGCTATATGAATGGCATACTCTTAAAGAGCAGTATGATCAATTGGCAGGATGCGAGCCCTATGAAAGAAATGGTGTACTCAGGTGGAAGAAAAGTAAAATTAGTCCCTGTGTCATGGCAGAGACTCTTGGAACTTGTTCCACTTCTGAACTTGATGTTCTGTTCCAGGAAGAAGCTGTCAGCTGCTACTGCAGTGCGTCTCACACTGACAACAACTATTCTACAGATGAACATGAGCATGAACATGAACATGACAGCATAAGGGAGGGTGCAGGTGGAGTTGGAATTACCCGTGGTGGCTTGCAGCTTAGTGACAGTGGCGCTGATCTGTCGGAATGTGGTGCTGACGTTCAGTATACATCGTCATCACGTCACGAGGATTGGGAACAATATTGGTCAGCTAATGGGGAAAGAATTATATGGCAGAGCTGGATAGCAAAATATGGTGAATATATTAATCCGGTTTACCTTAACAACGACGATAGTAATACACTGTCTGAAAGTAATAGAGCTTTGCCAGAGGATGGTATGGTTGGCCAGATTAAGGATCCCTCTCTTGATGATTCATCACAAAAGAACACAAACGTATGTGGTTTCTTTGGTGAGCAGGGTGTACCATTCCATGGACAAGGCTCGACTGACCACCCTCACTCAAGTACATTCCGTCGTTCATTTGAGAGTAGTTTGCCAAATGATGAACAAGATTTGTCAGAAAATATCCCTTCTTCTCCTAATCAGCAAGCAGCTGGTGAACTTCCTTCCAAGAACTTGTTAGATGATGATGGTGGATATTCAGGTATAGGGACTCACAAGACTGAACTGCAAGGTCCCTTTCAACTCATGCTTCCAGCTATCACAAAGACTGATGCTGAAAGCAGCGATGAAGACTTGCTCATCTCACCAGTTCGTGAAACTCCAGAAACAGAAACCAAACAGGGTATGTTAATGTGCAACAGTGACACACACCCAGGTGACGGATGGAGTCCGTTGACACCTTTAAGTACGGACGATTCTTCAGGAGATGGAAGTGGGGACGATAACAATGTTGCCAACAGTGTTGCTCACACTGCGTTGACATCTGACTCAATGACCAGTGTGACCAAGATCACAGTTTCATCACTGGACTTCAGCTGTGGAGATTCTGAAGATTCAGCTCATAGCAGCTGCTTTTCATCTTCATCAGCTGGTTCTGGAGGTGCCGCATTCGCAACAGATGAAGTGGACCAATACTGGCAGGAACTTTGGAAGCAGCACTTCAATGAACAGTATTATACCCACTATAATGCTTTTCTAGCTTGGGAGCAGAAGGAAGGCAGCGAAGAAGCTGAAGCCCATACTGTCGGAACATTAAACACCAGCCGACCTTTATTTCAACTGGGTGAAGAAGCTCTAAGTGCCAAACGAAGTTCTGTCTATGAAGTCGGACATCATGTAGGTAATTTTTCTTCTAGTGGTGTGAAAGGTAATGTTTATTTAAATTTTATTGAGAATTCTTATTCAACAAATGACACTCCATTAGCTGCCAGCACTGTTGTTGCTAATGATTGCTCTAAGTCTGTGGAAATAGGATTACCATCCTGCCGTAAGTGTTGTCACTCTGAAGTTCAGGATCTCGCTAAAGAATCTGAAAAAAATCGCTCTTTTTTGCTAGCAGTGACTGGGGAATCCCTTGAACGGACACAGGCTCATTCATTTGAGAAAGATATTTCAAATGTTGGAGAGATGGAATTAAGCATTGCAACTGATCAGAATTTTGAGGAACTTCACCAACAAAAGGAGCAGCCTGTTTCTGAAGTAGAAGGTATGGGTACAGGCGTGAAAGAACGCACTGTTTCTGTTGATGATTCTTCAAGTTTTGGGAATATGGAACTATACCCGGGGACAGATCACAGTTCTGATGAATTTGATCATGAAAGACAACGCCTCATTTCTGCTAGCAGCTCAGATATGGTCATGGAAGATAAGGAAGATAATGAAAGATTGTATACTATAGCAGATGCTGTACAAGAACCATCCAGGTTGAGCTGTACAGAGCCACATCTACCTCAAGTACCAAAGAAGGCCTCAGGCACGATAGGAAAATCAAGGTATGCCATTTTATGTTCCTATTGCTATTTAAACTGTACATGATAATATGCAAGTCTCTGTATATTTTTCCATTTCACAATCTTTTTCCTTGCATGAAATAAAAAAGTGATTTTTTGAATTTGATAGTCGCAGTGCCTCAGAAGTCTCTTCACAGGAAACACAGAAGGGGAAACTACCAGTAAATATTTACCTTTAGATGTTTATATTCCTTAAAAGTAGGGCATCTTGTGATTAACCATAAAAAAGTAGGGTTGTCTTGTGCGTGCCATGAAGGTGTGTAGGGTGGCCCAGAGGTATGGTTCAGCTCATGCTTAATCTTTGCACTGGATGGTGGTGAGTGGTCAGCTTCATGTCACAACCAGTGTACCTCCAGTACTTATTTAATACGAGGTTGGGTGGGCCCAAAAACCAATCTAGACATTTTGGAGAAGAGAAGAAACATGAACTAGGAGGATTTATTTTTCCCTAAGCAGACTGTGGATGCCTGTAATCAATGCTTTCAAGAGAAAGAAGGCAGCTGGCATTCTCCAAGAATCAAATATTCTTGCCCTGCTGAGGCAAATATTCACTTAACCCTTAAACAGCCAGGTTGTTATTAAATTTTAGTGCATGGTTTATGAAAAATGTGAGTATTATTTGAACATAAAAAGATGATATTATGAAGTAAACGATGTTTTATGGAAAACAAGGCAGAGATTATGTGGCGTGTCTTAAAAATGCAGTAAATACCCTTGTTGCCTAAATACATAAAATGAATCCCTAGGGGGTTTTTTTTTACATGTGTTCACGTATGCAAACAGGTTACTTCAATACAGACATCCATGTGAATAAAGTAGATCACTGACCACCATCCACCTTTCAGAGGTCACAGTATTTTCAGTTGTTAAGGCCCTGGAAAGGGCCCTTCTTGGACATACCAACTCTCATTAGCTCAGGACGGTCCTACCCCGTTCCCATCATCTGTACCCATCATTGGCCAAATTCCCTCAAACTGGCCTATGTAGTCGACAAATTTTCTTCCACTGCATGACAGCACCATCCACTTGAACCAGTTCAGTGATGTAAGAAATACAGGGGAGAAGAGAAATACGTACTGTGTTTAGTGGCAAAAATTGGTCTTACAGCAGTAGGCTGCAAGGATGCAGGCTGAATTCCTCAGGGTCAGGATAGGGGTATGTGGCAAGTTGTTGTGAACACAGTAATGAACCTTCTGGTACATAAAATGCAGGAAATTTGTTGACTAGCTGAGGAGCTACTAGCTCCTGAAGAAGGACTTTGCTCAATGCCGAGTTATGCATGAAGTTTCTGTTGTTGTCTGGCTCTCTGAGCAGCAGATTTGTATTTGCCACCAGTGTACATAAGGCAAATGACTAATGATCAGTCTGAGAACTCTACTTTTGTGATGTTTGATGGTTTTTTGTGTGTGTGTGGGGGGGGGGGGATGGGTGGGTGGGTGGAATCATATGAAGGAACATAGACATCAGTAGTTCTGTTTTAATTTCAGACTCTTCATGGACTCTGTCGGGCAGCTGATACAAAGACTTCGCATGCTTGATGCTTGCCCTTCTGAAATGGTGGAACCTTATGATGCGTGTAGTGGTGATCATGATGGCAGCTCTGCAGTAGATGCAGGAAGGAGTAAGAATGTTGAAACAAATATCAGTTCCTGCAGACAGGTACCTAGAAGCACCTTGTCAGGAGTGTTTACAGATCATGGCTCTGGAGATGAACCCCCAGAAGAAAGGCCAGTAACTCTGAAACGAAGGTACATGACTGTTCACCTAGTTTTGACCAAACATGACGTGGTTGAGTTGAAGTAAATATATTCAGACCTTTTTGATTTCAATTTAGTTCACATTTTACATGAAAGCCAAAATTAACTTTCAAATTATGATAGAAATGAGGCCAATACTGTATTAGTACTGTCATGTGTGTGTTCAGTTGACTTCAGTTTGTTCTAAGGAGCATTTTTGTTTATTTGTAAGTTTAAAATCAACTTAAATGTATAACCGTCAACAAATTGAATGTATATTTAAGACTAAGCTTCAACCACGGGTGTGCAAATTTTCCAAAAATCTACGCAAACCCTCAAAATTTTAGTTACCAGAAGGGTGACACTGAACGTGTTCCATACTGAGTACTCACAAATATTAGGCGCCACTGTGCAAAGTTTAGTCTCCCAGGCATCCTGTTGGCCAGAATTTGTGCACCCATGACTTACACTAACCTAACTTGTATTTTGGTATGAAGATTTCGTCCTTGTTGTACGCAGTATTTATAGTGCCATTACTTGGGGCTTTTTGAATGCATGGTGTTTCCTTTGTACAGGATGTAATTGTTACAGGTGTTGACTTCATCATCTTCAATGACATGTAGGTATTTCATCTGTGCCAGATGTAATGAAACCACCATAACTGAGCCAAGAAATACAGCATTATGGTCAAGTGGCTGTCTCTCCCTCTCTGTATTTGGGAGGTCCTGGGTTAAAATCTCAGGCCGGAGATTTGCTGTCCTCGTCATTGTTTCCTGTGTCTTTACTGAGATACTCCAGGCAACTGCCAGGTTACTGCCTTAAGTCAGGCTACGACCAATTCCAGTTGCTTCCTTTTTCATTCACTGATCATCCTACCATTTAATGCTAATAGTATGTAGTCTGAGCTACTAATAGTGTTATCAAATAAATTACAAATAAAGAAAGAAAATCGGTTGCCATGATGCTTGTTTGTGAAGGTGATATTAGCAATAAAGTAGCAGAGGCCTTATGACATTCATCATACCTCCCCTACCCTGTAGATGGAAAAATTCTGACATACATCTAAGTCAGTGAATGTTATTGCAGCCATGAAAGTGACTCTGACGAATCTGGACTGGATCGAGTTAAGAGTGCATTTACGCTCATAGGACTGGCCTTTGCTCCTAACAAACAAAGCCCTTCTTCCCAAGCATCAGACAGCGCATCATTTGCACCAAGTATTCACCGTGGGTCAGTTTTGTACAGGAAGCGCAATATTCGCGATCAGAATCGTCAGCTAAAGATGAATCTTTATCAGCGCAGAGCACAGAAACAACAGTTTTTGGCTCCATGTACATTTTCCTCTGCACTCAACAAGGTAATACTTTTGACCTAATCAGCACAGTGGTTGTTTAAAAAAATTGT
This sequence comes from Coptotermes formosanus, assembly GCA_013340265.1. NCBI lineage: Eukaryota > Metazoa > Arthropoda > Insecta > Blattodea > Rhinotermitidae > Coptotermes > Coptotermes formosanus. The sequence goes on from BLKM01000519.1 coordinate 1,609,246, forward strand.
TTGTAATGGCTTGTTTGTATATAATATAATAGAATGTTTAAGGTTGGAGACTAACTCTGCCTAAAGGCAAAGTGGAGTCAAATTTACCATGTTATATGAGGATGGGAATAGAACCAGTTTTTGAAATCAGTCTTGTCATTTGAAACATAAACATTAGAAACAGATTTTGAAATGTTCTGTTTCAGTAAAGTAGGATAATGGACATGTTCAAAGTGAGTTGAGAAGTTTGGTATCTGTTGTCATCGAAAACATTCAGGCATAACAAGTGACTTACACAGGCACTGGAAACATAAACTTTACTGTCTTCTGGGATGTAATGTCATCTTGTACGGTAGATGGGCACCAATGTTTCAGGAGCACCTGCTGCCTCCATTCGCAGGATTGTAGAGTAAGCCATGTTGGACAGTGAAAGTACAGATAACAGGGGAAAGAACATGGATTGGGACTGTGCGTGAGCCAGTGGGAGATGGCAGCTCTTTGAAAGGCCAACTGTATTTATGAAGCGAAAGGGATTAGGAAAACATTTTTGAGGACGGAGGACAGGGGTGATAAAATTATAGAAGGAGGAAATGCAAGGGGAGGAAGAATGGATGGTCCGTGGTTTAAAAATGAGTAACAAGACATCAGGTAGGAGATACAAGTTTTCTGGGATGTGACACTGTCTCTGGGTGAGTAGTTCCCAACATTTTGCAGGATCATAGTGCCCGTATCTTCAGCATCCACCAATCCAAGAAAATTTCTTCACCATGAACATGAAGGCAGAACAGTCGATCAAAACACGGGAACTATGCACTCAGCAGCACACCATCACATTCCAGGAGACTGGATTGTCGGCAGCAGTCCTGTAAGAACCTCGTGTTAGAGCAGCCCTTGGGACACCATGAAAATGCATCTCAATGCGTGTACATTAGAATTTTAAAAAGGGGGTTTTTTATTGAACTTTGCTACATTACATTACAGAAGACAGTAGTCATCATAGTCACCACTATGAGAATCTTATATCTCACATAGGAAGCATAATGTTTCATTGAGAGATGATGATAGTGTGTTTTATTGCACAGGCAAAAGCGTTCCTTGATCAAGAAGCACAGCACAATGCTGACGATGCAGCTATTAAGGCAGCATTGTGCTATGACTTTCATTCCAGCTCAGATGAGGAGCAACTTGCTCAAATGTCTCGACCTGTTAGTTCTTCGACCAGGTATGTTAACCTGCTCATATTGATGGGTTTCTAACACAGGCAGTTATTCATCACCATCATAATCATGTGGTCTTCTTTCTTACAATAGGTCCAAAGCAAGTTCTGTAGAACATGCAATGTAGTGCTTCCTCTTTCAGTTTCCAGTATTAATTGTTTCCTTAAGGTCATCTAGTAGCAGCTTACATCTTCTTCCTTATCTTCCTGTTTTTGTATCCTTCTTTCAATAACATGTTTTAGGTTGTAACCAATCCAGTTAGCCTTCCTTGATTTTATTTTATCTAGAAGGTTTCTTTCCTCCTTGACCCTTTGTAATACTTCTTCATTTTTCATATGATTGATCCAATTCATCAGTTATTGCTATATAAACGTATACTTGGTATGGATGCCACACATTTATGACCCATATCACGGGTCACATTCAAGATACATATGTTCAGCACACTGTGACTAAGCTTTACGGATTTTCTGTTTCATTTCATTTGTTTCTTTTATTTTGGTTGCGGTTGTGGTGGGTGGGGGGTGGTCACTAAGTATTCTGCGTATACTTTTCTTGACAGTTGACCCAAACACTTTCGCAGTTATAAAAGGACTCCAGAAAACATTGTTTGGAGCAAAATTACGTGAAACAGGTACAAAAATTGAAGCCCTAGAATATAATACTGTGTGGTCTGGCAAACATTCTGGAAGAACCTGTTGCCTCCATTTTCAGCATTGAAGATGGAGGCATTAAGTTTCCTTCAGGCTCTGATACCTTTTTCTGGAGTACATGACATCATGACAATGAGAGGATCTCAGAATGTGAAATATTTGAGCGCACTGTCGTTCATTAATCCCCATTGCCCGTATTTTTGCATCTTCAGGAGATCACATTCATCACCGTTAATTCTGTATTGCTTTATACTGCGTATCTGGAGGACCAAGAAATTTTCTGATAAGAGAAAGTTTGTATTAAATCCAAGTTGTATTGCTGTACTTTCATATGCTGGGAAATAGCACTTACTCCAACTTATATCACACTTTTCTGGAGTGCTTATCTCTCTTGGTATGACTTTTCTCACTTTCCCATTGTGGTGCTTAATTTTGGGATTCATCTGTCAGTATTCATGAACTGAAACTGTTGTCCGCATGGTAAGCGAGTCTGTGGCAGTAATGAGCAAGGTGACATCTTGAGGCAAGTTCTCTTACACAGCCTTCCTGCGTGGTATTTCACAGAAAATTTGACAGATTTATTTTGAATGTCAAAAAATTTCTGTGTAGGGGGAAATATGGGACAGTCCGTTAAGATGCAGTGTAAAAGCAAACTAAGATTACGATCAGATCTTCATTTTGGAGGAACATACTGTACCATCTGTCTTTGAGGAGAAATTGTCTGCCCAAAAAAGGAGGCAGTATATTCTGTCTAATGGTGACACTTGCCTATAAGACTATGATGTATCACTTCTGAAAAGTCTGTAAGCATAATATTCATTTGTAAGAACCTCGTATTTTTTATAGAGTGATACCAGGTCTAATTATTTTTATTTTCTGTGTTCGCAGATTTTACATTAAACTTATCCCTCTTTAAATGTTATTTGTTTTATGCAAAAGTTGTGGTTCACGCAGCAGAGATCATTAAGGATTCCAGTCTTCTGGGATGTGACGCTATGTTGTTGGCTGAGTTTAAATAAAATTCTTTCATTTAATCACAGGGAAAGGAGGAGGTTACCTGTGGCAGCTGTAGTGTGCCCCAGTGTGGAGGGGGATATGGACCTGGCAGAGAGTGAATATGAAGACATGGAGCATCCAGATGATGAGGGTAGTGAGTTGATGGGATATGAGGTACGGACACCAGATGTCACTGTAGAAACTTCACTTACCAAAGATGACAAGGGCCAGTTGACTGTAGAAGGATCTAGTACAGAGGACGTAATTTTGGCAGAAAATGTTTCTGTGGAAGATGAGGACAAAGTTACCAAGAAATCTCAGCAGCAGAAAAAGAAGAAAAAGAAGCAGAACAAGAGGACATCATTAACAGCTCTACCAGAAGAGGTTGCCTCAAACAAAATACTTAGGAAATACTGGATTCGTCGCTATCAACTCTTCTCCAGGTTTGATGAGGGCATCAAACTTGATGAAGGCAAGGTTTTATCATTACCCTTATAGAACTGTTACAGGTTTTTGGGTTTTTATGACTGTTGTTCAGGTGATGGTGTCTTTTTGGGTTTTACTATCATTATATTTCTTTAGGCCCCACTACACTTCTTTCTTTGGGTTACTGTTTTACCATTTGATGGGAGTGGGTTGTAACAAAAGTGATTGTTTCAAAATGATCTTGCACATTTCTTGTGTAATGTAGCAGATTTATTTTTGTTCAAAAATCGTATTTCATTTCTTTTGTGCTTACATTTCTCCCAACTAATCATCCACCCCCATATCTGGTACTTCCAAAACCTTGGTTTAATTGTTAAATGGAATTCAGTGTTGTGGTGTCCTATAATGCCTATCAGTTACTGTGTCACATTTATTTATGTGGTGTCCTCTTTGTTTAAGTATTAACTTGCCTGCATTTCAGAGAGCTGGTATTCAGTAACCCCAGAGCGTGTAGCAGAACACATTGCAGAGCGCTGTCGCTGTGACATTGTTGTCGATGCTTTCTGTGGTGCTGGCGGCAACTCAATTCAGTTTGCTTTCACATGTGCTCGTGGTAAGTGTGCCAGTACAATATTGCAGTAACTATGATTATGAAGTTTTTCTATCGTGTTATTTGCAACAAGTATTTTCTTTGTGTATGTTGAAGTTTATGCAGTGTACGGAAAATCCTGCTGTTGGCTCCTATGTTCCCACACATGAATCCAGTCCAAACACTTCCATCTTATTGTCTTAAAGTCCTTGTAGTAATATTATCCTTCCGTGTGTGCCTAGGTCATTCAAGAAATACTGCTAAAAACATTCTTGTCTCTTTGCTTTGTGGGTTGTTGCATTGATAAATGTATGCTGAAGTACATTTTGTATATATAATTGCCACTAGCCATTAAATTTCTTTCAGTGATAGCAATAGACATTGACCCAAAGAAGATAGCTCTTGCTCGCCATAATGCTGATGTGTATGGAGTTGCTGATCGCATAGAATTTGTGGTGGGAGACTTCCTGAGACTGGCTTCGTCTCTTCAGGCTGATGTAGTTTTCCTCAGCCCTCCTTGGGGTGGACCTCAGTATCTGAATGTTGATGCGTATGATATTGAAACCATGATGCAACCTGCTGGAGGCACTCATTTGTACAATGTTTCAAAGGGCATCACAGAGAACATTGCATATTATGTTCCTCGCAATATCAACACAGACCAGGCAAGTGGTGTGTCTTGAAATAAATGTATGCAGTCCTCATTGAATGTTGCCCCAAAAAAATGCTGTTTTGCTTTAATGTTGGCAAGTTTTTGTGGCCAGAGATTTTATGAACATTGCCCAGACTCAGCTTAACACTTTCTTAGATAGTTTAATTCTTATGGTTAGAAATACAGTGAAACTCACTTAAGAAAACCCCAGTTAAGAAAATTTCCTGCCTAAGAAGTCAGGATAAAAAGGCACCAAAATTTTCCCATTTCATTGAAATTTCCCGCTTAAGAAGTAGAATTTTCTTGGAATTTTCAAAATTTTCTTAACAGGGTTTCACTGTACTCCACTGTACATTGGTGCACCCCGTGTTGTGATTGTCAGGAACATAACCCAACATTAAGCAAGAACTTACTGCAATAGTCATTTGTGTGCATGTTTCTAAGGTTAAGTGCAGATAGGTACGAGTAGAGGGGCGTTCCATTAGTTAATATTGAAGCATTTTTTGGTGGTTTACAGGAAAATTTTGTTGTGATATCCGAAGTTTTAAAGCTATGTAGAATCACGCTGTTGTGTTGGTTATGGCACTGTGTAGTCTTGTAGGTAGGTACCTGTGTTTCAGAGGAACATACTGTCTTTATGAAGATGGAGGCAATATTTTCCTCTGAAACACTTTTTGCAAAGTAGCAGACTTCAGGTGCCTTCAACTACAAGATACTCATAACAACAATATGGAAGTTAGGTTGGGTCTGTCAGTTCATTACAACTTCAACTTTACATAAAGCTCAATTCGTAAATTTAAATGCAAAGTCCCATGATGTGCAGATTTGTGGGCCATGGAGGTATAGCTCCATGCATTCTTAATGTCAGCTTCATTCCCCTGCTGTTTTACCCTGGGAGGAAATAGACATAATAACCATTGGACAGGAGGCTGGTTATATTCATAGATGGTCAGAACCGTGGACAAGAAAGAAATCTGTACCACAGGAATTGAGAGCTAATTCCCTGGTAATCTGCCCATAATCTAGTCACTACACTACTGAGCTACCCCAGCTATTTTGTGCTTTATATAATGTGAAGTGTCGTTTAAGAGTCGTTCCTTTTTTACTTAACATTTTTCATTATGTGAGATGTTGGGTTCTGATTGTGACCATGATCAATAGTTATACAGCATGTGATGTTATATATCGTAGTACATTCCTTCAAAATGCTGGATGATTTCTACCAAACTACCTAGTGTCACATCTTAGAAGATGGTAATGATCAGTTGTATTTGACAAAATACAAGGGAAGGTAGTGAACGTATGGTCTATGCAGTATCTATAGGGCTTATTGCTAAATAGCTGTGTTTAACAAAACACTTTGCACAGTGTCATATCTGAAACTACTGATTATCTGTTAGCACCATCTGGCTCTCACCTGCCACAAATGATCATTAATAGTTACACAGTCACGGAGGATACATTTAGCAAATGTGTACCTTAAACTGGAGAATATCTTTCTTGGGTACAGTTTCTACAATAGAACAGAAGGTGCTGAGCATTAAAACTGCCCGTGCACACTGACCTTTTGTGTCCAGTTGTCGGTCCACATCCATTAAAGTAAAGAGGAAGTTGTCCCTGTGCACGTTTTTCAACTTTATCCTTTGCACACAATGTAGCTGAATTACTAAATTCATTAATCGAACTGCCTCATACATCTTGGGTCATTGATTAGACAGACATGCAATTTTGGACACCTGTATGCACATGTGCATGTACGTCATCATCGCTAGCAACTTGCATTCCTTTGTTTCACACGTGTTATCATATCTGTGGTACACCTTTTAGTATGTCAGTAGATTTTAAGTCGGAGGATTCATGACTTGTAGGATATGCTGTGTCATTCCGTGAATAGTTCTGGATGTTTCCAAGGAATGTAGTGCCGTCATCTTACAAGGGTCAGGAGGGCCCAGAAGAACTGAATCCTCGGAAACAGTGCTGTGGAAAACTGAAATCTTGCATTTCTAGGCCAGTTTAATATAGAAATAGCGTTTTTACCTGTAACACATGTAAATCAAAGTGCTCTAACTGGACCATGCAAATTATGCATACATGTGTGTCATGACACTTATGTCAGTCAAGTAAATTGCCTGAAGTGTGTAAAGGCAATTGGATTATTTAATTAATTTAGTATATAACATTTTTCAGTCCAGTGAACAGTCTTATCATCGAGCTATACATTGTTGCAGTTGGTGATGTTAGCTGGACCAGGAGGACAGGTGGAAATTGAACAGAATTTTCTAGACAAGAGACTCGTTGCAGTAACAGCATATTACGGACAGTTAATACATGAGTAAGTATAGGACGAACAGGAGTTTCTGCACACTGGGTGAACCTTGTTTCATGTGTTTCAATTAAAATTCATCCCATGTCATACCTTGGAAAGAAAATCACAATTATTTATTGACAACAACTCTACCTTCATGTATTCCACAAATTATGCAATGCCATATTTGCATAATTGTATATTAATTGGCTTATGTTCATCACCGTCATGTACCGCTTTTTTATGTATCTTTTATTTCTTTTATAGCCAAATATATATGTAATTTTAATACAAAATGATGTATTGAAATTGGTAAATCCCATATCCCAGTGGCAATAGAGGACTGCTTTGAACTGGAATGCCCAAGGTAGTAAAAGAGGTCAACCAAGATATGGTCAGGAGTCAAGCAGTTGGCAGGGAATTGCATATGCTGAAGATGCTTTGTGGAGGCCCTGTGTTCCAAATAGGAACAGTAGGAAGGATGAATATATGAATATGCCATTCTTTTAAATCGTGGTTTTGATATTTCCTTCGGTATTTTCCTTCGTGACCGATATTTAACCCTTTAAAGACAAAGCGTATCTGTTTTATATAAGGACTCAGTGCATACCGCGCTGTAAACACTCTCCACTTTGGTTATAAAAACCAGTCTCTTAATGTTTTATAAGGCAAAAGTTGCTATTTGTTCTGAGATTCATACAAAACACATAAACGCAATGTGGGCACCATGTAGAATTTTTTAATGTTAAACCTGGTAGTATGTAAAGTTATCGCTAGGCTTTAAAAGGTTAACCTAAGATACTGCAAGTACTAAGTAAATGTGAAGGCTGTTAACATGATGACTTCATTTACAATGCTGTGCAGACTAATCAAATTTGCCTAGATGAAGCTGCATTGTTTTTACACTTGGGTATTAAGGGACAGTCGTTTAACATCTGAGGGTTCATTACACTACATTAGTTACTTCAACATAGCCCACTGTGCAAGTTGCTGTCCCAGTAACAATCTGAGATCGGCACTTTTCTGGGGTATTACATGGCATGAAATGGTAATCCTTTGCCCATGTTTCGGAACCGATACTTTGTCCCAAAATGTCGGTAAGGGATTACCACGACACCATGTAAGCCCCAGAAGAGCGCAAATCTTCTTGTGAATGGTCATACAAACTCTTCATGAAAACCCACCAGCTAATATTCAACTTACTAGATGAAATGCAGCCATGGAATGAGCAAAAGAAAGTCACAATTAGTCAGAAATTTTCATTTTAATGTAATAATTTGTTGTCACCTGCATACACTGAACTAAAATGTGTATTCAATGACTGATGCTTCTATTTAGTACAGCTTAAACTAAATGCTATTTAAGTGACAGGAGCAAATTATTTTCGCCATGAACATGTTATGACAGGTTTATCTCAGAATTGATCAACAAAAACAAGTCTGTTTGCTGCAGCTGTCTTTTTGTGAAAATCATATTTGTTCATTGCTGTCAGCATACCAAATACAGCACATCAACACACAAAGTCACTGATGAAAAGCTACACGATTCTTCGGCAGCACAAAGTATTCCCATTTCAAATTAAACTGTCACTGTCCACAAAGAAATTCTGGATCTAGTTCAGAAGAGGAGAACCACCAAATTTCCTTGAACATTAACTTGGGGTGTAAAATTGGCACAGTAGGTAATGGATACCATATGGAAACAGGGTAGCCAACATAGCTGACTACATCCTACACCAACAGACAAAGAAATGCAAAAGAAAAATAACAGTCCATTTTTCAAGTTCATGGCAGTTGAAGCAAGTGCCTTGAATAACAAATAGTATTTAATGGTGTTTGTAAATAAAGTTACGTCTAAGAAGGGTACGAAGTGGCTCGCCTGTTCTGGACTAAAGTGCGTTCATCAGTTATGTGTGCGAACCCTCAAACGAGATCATTCATCTGGTTAACAAAAACGCACAGAACATTCATTACAGCGATGGCAGAGTACTCTCATTAATGAACAGGTATCCTGGAACGATTTTAAATCACAGGCACTTGAAATACACCATTCACAACACTGGGCCTCAAATGTTCACAGTCTTACAATAACTCTCAATCTTTCATTTCGCCTTCTTCATCCTCCTCTTCTACGCCGCGAATGTACAGGACATTATTGCACCTGATTAACACTTCCCCTAAATTCCCTGTTGGCGATGAGTCAATATACTCCTCGGTATTCGCTAACTGGAGATTCATATAGCCATCTACCGAAATCAAAAATCCTTTGTATTCGTGACCCCATTTAAGTTTTACCATTACCGGTTTCCCAACAAGACTGTTGAGAAAGGGTTTGGGGTTAATTGGCATTGCAGCAGACATCTTAATATTCTGTAAGAAATTATATCCAAATTAATGACAAACACATTTCAAAGAAAATGTATAAAATGTCATAACTCTTGACACTTCCATGAAACGTGCATACCGTATTCTGCAGACCACAAACTATCCTAATTTTCCACAAACCAAACCACGCTACTTAACAACAGTCACGCTTATAGCTGTGCTAATGTTTCAATGATCACACCACGGATGATGTGTTGCACGAAGTCAAAGGTGGTAACAGTTGTTACTTTGGAGCGTTTTGTTGCGCCCATTGACGTTTCACTTGCGTAATAGAAAGTGGAGGCTTATAGCTTTACGCTCAAAAGTCTCATTTAAATTGAATTATATATGCGTACGCGAAGTTTGAGAGATATTTCGTTTAAGAAAAAATATGCAATCGCCTTTTCTTTTTTTTTCGTGCAGCCCATGTAATGTGTGTTCACCACCCAGTTGGAATTGGAAGGCTGTGGGTGGACTGTGAACACGGTGCCGATTGGAAGGCTCCGGATGGAGTAGCAGAAGACGTAGGTTCGGCGGAGGTGCGAAGCGCGGTGGAAAATGTTCGGTGGCGTTAGAAATGTGGGGCAGATATTAGTAAGTGCGTTAAGAAAGCATTGTATATAACAAGCGACGTTTCAGCTAATGTCACAAATTCGTTTTAGAGACTCTGTTAGTAAATACATCTTGCTTTTTTTTTCCTTTGGTTTAAAGTTCTGCTCGCAAACGTAGAAACTGAACTATCTGCTCCACTTCTGTCAGCCTAATTGTTGTTGTTTGTGGTTATTAGACAGATTTCCATATCGTTATTTTAGAAATGCATGAAACATGTCTTTATTATGTATTAAGTAACCAGTCTTTACCAAATTAGCGATACCTAAATACAATACCGTGACTCGGTTAATTCGTAATGCTTAAAAGTGGCTCAGAACTCTTATAAAGGCTCGTTTATTGCCGTAATGTAAATCCGAATTATTAACTTGTCAGTTACGCATATAAGGATGTAGTGGAACATTTAACCTAGCAGTCCTGGGGATTGTACTTATCCATTCGTTCATATTTTCACTTAGGCTGTGTCCTATTGTCAGGCAGAATAACTTTTGGAGTGTATGTAGGTAAAAAATGGGTGGATTGGAATTTATTGGTATCAGGGTAATCCGAATACAATTTTACTATCTAAGCATTACATTGAAACTAATCCAACTCTTTCCTTTGTATAGCTAAGAAATGCAAAGGCAAGAAATTTGCACACTTCATGCTGTGTCTCGAGTGAGAGTTTATTTGTGGTAAGTACACCTATTTAACTCACATGTTTGCAGTGTAAAAGGAACTAGATTAATCTTTTTTAATGGACTGGTTAGTAGTGTATTTGCATTCCTTGCAGCACAGAGACACAAAGGAGAACAATCCTGCTGTGCATTTTGAGTTCACTCCAGAGAATTTGAAGGTAAGAAATTACATTATCATGTAATGCTTGGTCGTGAGTAAAGGAAATTTGTTTTTAAATCTTCTAGCTAGACAGTGATTCTTGAAAAGCATCAACATTGTTTAAGGTACAATCCAGTTCACAGACTTAGCAGTTTTGTGCTGTCCTGTGCAAGCACTCCCTCCATTATTGCAGAAGGGGACTGATCTACACATGTACAATTTCTCTAATCTTATAATATTAGACCCCACATGCTGTCCCAATGTTGACTTCATGAAAATAATTGTATTATAACGACTATTCCACATCTTTAATTGTGTTTTGTGACCCCATGTTATAGCGTGCAGAAGCCATCATAGCTATATACCCTGAAGGCCACAAAAGGGCGGCAGTTATTCCTCTACTAGACTTGGCACAGAGGCAACATGGATGGCTTCCAATTAGTGCAATGCATAAAGTGGCTGAAATTCTGAATATGCCTCGGATGCGAGTGTATGAAGTTGCAACTTTTTACACCATGTTCAACAGGTGCAGCTGTAGCCGTAGTCTTTGAACTTATCCAAAGTACATCTGTATGAAAATTAACTGACACACTTGCAGGATATATAAAAATAAAAACACATAAACTCTGTTACTTTCTAGGAATTAACTTGGTGTAGAAATAATTTTGATTAGGGTATACAGAACTATAATTTTACCTGTTGTTCTGTGTGGGTGTGCAACTTGGTCTCTGACACTGAGGGAGGAACAAAGGCTGAGGGTGTTCGAGAATAGGGTGCTGAGAAAGACAGTCAGGCCCAAGAGAAACGAGGTTATAGGGGAATGGAGAAGACTAAATAATGAGGAACTTAATGATCAGTACACATCACCAAATATAGTGCGGGTGATCAAATCAAGAAGAATGAGATGGGTGGGGTATGTGGCGTGTATGGAGGAGGGTAGAAGTGCATATGGGATTTTGGTAGGGAGGTCTGAGGGAAGGAGACCACTTGGGAGACCCAGACGTTGATGGAAGGATAATATTAAAATGGATCTTCAAGAAGTGGGATGAGGGGGGCATAGACTGGATCGAGCTGGCTCTGGATAGGGACAGGTTGCGGGTTCTTGTGAATGTGGTAATGAACCTTTGGGTTCCATAAAATTCAGGGAATTTCTTGACTAGCTGAGGACCTGTTAGCTTCTCTAGAAGGACTCTGCTCCATGTAGTTAGTTTGTTTGTTTCTTTCTTTCTTTCTTTCTTTTTTGTCAGTCAGTCAGTTAGTAGAAATAATTTAAGTCATACTACCAGAATACAGTCAAAATTATAATGTACTTGTACATACCCCATAAATCATATGAAAATTCTGGCAAGTTCAAATACAGTGTCTCTTTTATCATGTTGTAAGCATGACGGCTGTCCCAGGAAGTCCAGTGGATGCGCGCTTTCTGTGGAATAAAGGTGCCATGCCCAGGGACATGATAAAAGAGACACTCTGTGTTTTGGAATGACACTAACAAATAAAAGTTACATCCGTGAAGAAAGTAAGAGCCGATTAATTCAGGGAATGCTTGCAGGCATTCAGTTCAGAATAATTTTGTCTTCCCAGCTGCACATAAGCTATAATTTTGTTTGTTGTTTTGTGTGGACATGAACTTTAGTACCTTATTACAGGGGGAAAATATAGGGGATTTGAGACTGGGGTGCTTAGGAGAATGTTTGGACATAAAGAGGAAGTGACGGAAAGATTGAGAAAATTGCATAAAGAGGAACATGTAAATGAGCTGTGCGCTCTTCTGGGATTTTACACCCAGTAGAATGATAATTTGTTACCCACATTTTGGGACAACCTATTGGTCTCATCTTCAAGGGTCAGCCCTTGAAGACAGGACTGATAGGTTGTCCCAAAACATCAGTAACAAACTACCATTCTGCACTATGTAAAGTCCCAGAAGAGCGCGGATGTCAGAAACTTCGTAATTTGTAATTGTGATCAAACAGTAAATTACAAGATCTGAAATTCTCATTGCAGTGAATATGAAGATTATGATGTCCTGGGGTGTGGTGTAGCGTGTAATTTGGTGGACAGGTTTTTGTGATGCGTTGGTATGTGTGTACCAAACTATGTGGGGTCACATCCCAGAAGGCTTATAGGGTGAACTGGCATACAGTATACATGGAAGAACTGAAAACCCCATTCAAAATCTGAAAATAAGAATTTGAATTTTATTTTGAAGCAGTTCTGAAATATAAGTAACAGAAACCAAATTTTATTCCATGAAGTCAAGAATGAACAATACTCTTTGTATAACTATTGATCCATTAATTGCCAAATCCTCTACTTCAGCTGAAGTATGTCAGAATAATTGTGTCATTGTGGGATGGGGGGTGTCTAGATGAACCCATATATTCTAATTATAAGAATGGATTTTATGACTGTGTAAGATATATAAAACTTCACAGTCATGTTTACTTGCCCATTGAAACCGCATCATGTCCCAGAAGATAATATCAAACATTTTAAGCTTTATTATTTTATAAATAATGTTTTATAACAACTTGTATGTACGTTAGATCCTCTATATTAAGGTATTGTACTTGTAACAACTTGAGGTACAGTGAACCATCTTTGACTCTGACGTGAGAAGGTCTTTGAAAGTGTAACCATCCAGCAATTGGATATAATCAGTGCTTGTGATTTTTTATGTACACCCTCTGAAGATGGTAACTTGGTTACTGAAACATATGTAGGGGTGATAACATATACTTACAAACAAGTTTGTGCATTTGTTGGTTTAATTTGAACATCCCAGAAGACTTGAATCTGCAGGAAAACTGCTCTAAGAGCCACACATCTTGCATCCTAACATTCATCATCCCAATGTAGGTAAAAGTTTCATTAAAATATGAAGTAATAGGATACCTACCCAGATGATTTGACATGGAATGACACAGATATCATATCCAGGTCTCTGTCAAAATGAGCAAAGAATATTATCTCTTTGACTCAGTTACTTTTGTGCTGTTACAGAAATCCGACAGGGAAGTACCATGTGCAGGTATGTACCACCACTCCATGTTGGCTCCGAGGATCAGACGATATCATGAACTGCATCAAGAAGAAGCTGAATATTAAGCCAGGAGAGATGAGTTCAGATGGACAGTTCTCTCTATCTGAAGTTGAATGCCTTGGAGCTTGTGTCAACGCCCCAATGATTCAAGTGAATGATGACTATTTTGTAAGTTTATGGTTCTTGGAGCATTGTTGCTGTTTTATAGAGGTCATCATATGAAAGTTCTTCATGCTTTTCTCACAATCTTTTGTGCCAGCATTTTTTGTGGATGTCTTATAGCATCTGGCTGAAAAATCTTGTTCTTGGTCATTCCACAGGCTTTTTTCCTTTAAATTTTAATTCTGACTTCCTACTCAATAGTCTTGTTGTATCAGTTCCCCTCATGTGGCCAAACCATTGTATTAATTTGTCTTCTAACTCTATTAGAATTCTGGTTCCAATTTCAGCTGTAAAATTTGATTTGTAGTTCTAACCACCCTGCTTTTGAAAAATGTATCCGTTGTGTGGATTTTGCTATTGTTTCTCTTTTGACAGGTCCAGGTTTCAGCATTCCTTTGTTAATATTGGTCTAAAATTGGTCTAAACTACCTGTTTAGTTATTATCACTCAGTATGATATACCTGTGTCACTGATTGGCTGTTGTTTATGTTCTTTAAAACTGTAATTAATTATTACTTGTGTTCTTGTCTGCTAGAATATGAAAACATGCGAATATACATTTTAAACTACTGGCAGGAGCAATATATTTATTTCTGTACAAATGCACATGAAACATTATAGTTGTAAGGTATAAATATATGAACAATGTAAGAGTGTGACTTTATGTATTACTACCTTTATAATAATGAAACTGCTTACGGATGTAATTATATGCAGAAATGGATTACTAACTTTAAAAGTTACAGCTGTCCATTTGCATGACTTGAAGACACATGGGGGAGTGGGCATATAGCTGCAGTCTTCTTAGCCTCAGCAGTAGATGCAGGTGAATGATAAGCTTAATTAACCTTCCGTTTTACCCCCAGGAAAAGCACTTCTGCCAGAATACATTTATTAATGTAGAACCTGTGCATGTTACTCTGTATGCATTCACTTGAAGGAACATAGCGCAATGTAAGTTCTTTCTAGATCTTTCTGAAAAAGACAATTTCTTTTGTTAATGGCTAATTTTCATGCAGGAGGATTTAACAGTGAAGGACACGGAAGAAATCCTGGAAGATTTGAAAAATGGCCGAGTGCCCAAAGCAGGGCCCAGGTATGATTTTCCTTTCTCATTTACTGTACCAAGGTAAAAAAAGTGTGTTGTTAGTTGCATGTATTAACCCATTTCCCACCTCCTTGTGTCGCACTTCCTTCTCCATCGTACTTCTGTATATTCCCCACTAGTTATCGGGTTATTCTGTCCACAGTAATTCTAATAGTAACAGCCACATTATAGCTTCACTAGTGACAAGTGTTTGGACTGGTTGGCATAGTCCACAGGGCACTGGAAGGGAACACAACAGTTGGCACAGAATGAAAAGCTTTGAGCATCATTATCCTCACTATCCATCGGACTTCTTTGTGTGACGTCGGTATAGCCTGTGTTTACAAATGTTACTGAAATGTTTCAGTGTTCTTTGTGTGTTAGATATCCATGCACTTGATGGTGTGTACATTAGAATTAAATTTTGGTGGAATGAAATGTTGATAAAATGTGAATATCAAATTTTAAATTGTGTCGTACTTCCCGTCTAACGTTACTTACAGTAATTGATGACATTTGCATGTAAGGAAATGGACAAGTAGTAGGGATATAGTATTAACTAGTGTGTTACATTGATAGTGCTGTTATTTGTGGTGCAAAACACTTTACTTCATGTCACAGTGGACACACCTAACTTACTGAAGAACATAGTAACAAAATGTTGGTACCAGTCTGGTCTATAAAGTCTGTACCTTGTAGAGAATTTTACCCTCACACCAAGGATAAGAATTTGCTTCTTATTTTGCCTTAATTTTTGTTATGGTTAATAAATGCCAAACAAAATAGATATCATGTTGTGGTTCAGTGTTTTCTTGGCAGTGAATATTAAGACTGAGGTTTTGTGGCATGGGGTACCATGTCATCTGTTAGCTAGTTAACTGACTTTTGTAATGTTTTTTTGTTGCAGAAGTGGGCGTTTTGCAGCTGAACCTATAGGTGAACTGACTAGTTTAAAGGGGGAACCACCAGGACCTGGATTTGGTGTGAGATCAGACTTGTAATAAAATAAATGTGGCCATGTTAGTAAAATCATTTTCACGGAACTGTGATGTTATTCATTCTTCATATAGCATTCAGTTAAAATTTTGAGCAAGTAATTAATATGCTTGCTCAACAGTGTATTTCATCAATACAGATTGCTCATAGAAACTACTACTTTGTTTTATTTATTCCTCACTTAAGTGTATGCTATTGTTAGTCATTTCAAAATTTACATTTTACTCTATCTTTTCTAATGCTTCCAGTTATAATTTTAACCTATGTGGCATCTACCTGTCTTGCAAAATGACTTTCATGAACGCCTTTTTATTTCTGCTGACCATATGCCTCAAATCGTGGCAATGTGATGTGGCTACATGGAATAGATGAAACGTTACCAGACACATGTCCCATTATTGGGACAGCACATGTGCATGGTTCAGCTGGCATAGGATTGCATTTTTTTAAATAATAAACTGTTACCTCCCAGCCTCACCCAAATTAAAATATGACCTCCACCCGCACAGTAGCATGAGATTTTAAATCCCTGCTTCCAAATTGTAAGGATTAAGGATGTTGTTGAAGATGGTGCTACATAAGGTAATTGGGGTTAGAGATTATATAGCAAAGCAAGTGAGGAAGCTGGGGAGATCATAATTTGTTGTTTTTACCTATTGATAAGCTGAAATCAAATTAACCATTCTGAGGTGAATAAGAAATGTAGTAAATGTGGGGAAAATGAGAAATGCTACAAATGTTTGTAAATCGTCCAGAGAACAAATGACTGTGAATACATAAATGTGTGTGTGTCCTAATATTAAAATCATGTTTGGACAAATAGGATAAGTTGCTGTGCATAGGACTGAACCAGAAAAATAACTAAACAACTTCACTATGCCAGCCATTACTGCAGTAATCCATGTCTGGGCTGGACACTGATTGCTAAGAGCATACTTTTCTTTTACATACATCATGCAGCGACATTGCTCATCACACTACCTGATGGAGAAAGAGACAGCTTAAATACAAATTCCTTCTTCATATAGCTGATCACACATGAAGCTTTCATTGTACACAGGTATAATTCATTTATTTATTTTACTGTATTCACCGAATGTGTTTATGATAGTTCACTGATACAGTGTTCCCGTAGATTTCTGGCTTCTGCCATACAAAGTAACAAGCACTTACTGCCTGTTTTTCTAAGTTGTTCACGAATTCATTTTCGGTGTGTTGTTGCTGTTCCCAAATACTGTCGGACCCAATTATAATGACATCAGTTTATATGACACCTCGCCTGTAGAGTTAGGTTATCTGTGGTAAGTATTAATTTGTCACTGCCAACCATAACATTATACTCCTTGGTTATAATGACACTCGTTTATAAGAACACAAAATATTCCGTCCCTTTCATGATGTTATAACCTAGTTCGACTGTACTTAGATGTTTTAAATGTTTTAAAATAATTTCGATACAATTATATTGTTCCTTTTTTGAGATATTGATTTTGTGTTTGTGTTTGAGCTTTACGTATGTCCAGATGAATTTCTTTGCTAACCTGTAAAGTATTTCTTTATTATTTTGTGGAATTTGTATTCTTACCCTGCCAGTTAACATCAGTGTCTGCAAATATCCATCTTATTTGTGTAATTTCAGCCCTTCCTGACACCATAATCTAGAATTTAGTTGAAAAGAAATGGGAATTTAATGTCCCCTTGCTTTGGCCCATTGTGAATTGGAAATGCATCAGATCACTGTTTGCCTATATGCATTCTACTAGAAACCTCCACCGTTGCAATGTTTTATATATATATATGTGTACATATTCCTGGATTTGAACTACCAGTTCACAAATTCAGTTGTTGATCTGACAAATTTTTATTGGTGTACTTCACAGGATAGAAAAGCATCTGTAGAATCTTGAGTGGGCCACGTTTGCTTCCATGATACTTTTTCAGTCTTTTGAATTCTTGGGAACCAATACGGACATATTGGAACAGAATTGGCATCTGTCATGAGGAAAGCCAAGGCCAAACTTAAACAACTGTAGTACTAAAGAAGAAGAAGAAGGCCAGGGCCAAGTAGCTGGCTTCAGCACTGTCCATGTCTGCACCAAGAAGGCACATGGTGGAAGTGAGGTATGGTTCCACTCACTCTTCACCTTGGCACTGGATGTGTTGAGCAGTCAGCCTCGTGCCCTGGCCATTTTACCTGCAGGGAAGATCCTCTGGTTCCTACTGATTAAGGAGGCTGCATAAGTTGCAAAGTCAATCCAGATGGCTTGGACAAAACTTTTGCCCCTGCCAGGTACTGAGCCATGATTCCTTGACTGTTGAGCCCATAGCCCAGCTCACAGATAATAGTCACTACACTGACACCACACCCAGCACCGTCCTGGCTGTATGTACAGCGGTCCCTTGGTAATCCGGATTCTCGAGTGGTCCAGACAGTTTTGGGCCAACTATAGCCTATCATTTCTGGTTGAAATTATTATCCCAGTACATTATTATTATTATCATCATCATAATCAACATCATGCATTGTTATGTAGAGTATTTCTGCTTTAAGAAATGTTACGTTGGCACTAAGTGATGATATTTTACATGTTACCTATACCATGGAGTTTCCTCTTGGTGGTCTGGATTCGCAGGTAATCCGGACCACCCCTCTCCCCATATAGTCAAGATGGCCAAGTGACTGCCATGTATAAATTTCCAAATCGCATGTTTTCTTAAAAATGTGTGAATAACTTGTGTACTGTGGGAGATTTCTTCACTGGGGAAAGAATTCCAACAATTTTATGGCTGGATAGCTCCCAGAACCAGTCTGGAGGCAGTGATCAAGAGATAATTAACTGCCCTTGCCAGGAAACAAACCCCAGAGTTTACCTACTGATCAAACCGCATTTGTCAGCCAGTAGACTCTCACTATGCTAACTGAACTACCTGGCTTGATATCGTAATGCAGTCTCAGTAGCCCAGTCCATATTTAATCACTACACTGGTTGAACTACTGCTGATGTGCCTCTCATCATCATTCAGGTCGTATGTAGGCAGTCACTACACTGACTGAGCTACCCAACTTACATTTTATGTTCAGCAATAGAGGCAATGTACATATAAACATAACACTGAAGCGCATTCGCGTAACCATTGTTGCCATGGAAAAGCAATAAGTAGTACATATTCTGAGAGTGTGTGTCTGTAGTCTCATTTATCCAGCATGCAATGCACATGCACCGTATTATATCGTCACCTGTGGCCTGTCTGGCTCTGCTATATTTCTCCACATCATCTCATAGATGGCACGATTTTCAGGAAAATGTTATTTGAGCATGACGCGTGTTTTTATATTCTCTGCAACTTTTGTCTGAAACATTTTTCATTCTAAGAAGAATTGACTGAGATGTAAATGCACACATGTCTTCATATAAAATGCCCATTATTCTTGTCACATTGTAATGTAACTTTGATTCTCTCAACGGATTTTCGAAAAATACTCAACTATCAAATTTCATGAAAATCAGTCCAGTGGGAGCAGAGTTGTTCCATGCAGACAGACAGGCAACCTTGACGACGCTAATAGTCGCTCTTCGCAATTTTTCGAAGGCGCCTAATTAACAGTACCTCGCATAACGAAACCCCGAATTTCCGGGCAGCAACCTCTCACTCTGCCGTTTGAGCTGAGCTGGTTCTATTTGGTCGTTTCATTGTCATTCAACATTTGTATTCCATTAACTGCACAGAAGTGTATGAAGTTGCCCCTGTTCAAGTACTTCCACTCGTTTGTTTTCATTCGACTACAAATCCGAGTGCTTTATTCGACAGTCATTATTTCGCATCACGCGCGAATCGTTCGATAGTGCCCATGGTGCCCATCTCTATTTTTGGGCACAGAACAGCACAACAGTGCGCAGTGTCGCCAACCATTTCATACATACGCTGTGATTTGAGCACACCTTGAACAGTTGTTGGCAAATTTTCTTAATTAAATATTCTCATACCTTGAAGTTATTTTAAGGCATCCGTGCATAAAATCCCTTGATTGTGCCCTCAATCATCTTGTGTTGGCTATGTTGTGACGGAACTGTATGAATCTTCCCATTATTTTTCACGGATTATCTATTTTATTAGCAGATGGATTCTGTAATGAAACTGTATAATCTGTTGCCATCGCTGATATTGTTACATGATAACGATGAAATTAAGAGATGGAGGGACGTACTAACTCCGCCTACAGCGTAGGTAGGGCTCCGTAGTATTTCATGTAGCACCACTTAATAACCATTCGCATCTGCAGTTAACGCCTTTCAATGGGCATATAGACGAAGTCGAGCAGTTGTTCACGAATGTTTTATGTTGCTCAGCATTGAATGTACTATATATTTAAAGTTTAATTTCCTATTGTTATTTATTTGGAAGAAGATGAAAAGAAAACACAATCCCTTCTCACTCGGAATTGTTGGGAACAATAAATGTGGCCGAATCCGTGTTTCAAGTTGTACTACCTGTATTGTTTGCCAAAGGTTGATGTTTTGCGTTGAATCGGTAAGCCAAAAAGAACGATAAAGCCGAAGGCAGTTTACTTATTTATGATTCAGTTACGATACATCACTGTTATGGTTAGTGCTGCAGATAATTACATTTTGCCTAAAGCTTAGCATTTTGAATAAACGTTTTCTTTCCTTTTTCGGCGTGGAATCAGTCTCTTGAACTGTCACCGCTGTTGGATCCATTGACTATCTTCCGGATGACACATCAGTGAATATGGGGCATTGGTGGAATCTTAAGTGACAGGGGAACATCAATACCAAAGTGCTAGCAAAACGACGCGTCGAAGTGGATGCAACATTTTAAGCGAGATTTTGAGTTACAAATTCAAGAAGGGATCAAATTGTCCGAACGCAGGAGGGACCAATTATTTTTCCCGCTCCAACAGGTTAGCGTTATTTATACACCCGAGAAGCTTCTGATTGGTTCCCCGAAATATATTGGCTATTCCATCAGAGTCCATCTATCCCAAACAATTGGGCGTCGGGCGTCAGTTTGCTGTGTGTTTACGTTTTCGGTGTGTGGGAGGAATTATACGTCTAAATAAAAATGAGGCGTTTGTCGATGAAGTCGAAGAAAGGAAAGGTCACAGATCATACAAAAGCTGACACCAATGACAATGGAAGTGACGTGAAAGACGCTGCTAGTGAGGCTGAATCTGCAGTTAGTGAGGATGCAAAAGTCAGTTCGAAACCGAAAAACAAACGGGGTAAAAGGAAGGGAAATAATACAGGAGTGGTGGATGGTGGCACGGAAGCAAAGAAGATGCGAAATGTTGGCGCTGAAGGAGCAGCGGAGGCTGTAAAATATGAGGTAAATAGATTTGTCGTGAATGTGCCAAAGTTCTGCAGTGTGCTGTAGGTCATATCTTTCACTCGACACAGACACGAAAAACTCACGTCGTTCAACGGTTGTGAAATCCATGTGTAGGGAATGATTGCTACAGATATATTACTGGACTTGCATGCCTGATAATTTGTTATGTAGTATAATACTGACCGACTCCCAGCTGCCAATATTAATGCCCTGAGTTGCAATGTTTTCTTACTCAAAATCACACAAGAGTTCCACGAGATCTCCTTTCGATTCGCACGGTATTTGACAGTTTGGTCACTCTCAGAGGGCGTAAATTGTTGAATGAAGGGAAATGTTTATTCATCCTGAAGACCACCGTAGGTTGCTCATCCCATCTTGTTACATTAATATCGCGTTAGAAGGCAGTTTTCCTACAGTGTGTGTGTGGCATATTTGTCAACTGGTAATTTTGAAGGAGCACAGAATATTACTTTGTTACATTCCTATAGAAATGCCATAGTCTGTTAATGCCATGTGACATGATGGGGTGAATAAAATACTGTTAAAATATATTTGTTATTTATGGCACTATTTATCTGTAATGTTAGTTTTTAATTTTCACTGACAGTCATTTGCATGTTACGGGGGCTGATTTATAATACAAAACAGTAATTAACTTTTTCTGTGGAATTTTTTGTGCTTTCTATGTTGCACATGTGATGAAGTGCAGTGTGTGTTAATTTTTTTTTTTTTTTTTCCTGAACAAAACATGCTGTGCAGGTACAGATATGGTAGTGCCTTAATAATGTGAGTATATAGTTTTGGTGGATAAATAATTGCTAATAAGTGACTCAAAAGTTTTGTACTTTTAAAACTTGGTTACCATGTTCACAAGAGTTGACCATTCAGGCGTTATATAACATTTTGTGTCATGCTAGTTTTTCTTTGTGGCCAGAAGTTCTTATCCACCCATCCAACCCCCAAGCTTTTTGGCTGCCCTCAGATGCTTATTCATTATGTTTACAGCTACTGCCCTCTGTATCTGGGAGTCGTTTTCTCCACAACATCAGGAACTACTCTTTTGATAACTATGTTGCCACTGACTGAGAATGATCATGTTAATTTGTATCATGTACATGTGGGAATAGTTTGAATGAAGAGTAAGTCAGGCTATGTTACATGTTGCTTTCCTTGTCAAACCGTAAAATGCCTCTAGTAAAGAGTTTTGAACTCTCAACAAAAATATATTTTTAAATAGATTGAATTGTATGTGTCAGGGCCGAACAAGTCCTGACCTTCAGGTTAACCTTAGCACCTAGAAAATTTGTGGTGGGGCCCAGTACTTTTGAGAGCAATTACTTTTAGTTTGTGTTTGCATTTGCCCATCTGTGCCCTGGGTCTCCCAAGTGGTCTCCTTCCCTCAGGTCTCCCTACCAAAATCATGTATACACCTCTCCTTTGCCCCATATGTGCTACATGCCCCACTACATGGGATGGGAGGGCATGGACTGGATTGAGCTGGCTCAGGATAGGGACAGGTGGCAGGTTCTTGTAAATGTGGTAATGAACCTTTAGGTTCCATAAAATGCAGGGACTTTCTGGACTAGCTGAGGGCCTGATAGCTTCTTAAGAAGAACCCTGCTCCATGGAGTTAGTTAGTTAGTTAGTTAGTTAGTTCGTTCGTTCGTTTGTTCGTTCATTAGTTAGTTCGCATTTGCCCACAGAACTGCTCATTTATGACAGCAAACAGTCTAACTACCAAAATCTTTGTTCGCTAGTCACGTGTGATCATATGTATCATGATGAAAGGTTCATGTGCATCTCATTTGCAGTGCCAGTAGGTGGTTTGGGTTTTGACATCTGTGCCAATTGGAAGGTGCAGCAGACTTGAGACAAAAATGTTGGCCTCACTTATAGTACAGACAAGACTTCATTGTGCCATTGTACATATAAGAGTGCGTTATGAAATTTGGACCTGCGGTAGTTTAGTCAGTGTATTGACTGGGCTGTGGGCTGGATGATTGAAGAACTGTTCAGTTCACAGGAGGAGTGGGAGATTTTTCTCTGCTTTACAGCATCCAGACTGGCTCTGGGGCCCACCCTCTCCCTGTTCAGTCGGTGCCAGTGGCTCTTCCTCTGGGGTAAAGTAGCTGCAGCATGGGGCTGACCACTTACCTGCATCTAGTGCTGAGTGTAAGAATGAATGGGGCTGTACCTCCACTCCCATATATACATTCAGATAATATAGAGGGACAACATCACATAACTTCTTTTATCTGTGAAATTTTGTGAGTGTATAGTCCGTGTAAGCAAAAGCCAAATTTGGCAAGTCTATTTGTAAAAGTAGGTCATTGTTTAATTCTGTCATGTGGATTTAACATTTTAAGTCTTGGCATGATTGTTTTATTCACCCAAGCATCTGGGAAATTTAATAGTCCTGGCTTAGAAAGTTGTTGCAAATGAAAGTGTAGCAAGAGGGATTTTCTCTGCTAATGGTGATAGCGGTTGTGATGGTCTTTCATCAGATCTGCAATGTTCTGGGATATTACGTGGCATCATGTGGTAGTTCTAAACAATCACCACACGATGCCGCACAATATCCCAGGACATTGCAGATCTCATCAAAATCATGGCACAAGCCTGAAATCAAAGTCTTTGATCAGGTTATGTCCTGGTCGGAACTGTGATGCTGTGTTCTGTTCATAGGTGGAAAGCATTGAGGACACAAGGCAAAGCCATGGGAAAACTCAATTCAAGATCCGCTGGAAGGGATATGGACCTGATAGAGACACATGGGAAAATGAGGAAGATCTCAGCTGTCCAAATATTATTAAGACCTTCCTAGAGAAAAACAAAAATGAGAGCAAAGCAAAGAAACGTACAGGGAAAGGAGCTGACAGTACGGTCTCCAAGAAGAGTAAGAATGATGCAGGGGAAGCTGACATAAAAGATGAAGAAGAGGGGGAATCTAAGGAATATGAGGTGAGTATTTAATATGAGGGAAGGTTCATCAGTGAGCATGCTCGGAACTTGATTGCATTTTTTACCATGTGCCAAATGAGTTGAAAGTGGCCTGCTCCAACAAGTTACAGGATACCTTCTGGTAATATTTCCTCAATATTTATCTCTTAATGGTCACCACATTTTGAACCTTTGTTTGGATCTGCCATTGTTATCACATTATCATGTGTACTGTCAGGCATGTATAATCTCTTCTACTCTTCTACTTGAAGCCTGTGAGGTTGTTTTTGTGTAACACAGCAGTTTCAGTTTATTGCTCATTATGACCTTTCAGAAGCCCTTTCCTGTTAAATGTGATAATGTTTGATGTAAAACAACGTGATGCACTGGTACAGTCAGGGCTGTGGAATCGGAGTCGGAAGGAGTTTTGGTGAAGTTGGAGTAGGCAAAAATGTACCGACTCCGACTCCGACCGCAGCATAAATCTTAAGTAGATATTAGCTACAGTAACCATTACAGTTATACTTAAGTTGTAAGTCTAAAAAGTAGCCTGATGATTTACATGGTGGTGATGGAATGTCTTATGATACCATTTACCGTTTTAGTAGGTTGACCATTATTAACCTTGTAAAGCCTAGTGGTAACTTTACGTACCACCAGGTTTAACATTAAAAAATTCTACGTGGTGCCCACATTGCGTTTATGTGTTTTGTACGGATCTCAGAACAAACAGCAACTTTTGCCTTATAAAACATTAATAGACTGGTTTTTATAACCGAAGTGGAGAGTGTTTACAGCGCGGTACACACTGAGTCCTTATATAAAACAGATACGCTTCATCTTTAAAGGGTTAATATATATTGAGCTTTTGTGAAGGAGTCAGAAATTTAATAATTGAAGAGTCGGAGTTGGAGGTTTTGTGTAACAATTCCACAGCCCAGGTACAATTAAAGTAACTGTCACATGATTGGTCTTCTGTGTAGGTGGACAAAGTGATGGAGGTCCATTTCAAGAAAAATGGCTCTCGGGAGTTTCTCATCCACTGGAAGGGCTTCTCACATAAGGATGATACTTGGGAACCAGAAAAGAATCTCAGTTGTCCAGAGCTTATCGAGAAGTTCATGGCCAAGGTTGACAAGGCAAGTAACTGTCAATTTTGTTGAAACTGAATGAACCTCCCTTCATTCAAAACATCCAGGCAGTAGTGTAGATTTGAGGTTTCTGTCAGTGGTGACTGTGAAAGTTGTTGTTTTCTGTCATTTGACACATTGGGTGTTCTGGTACAAGTGTACTGACGTTTCATAGGAACCTGCTGCCACCATCATCAGAGATTTATCCTGATGTTGTATGCTGTGATGGTGGAGATGTTGTTCTGAAATGTCAGTACCAGTACACTGCTTTGAGATTGCATGGTGTTACATCTCAGGAGAGAGCATTCTTCATGTGGACGCATTTTGTAAAGAGATGTTGTGGTAGTTTTACGTCGCTTCTGGAAAAATGATAACTGGATTTTATGAGGGAGGCCCCAGGTTCAAATGTGGGTGTAGATACTGACAATCTTGATAAGGCTTTATTGTGGTTTTTCTCAGTCCATCCATGTTTCAGATTAAGCCATGACTGTTTCCTTCCACATCCTTTCAGTTCACTGTTTGCAGATCATTCATGTAGTCACTTAGCACTACACAGTTTGAACTGACAGTGTTTTTAAATGAACCATGACTAAGTAACCCCCCCTGCCTGAACTGCACATATGCTGTTAGTTTCATTCTGTAATGTTGTTACTAAAATATTGCACTATTTTTTTTTGTTTAAAACTGGAAATAATACCACAAAAAATAAAAATGGTATGTACCTGTAAGTTTAAATTTTCACGTATTTTTTCCCCCGTTTTAGAATTGTTCAGTAAATATGTAAAAAAATATGTTTGTAATGGTGCTAGTGTAATAGTGGCACATTAAACTTACTGTGAACGGAAAGCCAGAGTCACGGGACAGAATTGGAAGTTGGATATCACATGTTCTGTGAATTCCAGATTTTAAAATGTCAGCTTGAATTCCTTCCCATTTGGTCTGCCGAAGGCTGCGCTTACATTGATAAATTAATCATGTTGAATTTTTTAAAATGTAACAAATGAATGACCATATGACAGTAGCATGACTTTTTGAGCATTAATTGTACAGTCCGCACAAAATGCTTGGAATTTTGGGTGTGTGTGTCTGCGTTTGCATAATTCATCACTGAAGTAACTGGTGGATTCAGATGAAGTTCAGTGTTATTGTGATATGCACCAGTCACTTACCTACATGTCAGCCATGAGGCTAGAGGCAGAGTAAGACTTCGCAATGCTTAATTTTATTTCAGCCTGCATCTTATTGTTCAAGAAGATTTTGAAGTGTAGATTTCATTATTTGAAATACTTTTTTGATGTGAATGCATAAGGTAATTCAAGGGCAAAAAATTTTCTCGCTTCATGCAGCATGATGTGTCAGGTGCAGTTAGTATTCACAACAGTAGATTTGTAAATGAATATAAAAACTGCTGAAGTAGGAAAAATAGTGAAGTACATCTTTATAGACTTCTTATTTGTGTGGGACTGAATGCACACCCCCCTACAGGGAGGATTTTCTAAATATGGAAGAAGACCCGTGGAAAACTAAACATATATGGCTGAAAATCTGTGCATCTTCTATAAAATTCACTATTCAAATTCTTGAAATACTTCAATGGCATTATTTTTGGAAACCGTAATGATTTACAATTTAATATATACAATAAAGTTATTTGGTAAATAGGCCAAGTCAGCTGCTGCTCGCGAATTGAGAGTGAATCCACAACACACAGATCGGTTCACCCTGAATGTATCTCAGGCTGGACGGCGCCTTAGCCGAAGGAATCAAGGGAAGCAGCGGTGAGTGTTGAATATCCCCGTTGTACAGTCATGTGGACTGTAAACCCGTATATGATCTAATATCTAAGATCTTTACACTTGTCTTATGCGTGTCAGTCTTGACCAACTCCTTCCTTCTCCCACCAGACATAAGGTTTTTTTTATTTCCCTTGATGCCTGCTGTAATGTTAATGGCAGAAAAAAGGTAAGCCTTGAACAAGAAATATTCAGAAATGGGGCTTCAGATTGATATGAATATCCAGGGTAGTAACAGATTGGAAATGGCATGTGTGATTATGAAACTTTCATTTTATTTTCTTTCTGGTTTTTAATGTGTTGATTTGTCTTACTCCATACATTAGGTTATGTTTGTATATCTTCAAATACATGTTTAGTTTATACTTAGGGTGCAAGGATCTTTGTGTCTGTGTAGTGTCATTTTTAGCGGTTTAGCCATGTCGTATGCTAAAGCTGTTCCGGCATTTTGGTGTATATGACAGTTACAGTTTTAGGGATGAATGTGAATGTGAAGGAGGAAGTGGAGGAGTATATGTTTTGCAGCATGAATGAGGGTGATGCCAGGTAGTGGAAAGGAACCATGTAATTGTGAAGAATAAAAGTATGGCTGCAAGATGGGGTTCTTACAGTGGTATTGCTGAAGCATCAAATCATCTGGCATGTGACGCTGAGTGACTGGGTCTGTAGTTCCTGACATTTTACAAGGATCATGGTTTATTCATCTTGTGTGTGAAGCGGTGGACAATTACCCTGAAGATGAAGGCACTGTGGTCCTTTCAAACCTCTGGAAATTTCTGCCCGACAACACAGGGCATCTCAGATGACTTGAATCTTCAAAAGTGTGCCTCCATGTCTTTTCTTCAACCTGTGTCCGTGAACATATAGCCCCCTTACCAGTAGATCAAAGCACACTGTACATCCATACTGTTACATCCAATGCAAAACCTGTGCATCAGTCCATTCCTTCCACGTCACATTCACCATGAATATAGTGACTGCAGTGTAAGCGAAATCCAACCAGATTGAACCAAGAAATCCCAAGTTAGAAACATCTGTGTTTGCATTTACAGTGTGTTTTTCTGGTACGTGAGTGCTAGTGTTTCAGAGGAAAATATCGCCTACATCTTCAAGGTACAGATGAAGATGGAGGCGACGGCTTCCTGCAAAACTTTGGTAATCACCCATCAGGCTACACAGTGTGATAGCTCAGCATACCATAGTGTAAATTGTAACAGCCATGAAAACCGAAGAGATCATATTTAATTTTGTGTATTTGTTTGTGTGTGCTGAAACCTGTGGAATGTGCAGTGTCCCCTTAAAAAGTGTACTAGTACAAATGTGGGAAGTGTATTGTCTGTGTGACTTGTAAGGAGTAAATTAACATTGGTTATTTAGGGCCCTTCACAGTCTAAGATGTGGGTCCGTGGCCATTCGCTTGCTGGGATTGTGGGTTAGAATCCCACTGGGGATGGATGTCTGTCTTTTGTGTGTATTGTGTGTTGTCAGGTAGAGGTCTTTGCATCGGGCTGACGACTCGTTCAGAGGAGTCCTACAGAGTGTGGTGTGTCTGAGTGTGATCTTGAAGCCTCGATAATGAGGAGGCCCTGGCCCAGTAGGGGCTGTTGCACCATCGGAAAAAAATGAAGGGCACAATGTATGGGTGGAGATATATTAGCACTTCATGCTTTTTATCTCAGGTATAGGTTGTGTGCTGCATTATTCAATTGCTATGCAGTAGTCTGGCAGTTCCACTAGTAAGCAGTAGGCCTTGCAGTACGAGGTTTAAATGTGGGATTATTTTCATGATACACATCCTCATGAAGATATGTTTGCATTGTGTTGCCTGCAGTGCAACGTATCATGGTTACATGTGAATGCTGCTGGTATGAAGAACAGTGGATGACCAACATCTCAAAGCAACTGAAATTGTCACTTCAAACTGTGTCACTGCAACTTCACAAGAGAAGATTTGTTTGTATATTAATACACATTTTGTAGCAAACAGAAAATGAAGAGAATAGAATTTGTGCATTTGGTATAATCAGTAGAGACACTGGGATGTTTTCTAGAGCCAAGTGTGTTGGTGCTGTGTATTGTAGAGCATGTATATTCTCCTACAAACTGGCTTTAAGATTACTTAGAAACACTTGACTTTTACTGCGTGATGTCTTGCTACTTATTTCAGAATTTATGTAAATTACAAAATATAAAGTTATTTAATTTTACATTTTTCGAGAATTTTATTGTATTGATTGCGGTCAAAGTTTAACTAGCAGTGTACAGAAATACGTCTTGTGTACAGACAGGTACCTTCATCTGGAGCATTGCTACCACCTGTTTCTAGAGCAAAACACTAGCTTGTGGTGACATTTATTCAGTAACTGACATGAATACTGTGTGATGTTATTACAGGATGCTTCCTGCTTGGAAAATGTAATCAGTAAAACTGCTTTCCCACCCTGACATATGATAGCTCTTGAACGCAGTATCCTCCAACATTGCTCACATTTGGTAGTGATGTCACAAATTCTGAAGTTTGTTCTTCATGATTTGTGGCATGACATCCCACATTGTAATCTGTAAAGCTTCCACAGTGTATGGGTTTCTGTACATTTTGTGTGTCGAGTTTCTCAACATATCACTGCCACATACATTGATATCCAAGGCATATGGTGGCCCTGTGCCTTTAACAATAATTCCTATAGTGAACAGAACTGATAAGTAAGCTTCATCCTACCCAGTGCACTTGTAACTGCAGTAATTGTTCTTTCTGCACCAATTCAGTACGACCAGATACAACGAATGCCCAGCAAGTCTGCATTGTATATTGGGGTTACATTCCTGAAAATCAGAACACAGGGTGAAACAGTGCAGAATGGAGCATTTTTGCATAAAAATTAACTAAAATACTGGAGCTGCTGGATGCTAAACATCCTGCTAGCTGCCAGTGAGAAACAACAATACTTGGCATTCAGACATCATTCATCAAACCTTTGGTTACTAAAAGTTGCCAATGTTAAAGCAAAACAACATTGTTTGGGGGGAACACTAAATTACAACTGCCTGTGAAGAGTACTTGGAGCTGACTTGTGACAAGCATCAACACAATATGATTTGTGTAAATTAACTACACATTTCTTATCTGTTACAGTAACATGTGACTCTATCCATATTCCCCAGATATGAATTGTTTGTGACATTTATTTGTGAGGAAACGCATGAAAATCCTGCAGAAATAACCATGCAGTCTGGACCCTTTACAAACCAGTCTTGAATTCTATGCTGATATGCGTGTCAAGGTCAACCTGAAATATGCTTGGATGTTAAAGGTTGTCATTTCAAGCAGTTCCTGTAATATCAGGATGTATTGGTAGGGTTTAGTGAGCATGGACAGAATCTGCTATTATATAATGCAGTAAAGTGTCATTGGCTTATCCAATAGGAGTGATCCACAAGCTGGCACTGAACAGAAGGTAACAGGGCCACAAATGAAGGAATGAACCATTCTGTGTATTGCATATTGTTCTTGAGAGGCTGTGGACACCGTTGGTATTTTTAGTAGCCTTTATAATAAGTACTGCAACCTGAAACAAAGATCTGGATTGTAAATTATTAAACATATTGAATGTTATGAACAATTCTTACTTCTGTGGTGTTTTAAAAATTTGGTATGACAGAATACTGGTAAAGTGAAATTCTTCAGTAACTTCACTCATGTTTCTAATATTCCATTTTTGTATGAGGAGTTTTTATTTGCAATGTAAAATGGAATTGAATCATTAAGCAGTGGTGTATAGATTGATAATATTTCAAGTTGCAGAGGGGCCAGGATAGCCTAGTTGGTATTGTGACTAGGCTATGCACTGAGAAGTCTGGGGTTCAAATTCTGGCAGGGGCAAGAGATTTTTCCCTTCTTCAGAGTCCAGAGTCAAGCAGTGGGAATGTGGAATTGACCACTACCTCCAGCTAGAGTGAAGGTTAAGAATGAGTGGGGCTATACCTCTTCTCCCCATAGGTACCCTTCATGGTATAGACAGGGACAAGTCACCTTTTTTGCCGTTTCCAAGTTACGGACATTATACACCTTTTGTTGACATTTTTGTTTTAGAGTTATATTACTTTTAATCTCAGCTTGAGCATTTAAGGAGTGTTTTACAACCCTTCACATATTCATATTTTAGGATCATTTGTCCATGAGTCTCTCAGAAATTTATGTGTTAAATTTTGTCCATTTATTTTACATACAGCGGTACTTTTATTTATCGATTAAGAAGAATATGCTAGAAGAGATGGCACACAGAATCTGAGCAGGTGACTGACACAATCACTAGGCTACTTTTTCTCGTCCCATTCTTGATTGTTATTTGCATTCCATCTGCACGCGGGCAACTTTCATAATTACATAGAATGCTACTTCCTATGATGTCGGGGGGGGGGGGTGGGGGGGCGTCCCTCCGACACTTCTACTTTTCCCATCCTCGTCTAAAAACCATTTTTCTCGCCTCTTTTCCTTGATTCTATTGGCTTACAACTTCATACACTGGTGTTGTTTGAAGCTGCCTTTCATAGTTACCTGGTGGACTGATCTCTGACTGTACAAGAACAGGTGCACCTTTTTGCCCTTTTACAGGACCTGGTGGAATGACATGCTGGACAGCTGAAACTTGTTCTAAGCTACTTCCCCAGCAATACTTGCAAACAAGCTGTTCTTCGTTCCTATATTGCAAGTGTGTCCACTGGCTTGCCACTTGAAATTCATGTTAGTGTATTTCTAATGGGAATCAGTTTGGATGTCATTTGTATGTACAGATGCACAAGTCGAGAATATATACTAAACTCATGAGTAACAACCGATATTATGCAGAGTGCAGCTGCAGATTATTCTGTCTTTTGTTAACTGTCTTGACTTGCTCAGATATTGTGCTTATACTTGACCATCCCTCCTAGTTTTATTTATTACCAGCCATTAATAGCCTTCCTATGCAGCCCTCATTTAAATTTTGGGCTCCTTCATGTTCTACCAGGCATTTAATTCCGGCACCAGAAGGTTAAGCAGCTTGTTGACAGCTTCCTGTAACTGATATTTCAAGTGATGCAGAACAGTAAGAAGAGAAAATCATTTGAGAGTTTATCCTGTCCACCAGAATATTTAATTACACAGTTTCTCTGTGCACACTGTTTTTACCTAGAAGACCAGGAAGCTCCGTATGTTACATGTATGAGGGGTGTGTGGAAAGTAATGCCTCCGTGAAGGTATCTCACCCAACTGGTGTGACTGTGAAGCAGAACTTGTCCCAACTTTTTCGTCGCTTCTTGAGCTTCAGGTTACTGTGGGGTACTGCTTGGTACATGTAGTAGTTTGCATTTTATTCAATTCAGAATGGGTGACTTGTTTTCAGTCATGTCAAAGAACATCAAACAGGGAGGAGTTATTGATGTTTTAACACAGGAAAATGAAACTCTCATTGGAATTCACCAGCAGGTGTTGGCTTTTATGGTGAAGATAATGTGAACATAATTACTGTGTCTTATTGGATGAGAAAATCAAAGGACAATGGCAGAAATTTGGACCTGAATGTGCAGCCACAGTCTGGAAGGCCTGTCACAGCAACTCACAATTTGAACAGACAGTAAGTTTACAAACTTATTCAAGAAAATCAATGAATTTCTCAGACAGCCATCATGGAAAAGTTGAACATTGATTTAGCTAGTGTCAATGAGATTATTGTAGGTTTGGATTACACCAAATTCTACTACTGCTGCCACTTCAGCAGCGATAGAGAACATCAGATTTGAAGTTGTTCCACATGCTCCCTACAGCCTGGATTTGGCACAGTCTGACATCTGGTTATTTGCAGCTCAAGAAACATTTCAGAGGAATTCATTTCACACGTAATGAAGAATGTCAAGCTGCTACAGGAAAATGGTTTCAAGAACAACCTGAGGATTTCTATAGTCACAGGTCTAATAAACTTGTCAGGCACTGGCAGCATTGTATCGAATGAAAGGGAGACTACATGGAAAAATTAGGTATAAATACAAAGTACACATTCTGAACTGTATGTTGTCTTTTGTTTAATTTCAATATCATATTTAGGAGTAAGGATACAAACATGGAGGTATTACTTTCTGAACACCTTTTTGTAGATACAAGAATGTAAACAGGCTATGTCATAAGTCATAGATGTAAGATGTGTAAAAAAACTGATTTCTTTGTACATGTGCACACAGTCTGTTTTGATATGTAAAGTACAAATAACAGCTCTTGTAGTACTGTTAGTTGAAATCCATTTGCGTTTATATATTTTTATTCTAGTACACTGTATGAGAAATATTTCATTAAAGACGTGTATGTGAGATTTAAAGTAGTTAGTCTTTACCAATACTGATGTGTTATTTTTTAATTAAATAAGGAACACTTTCATTATTTTCAAATGAATATTTTTTGATGTCCATGAAAGTCTTGAGTGTACATCATTTGGTTAATTTTAATACTGAAGATTAAGTAAATAAAAGAGTAGAAACATTCACAAGTTTCAAGTTTACCATTATTGAAGATTCAAGTCTTGTGCAATGTGACACTCTGTCATTGGGTGAGGAGTTCCAACATTTCGAAGGGAGCACCATGCTTCAAAATGTAAGGTGTACTTGCCCAGTGACACATTGTCATGTCCCACATGACTTGGATCCTCGGCAACACTGCTGTGAGAACCTGATTCCACATTTACTATTATTGCCACCACCATCGTCATTATTATTATTGTCATCATCATTATTGTTGTCGTCATCAACATCATCATCTCCTTTATGCAGGGTATTCACACTTATATACATGAAACAAACCATGTTTCTAGGGTACACAGTGTCACAGCTATTCTGCGTGTACTGTTAATGGTGCATATAATGCTCCCTTCAATATTAAACTTTTGTGCTTCTACAGTAGCACTTTCTGAAGTACAAGTATGTGTGCTGTGCCAAACATAGTTGTTTTCTGTAGTTCCTTGATACCGCGCTTTCCTGGTATGCTGCGCAAGTATTTTCTCAAGGATTTTGGAATGGTTCCAGTTGCTCCTAATATTACGGGCATCATCTTTGTTTTTATGTTCCACATGCGCTGTATTTCTACTATAAGGTCTTTATATTTTAGAATCTTCTCAGCTTCTTTCTTTATCACATTTCTGTCTCCCAGGATTGCTATGTCAATTAGCATACATGTTCCTTTTTCATCGTCCCGGATTATGATGTCTGGTTTATTGTTGGGGATGGTTCTGTCAGTTTGCACTTGTTGATTCCATAATATGGTTACCTTGCCCGCTTGACTTGTTTCTACTGATTTTGGTACAGGTTCATACCAGAGTTCACTGTCTAATTTTACCCCTAGTTCCATACATATACTGAAGTGTAGTTGAGCGCACACTCTATCATGTCGTTTGATGTCTTGTTCTTTTGCCGATATTGGGCACGTCGACATAATGTGGCCTACTGGCTCCTCAAATTGGTGACATAATCTGTATTGGCTATCTTTTTCTGTTTGCAATATTTTTGTTGCATGGTATTTTGTTTGCAGTGCTTGGTCTTGTGCTGCCACTATTTCACTTCCTGTTTCTGCCTTCAGGTCTCCCTTTGACAGCTGGAGGAATGTGTCTTCCTCACTAATGAGCTGTTTGTCAATGCTTCTAATGTACTGGCCATGCATTACTTTGTTCTCCCATTTTTCCTTTAAGAACTCTGCCAATCTTGCCTTTGTGTTTTGTATTCCATCTTGTTTCATGTCATTCTTCTCATTTGATTGACTTAATTAATCTATGATCTTCGCTGCTGCTGTAACTGTTGAATTCACATGTGGTTGACTGCTGTTGTGGCTTCTTATAATGTTTACAAACTGGTCTTCTTTATACCTTTTGTTAAGATATTCCGCAATATTAATTATCTGTTTTATATGCTGCTTCAATTTGTGGCAGGCCTCTTTCTCCTTCTTTCCTCTTTACATACAGCCTATCTATATCAGCTTTAGGATGATGCATTTTATACATTGTTAGTATCTTTCTCATTTTCCTATCAATTTTTTTAATTTCTTCTACTCTCCAATTAGTTATACCAAAACTGTATCTTAATACTGGGACATCTAATGCTCAAATTGCTGTAATTTTGTTTTTGGCATTTAATTCAGATTTCAGTATCATTCTTAGTCTCCTGGTGTATTCCTTCTTCAGTCTTCTTTCATTTGCTGATGCTGTATGCTGTCACTTTCCTCAATCCCAAGGTACTTGTATGTCTTCCCCTGTGCAAGCTCTTTTATTTCTCTGTTTAGGTCCACCATTAAATTTTGCAAGTAGACTAGTTTTCCTTTCTTAAATACAATTTGTGCACACTTGTCAAGCCCAAATTCCATATGGATATCATCACTGAAGGTTGTTAATTGTTTGTATCAGTGGGATATTTTTGTCTTTGTTGTGTGCTCTTCATATCCCATGTTCAGCCTGTTCAATTGTTCTGAGGGGGATTAAGCTAATGCAAAATAGTAGTAGTAGTAGTAGTAGTAGTAGTAGTAGTAGTAGTGTGGGCTGGGCTAGCAAAGTCAGTGTAGCAGCTCACTACAGGCTGGATGGTCTGGGGATTGAATCCCACTAGGTGCAAAATTTTCCACATCCACCCAGGCTAGCCCTGGGGCCCACCCAGCCTCATGTACAATGCATACCAGGTCTCTTTCCTGGGGTAAAGTGGCCAGGGCATGGTGTTGACCACAGACCTCCATCTAGCACTCAGGTTAAAGGAAGACTACAGCTATACCTCTACTCGCCCTCTGGGCATTCATGGCCTGTTATAGGGTGAACTTTAACTTTTTGGTAGTAATAGTAGTAGTATTTACTACTGCAGCAAATACTCCTGCATTGCAAGCATCTTGTAACTACACTCAGGCTGTGAACATCATTATGCCTAGGTGGCCTGTTAATGGGTACTAATATACAAACTATTTCCATCTTTTTTAAGGTGTGCAGGTCAGAGAACGGAAATGCATATGGGGTTTTAGTGAGAAACCCTGAAGGGAGGAGACCATATGGAAGACCTAGGGCTATATGGCAGGATAATACTAACCTTTAGTGTATTGCCTTTTAAATCCCAGGCTCCTGTTGTGGCTGAAGCACTTCAAATTAAATGCCCACCATGGGACAGTTTTCCTGTTCAGACAAAAGGGATGTACATTTAATGGGGTGATGTCCACTTCATCTAATAAAGGTTTAAAATAGTTCATAAACCTGTGGCACTTAATGTCAGGTGTAGCCATCACACAGTGTGATGCTCAAAATGCTGTACTTCAATTATTGATGACATCCATTTAATGGCCTTCCTTACGCAGTTCTTTTTCAAAGCATGGTCTCCTGCACATCACACTGGGCATTTAATGTTGGCACCAAAGGGCTAAAGAGATAGGAATTTAGGGACTGCATTCTTCAGGCTCAGGGTAGGAAAAAGAAGTGGGTTCTTACAAACGGGGGGGTCCATAAAATGCAGGAAATTTCTTGACAAGTTGAGCTTCTCAAGAGGCACAGAAATTCCCCTCTGTTAGTGTATTGCCTGTTAAACAATATTATGCTGTAATTCTGTCATTGCCCCATTTCACGTGAATTGTTTTAATTTAGTTAGCATATTTGTAACTAATTTGATTATATTTTGTACCTTGTTTCGGCTTTTTTCTTCCTTTGTAAAGTGACTGTACAGTATATGTGTATTTGTGTATTGTTACATTTGAGTGTTGATTTATCAACTGGCCCTGCGCTGCGATGCCTGCGTATCAATAAATTGTAATTGAATGGGACTGTACTGTCAATATGTTCAGGAACAAATGGTCTGTCTTAACAATTATATCATTAATGCTGTTCTTTTAAGATATGGTTTCTTATTGTCTTTTCTGTGCATTTTTGTTTGTTGTTACTTTTGTATTTTCCCTTACGTTCCTGTGCTGTCACTGTAATTGGCCTTGTGGCTGATGTTCCAGAGCATTGATAATGATAATAATCACCATTATTATTATTATTATTATTATTATTATTATTATTATTATAATATCCAGCAGGTTTTGTAGCAACCATATGTGAGAAACAAGTGGTTAGCATATATTGTGAGAAAAGAATAAACTGTAATGCAAAATAAAAAGCCACTGATTGCCAGGTAAGCTGAAAGAAACCAGTCTTTGCCAAGTATTGTATTTCTGTGCAGTTACTGTTTTTAGACTTTGCAGTTTTGGTGAATAAATCAAGTTACAGTTGCAGTGCAAAGGAAAATTATGCTAGGAGTATTCACATGACAGGATTGGCAAGCAAGGATATACAAAATAATGCCATTTTATGGGCTGTTACTTGTAAAGTCTGGTATATATCTGCTGACATTTCAGAGGAACGTGCTATATACAGTCTTCAGGAGAGAGGTTACTTCAAAATTAACATTTCTACTGGATCACACAGTATCATATCCCAGAGGACTGTTCATCATAGTCACCACTGTAAGAAGCTCAAATCTTGCAAGGATATACTAATGCATTTCTTTCATACAGGATATGATGACAGACCACAATGTTTGTTGTTGTCACTGTGATGTTTCACTGTTGTGCTGGAGTTTAGTGCACAGATATCTGTGTTACACAGACAACTGCTGCCATCAATACTGCAGTCACGAGGCAAGTTGAAAAGAGGATAATTTGTTTCCACACTTGCAGTGCAGTTGGACTACGTTGACTCGCCATTGGTCACATTGAGCATGCATAAACTGCTGAAAGGCCACATGTAACTGAGGCAGTATGTCCTTCTGAATCTGTTCCATGTAATTGCCAACACACCATGCTATACTCATGTGAAATGATGGTTCCTGAAACAAGAATTGTAAACTTAGTGATATTGTTTTAGAAAAAATGTGTGAAATCCAAATATTTTCAGTAGTTTCGCCCTCCATTCTGACAGTAGAGTGCATCAAATGTGCCCATGGCATGAGATACTTGCTGCTGATAGAACTCCAGATCTAGAGAATCAAGAGACCTTACACAACTCTGTAAATCACTGGACTCAAGGGAAAAGTCGCTTACTGAGTTCAAGGAGGTTCGGAAAAAATGAATTTGATAATTTATGGTTCCCCCCCCCCCCCTCCAATTTAATGAATGAAGAAGCCCAGACATTTCTTTGTGGTACAAAAACTTACATCACAAATTTTAGCAAAAAATTATATTATTAAAAATGCAGTTCAATGAGCTAGTGAATACAACTTTCCTATAATGTCACTTAATGATACCAGGGAAAAATACAGTTTTCAGCTGTAGTTTTCCTTGTGTCCTGTCCGCACTTTGTGCTGCTTGTTATAAGAAATTAACAGATGATGAACAGCCATCAGCAGTACAGAAACAATGACTGTTGAATGATGAGTGGTACACCGGTCAGTATTGACATTCATACCAACTGTTTCTTTGATTAAATATTTTTCGTTTCAGTAGTGTTCATTATAAATACATAACCAGGAACTCAAGTGAGGTTTGAGCTTCATATGCATTGAATATTAGCATTATGGTCTAGGATGTGATGCTGTGTAATTTGGTATATAGGTGCCAGATTGGTATCATGTTCCTCCGAAATCTTGGTACACTGGCAGTACCATAAATAGAGGCACCAGAAGCATGGTAAAACCTAATGTCAATGAGGGTGGAACAGTACTGCCACATGTACTGCCATTGCTATGCCCATGTGTCTTAGGTATTGTCAGCTAGCTGTTCCTGTGTACCTAATTACCCAGCATCACATCCCAGAAGACTGTAATCTTAGGAACCAAAGTATTAGGTTCTGCAGTGAGAAAATATACTGCAAACATCCAGTTATTTGAAGTGAGATGCAAGCAATATTGGCCTATGCACAGTGTTTCCAAGTTACAAAAATGCTGTGCTGTACTCTGACATTACCTCAAAAATGGCAATAACAGTTCCAAAAACAGGACGAATATGAGTGTGTTTGATGGTGGTGGTCCAGAAATATAACTTTTGATGCTCAAAAGTTATGAATATCTATATGTAATTACAAGCATTAGATTTGTATTGGCTATTAGACGTTCTTTAGTACTGTGCTTCTGATGTCAGTATCTGGCAACTTGATAAACAAAATGTGTCTGCTGCTTGTATTCTGTTTTCTGGGGATTTGATTGAAAGCCTGGCATGTAATACATTCAACAGATACTGTAAAAGTACGCCAAAAAATATCAAGTATGGCTGAAATGTTGAAGACAGATTAAAAATTCCAAAACCCCAAAAATCTTCCCAAGCAAGAAAATTAACCCATCGTGTGGGAATGTCGGGTGAGAGCCATGACAGGTAATGGGGTGGTTCATAGTAGGCCATAGTGTGCCTTGTCTATTGCACTTCAGTTAATTACAGATGGCACAAAGGCAGCTTTCTGCAACATTTAGCTACTGTGTGGTAATTGTTTACTACTGATATTCACTTCACTTTTATATTCTTCGACGTCCAAGTGCATGTACTAATGGACTAGGAAAATCACAGGTTTGAAGGACCACAGTCCAGGTTCTTAAAGGTCATTCCATATGCAAAAGCATGCAAATTAAACATCCACAGACCAGGTTAAGGACACAGTGTCATACACTTGAAAGACCAGTTTTTTAAAGTTCAGTTTTTTAAATTAAAATTAAATCCTGATACACAATTACATTCGAAGCTCTAACTGGCTAAATAATAGAATCCATGAAGATTTTATTTTTATGTGTATATGTACAGCTCTCTCTCTTATATATATATATATATATATTACTGTACAGCACTTCTCAGCACCTTGTAGAATGGCGGAAGCTTAAAATCAGCAAGGCAGTTGTTCAGCATGGTAACAGCTGCG
The DNA here is from genome assembly GCA_013340265.1 of Coptotermes formosanus. Classification (NCBI taxonomy): domain Eukaryota; kingdom Metazoa; phylum Arthropoda; class Insecta; order Blattodea; family Rhinotermitidae; genus Coptotermes; species Coptotermes formosanus. The sequence continues at coordinate 1,649,214 of BLKM01000519.1, forward strand.
GTTAATGACTTATGACCAGCTGCCACTGTTAATCCAATGAAGGTACGCGTTTTCTCTTCATTACAGTATACTCCCACAGTGTTGAAGTCAAGTGAAAAACTGAAAGGAGAAGTATGTAGTTAATGTGACATTTCAAATGAAAGTAACATTTGACATCTGCATTTTTCTGGGATGTTATGGGGCGTTGTGTAGCATCCCAGAAGAGCACAGGTCTCATCTACATCGTGGCGGAAGGCTGAAATCAAGGAAAGTAACATTTTTTAACTACTCTAATTTCATATCACACTTGTATTTGGTAGGACGTCTATCCCGAGGATGGTGACAAGTTCCATGACAAATGATCACTCTTCGACAAAACTACATGACATAAAATCCCCAAAGACCATAATTTTGATAGTGTAGTTCCATTTTTCAGAATATGTGGAGTTGAACATCATTTTATAGAACAAGTACTATGATTCACAGAAACCAGTGGTTCTCAAAACTTTCTTGGTTCACGGCGCCCTTAGTGTCTCAGCAGTTTTTTCGCGGTGCCCCTAGGCCAAAAGAAATACCTAACAGTTCCATTTCTTACGTAGCTGGGTCCAAACAACTTAATAAGCATGTATGTCCTAACAACTTAGTAGCCATATGAAAGAAAAACACACACAAATTGAAAGAAAGAACAATCTTTTCTTCATTTGGAGTTCTGTGTTCCCTCAAAAATTTGAAATATTTTGAAACATACTGGGGTGCCGCGGCCACAGTTTGGGTACCACTGACAGCAACATATTTACTGTTAAAACGAATGTTTAAAATTCCTTCACTGAGCTATTGAAATATTTTGTCTTTTCTCAAACAGATGCCCAGTTGACAAAAAAGCCTTTATACTTCATTCAGGGATCAAATATGTTTATATATTTTCACTTTATTCACTCAGTATTTATATATATTTCTTTATGTACAGTCATTGGAAGCACCTGTTCCTGCAATATAAACTGCCCATGTCAGTCCATTTAAACATGACAGCTTGGCATGCAGTACTGGTCAGAATACATTGCTCAGCAGTGAATGTGTTGAAGCAATTTTCAGTTTTACATCGTCTAATGTAAAGTCAGCACCTAACATCTTCATTGTCACATGAACCACAAGGCTTGTATTCTGAATTTATTTAACTACATTTTAATCACATAGGTGACAATGTTAAATGGCAGAAATTGGAAAATATTTGGAAATTAAAAGCATATTGTCAAAACTATCCCAGCAGTTGATTAGAGACACTGAGATAAAAATCATGAAGAATTTCTAAGACGCGAAAGTGATCTCCAGGCTGTGATTTTAGCTCAGTCAAAGGATTTAATCAGATATGCATAAAAAGATACTTCCGTATTTCAATATCAATGAAACAGATTTCACAGTAACATCAATACAATAACAACACACCTTGGAAGTTCCTTGATGCATTGTTGTACTGACTCATTGAAAGATTTGATCCAATGATGCCTCAACACTACTGTCCGTGTTAAACTGATATGAAGCTCGTCAACAGGTTTAAGCAAAACTACTGTTTTGCAGCATTCCAGCACAACATCAACAAATGAGCTGACTGCTGGTCCGGGTTCAACTGAAATTGAAATCATGTCGGGCAGAAAATTTACCCACATACAGGAACTCAGAAACAGAAGAATGTAACTAATCAAAGAAAGCAATATTACTGCTCAGAAGATTGTTGCTATTCTCCGTCCAGTTATGTGTCATTAATTTTGATGCAAGCAAGAAGTTGAATCCACTATGCCTGCACATGTTCATCTAGTTTCGAGAAAATTAAGCATAACATATACCAAAAAGTAAAGCTTGCATAAAGACTTGCATTGAGCAATTGTATGAAAATGCCAATGCAATGTCACAGGAGCGAGGCAAAAACAAGCATAATGTTAAAAGAGTGAATTTTCTTTGTAACACTTTAAGTGGACAAAAGAACAGAGTTCAGTGTGAGTCTTCATGCCCTAACTCAACATGCAACATATGTGAAGGATGAAAACCCATCATGGTAACGTTGGTGTAATGTTCATATCCCTGATTTTAAGGCACGGGGTGTGAGAACAGCACCATAATGTAATACCCACAAGGAATGTAAACATATGTCGCCCAGTTCCCTCTCTCATGTGGAAATGAACGTATACGACCATCATGTTCCGCTGGACTGTCCATTGGATCCTCCGGTGCTGAAAACATTGAAGTCAGAGCTGAAGGAAGTGGTAACCTGCAAAAGCAGATTTGGATCCTGTGTCTTTTAGGTTGACTTACCTTAACAACAACAACAACAATAATAATGACTTAGAGGTTAAGTGTGAAGATCTGAATACTTACTTCTGTTTATTGCCATCACTTGATATTTTTTTATTAGGATTCTGATCAGGCCATTCTTTTGATGCTTGTCTCTTGCTAGAAACTTTAGGTCCTGGAATTTCTTCATCACTGCTTCCATCACTTAAATAAGCACCCAATAACGCCAAGGAACCTTTTGAGCAATCCGCCATTTTCATACATGTGTACCAACCAACTGGATGAATATGGTTGGGTCTGAGAAGACATTTAAAAAATATAAGTTTCATAATGGTAAAGAAGCTGTTGAGTATTACTTGCAAGCATTTTATTATTTATACCGTTTAATTTACCTAAAATAATGTGGTTTTTACGCGGGGCATTGAATCCTGAGATGTAGCAGTGACAAACACTACTTCGGTGTTTGCACAGTGCTACCGTGCGCTGCGCTCTGTGGTCTGGTTGACGGTCTGTGCTAGCAGCAGTGGGTGAAAAGGCCAAAATGGAGGAAAAGTGTGTGGTGGTGGAACGCTGCGTGGTCATGATGTAGGCCGTAGGCTGTAATCCCAAACTGTTACTAAAGGATGAAACCAACAAATTCGTAGTAGAATGCGTTTCTCCTGCAAAGTAAGGCCCTTTATAAATCATGCAGAGTTTGTTAAAACGTTAATATATATAGTATAAGTAATTTGTGTCTACCATAACAGCGGTAATATTAGATGTTAAGCAAATGTTGATTATGTGGCGTTGATTCCTTTTCTTTGTTATTTTACTTTCAGACCTACACATCATATTGAGTATTCGAGAATATTTTTCAGCGTATTCGTACATAACCAAAGATAAGCAGACGTTTCCTACTAGTCCTAATTAATAACTTATACTTTTATTTACTGTTAAAGGACTACATTTTGTTCCGAAACCCAAATGTTCAAATAAAGTTCCCATATTCCAAAATGTGGAAGAGTTAGTTTCCAGTATCTGTGAGTTCTGTCTACACAGTGTAATCATTGTAAAGAATTCAGCATGACGTGAAATACAATACTGGAATAGTTCACATTTCTAGTCAAGTAATGTGCCACAGAAGCTGTAACAACCCACCTACAAGGCCAAAGACATATTTCATTTTAAATAAATTATGTAAATCCTGATCATGCATTGAAATGCCTGGCCCTAAGTATGAAAAAGAAACATAGAATATTGAAATTCATAACAATAAGTATGAAATATTTTAAGATAAATGTATGAAGGTTGTTTATACATAGCTTTTATTAGGTTTGTTCACATGTTTTTATTTGGGATAATTAAGATAGAAAGTATTCATACTTATTTCTTTGTCATATGAGCCAAAGATCTTGCCATATTTAGCACATGTAAATTCTTGTAGCTAGTAATTGTTGTTACTGACCAAAGCCATAGTTAGGATGAGTTCCCAAAGGATTAGGCTTTTTTAAGATCAAGATGTTAGTAGTTGAGGTGAAAAAATGACCAGTGCATCAAACATAAAGGAAAAGCGCCACCGGTGTGAAACATGTAGTAAGGCATTTGGTACAAGTGCTGATCTTACAAAGCATAGACGTGTGCATACTGGTGAGAGACCATACTCATGTGGAGACTGCGGCGCAGCATTCAGTCAGGCAGGGGGTCTCCGCACACACATCCTGAGTCGCCATAACAGTGATGGTCCAACTTTCCATTGTCACCACTGTGGCAAGACATTTCCTGTGAAGGAGCGACTCAGACTGCATTTGCGTACGCACACAGGTGAGCGTCCTTATTCTTGTGGCCTTTGTGACAAGACCTTTGCTCGTGTTGGTCAGCTTGCCCAGCATTCACAAACACACTCTGGAGCTCGTCCTTATCGCTGTGATCAATGTCCAGCTGCTTATTCTTGTGCAACCAATCTTAAAACTCATCTCAAACGTCATCTGGGGCAACGAGATCATGTGTGCCATGAGTGTGGGAAAACCTTCGCACGCCGTGATGGCTTACAAAAGCACCTTTCTTGTCTGCATGGCAACTTGAGGTCTTTCCATTGTCCTGTATGTCGCAAGGATCTGAAAGGGCACCTACTACAACACCTGCGAACACATTTGCACGAGAAGCCTCACGCATGTCCAAATTGTAAGGCCAGGTTCGCTCAACGATCTCAGTTGACTGTGCATCAACGTACACACTCAGGTGACAAGCCATACAGGTGCCCAGTGTGTCGTCAGGCATTCTCTCACTCCACAGCCCTTAAGCTACACCTGCGACTCCACACAGGTGAAAAGCCATTCCGCTGCCCTCTTTGTCCCTCCACTGGGTTTGTACAACTGCCACACTTGAAGAAACACATGCGCTGCATTCACAAGACCGACAAGCCCTACCTTTGTCTTGGTTGTCGCAGTTTCTTCAAGACGAAGAATGAACTTGACAACCATGAGCAGAATTCGCTGAAATGTCTAGAAGCACGTTCATCTAGTGCAAAAACGGAATCTGTCTCCAAGGCTACAGATGCGTCGGCTGTTGACCCTGTCATGCCTGTTAATCGAATGCGTGTACTTCTAGCTGTATTGCTGAAAAAAATATCTACTCCAGCACGTCTTGATGCATTGGGATTTGGGAGACGACTGATTGATGATGTTCTTCGTGAGTCTATAGAGAGCTCAGGTCGTAAGGCATGTCTGGATCTTGCAGATGAAGGTGAACGTTTACGTAAGAATGTTGAAATTCTCCTAAATTGGACGATACCCAAACAGTATATGGAGAGGTTTCGACGGGAAAGTCGTTCAACAGAAGAGTTACTGGAGGAGCTGACATCGTGACGCATCTTATTTCACATTCATGAATATTGCCTTCACTTGATCTTCAGCCTTGGTTGCTAGTAATAGTAATGTGACTGCCAAAATATGCCACTGTAAAATAACGAATAATGATTAGTGTTTCTGCATAATACTTTTTCTGTACCATCATTAAATATGTCACCTCATCTCTGTAAGTTTATTAATACCTGTTTTTGCACACCTGTAAGATCTGAATAGCACTGTTTTTAAGTGTACACTAGTTGATGTTACACTAGTGTAGGGCCAGTGTACACTGGACAGTGTCTGTAGTTGACTCTGAAATCAACATTGACTGTTAGGTAACCAGATAGGAATTTTAGTGTTGTCAAATTATAACCGAGGAAGGGTTATTTGCAGAACATCCAGAGTTTAAATAATGTCTAGTTAATGTTTGTTGCTGTAAACAAACATTCATTTTTAACAAAACCTTATGAAGAAGTGGGTAATTTGTTTTGCTAATTATGTTGTGCATGCATTTGCTGCATGGAATGTCAAAATACCATCTGCGTGCTTTCATATTTATATATGAGAAAGTATACTCTTCATTTTTTATTTATCCAGATTTAATAGTAATTGGAAGGCCGAACTTCTGCACTGATTACCAAGTGATTAACATTTCAAGGATGGTCACCGCTTCTGCATCAAAAACATAAAAAATTATGAAATCTGATGTTCTCACAGGATTGTTGCTGAGAACTCAGGTCTTTGGGGATGTGATGCTTTGTTATTGTGTGAGTTCTTTCTGACATTTTGGAGGAATGCAGTGTTTTCATCTTCAAGGATCAAGCAGCCCAAGGTCAGATATCAACCTTTTGACCTTCGAAGGTGAAGGCATTGTGATCCTTCTAAATGTCAAAAACTGCTGGCCCAGCGACACAGCATCCCTCCTCAAAGTGTACTTTTGTATAAGGTTGAAGGTTCTCATGGCAATGAATGTTCTGATCGTTTTTGGGGATGTGGTGTCATGTAGTTTGCTAAGCAGGTGCTGATAACTTGGATGAGCCGGTTGCTTCCATCTTCACCTAAGAAGGAGCAGACGGCATGTATCTCGAAGTTATTGGTATCTGTCAATCTAACTGCATTATGTTTAATCCAAGAAGGCTATTATGTTAATATCCATCATTACATGATCCTCAGACCTCATAAAATTATTAACTATTTGACATTTTGGATGTGTCATGATTTGAGGTGCAGAGTTTTGATTGTTCTTATAATGTTAATTGTTTCTTGTCCATTGTTCACATCATGTAAGAATTAGTGTCTCATGCACTGGTGATGGTGGGATTACAAATGATGAGTGACAATGTGTTGAGGTTATTGACATTTTATGAAAATGTGTAACTGATATATGGTACTGAAAGTGAATTCGTTGTTGTAAACATGGTAAATATTTTATGTTGATTTGGATGATACAGATTTTTTATTTATACATATTTGTTAATGATCTATATTATTTCATGTAAAACTTATGAAATGATAGTCAAGATGTAAATGTTTTATTTTATATGGGTATAATGTAATGTAAGAACTTTTGTTCATGCATATATTCTTGGACTTAAGCAGGCATTTTGACTTGTTGAAGCATGTATATACATATCTTTGATTCATAATTTTCTAAAATATAATCTCAAATCAACGATTTTAAATCTCCTTTCGTGTGTAAATTTTGCCAGTTTTTCTGTGTCTCACAGTCAGTAAAAACTTCTTGTAGCAGACATTCGTATATATATATATATAGCAGGTTTGAAGCTTCTGTGTAGTGAATCAGTGGACTGAATTTTGTCAGGTGATTAGCTGCAGTATGATTGTGCTAAAAACCATGTTTAGAGGCTTGCTGTATGTCATTCATGAAGGTTGATGTCACTGACTGCTTGAGCAATTGAAATGCTGTCATGAGTCCATTTCCTTTGACTGGTGCTGTTGGAAACTTTATGGTACTGCTAGAACAGGTGCACAAATCCCAGGTCCAGGTTGCCTAGCCAACTAAATTTTGTATGGTGGCACATAATGTTTGTGAGTCATCAGTATGGCACTTACTTCTTGTCGCCTTCCTGGAACTGAGAGTTTTGAGTTGGCTGTTAGATTTTTGGGTAATTTGTGCATCCCTGTACTAGAAAATGCGGAAACTTTTTAAAATCATTGTGTGTGCAGTCACTGTATTTACCCAAATATGAGACAACAATTCTTCCCTAATTTATCATATGAAAAATAGGGATTTGCCTTATAATTGTGCACAAAGATAAGCATGTAACATGTGTGTGTTTTCCTGAAAATTCAAGACTGTGGAGGGGGGTCATATTAGGGTAAAGATGGTATGTAACTTGGAGTTTCTTGATTGTTATGCAGTTTTGTGTTGTGTTGTCAATTTTAGTAATTTCACTGCTCTACATATATGTTTGTGAGGTATTTGACTGTCTGAATATACATGAACGATTACCGTAGGATGCTGTCAGACTGTATGTCGATTTGTAGAGTGCTGTAGAAAATAGTCCCATAATATTGAGTATAACAGTTTATTGCCCTGTGTACAATAGCCTGTCTCTTTCCTTAGGCATGAAAACCTCTACCCCAGAAGCATCTTACTATCTGTTATCTGCTCTTGCATGAAAATGTGGGTGTGAAAATATTTGAAATAACAGAGTTATACATGTAATCATTGCTCTTGCATACAGATTTGGTCCTTTGTTTTATTTCCATTCATAAGTAATATTTTTTTCAGTGTAAATTTTTAGAATGTTGCCCGACATTTGTGATTCTTGTAAAGGTTCAATGATGGACCACCTCAAAAATATGCATTCTTACAAATTACTTTCTTCCAGCTTGATAGTGGATGTATTTACACATCCAGTTTAAACATCACATTATGAATCGATATTATCCTGCTGTTAATTTTTCCTTGTAATTTTAGGTAAAATGTTGAGACAAGGCAGCATTGCTAGATGAAATGTAATATTGATAAAGCCTTATTGTCTCATGTAATAAGTTTTAATACTATGTCAAGGGGACACTAAAGTACTGATTAAAACAGTGGATCTGCTGAAGTGGATATAGGCAGACTAGGTGACTTGATCAATAGTGTTGGATCAGAATGGTTGCTAGAGTGTTTGGACAGCTGTTGTACACAGGGCTGTGGAGCTGGTACACAAAACATACGACTCCTCAATTTTTAAACCTCTGACACCGACGCCTTCATAAAAGCTCAGTATGTATTAAGAATGGTAAACCTACTAAAATGGTAAATGGTATCATAAGACGTTTCATCACCACCACGTGAATCATCAGGCTACTTTTAGACTTGTTACCTATATTTGAGTATAAGTCTAATGGTTATTGTAGCTAATGTCTATTTAAGATTTTATATCGAGGCCAGAGTTGTAGTTGGTACATGTTTACTGACTCCAACTCCACCCAAAATTTCTTCTGATCCAGACTCTGACTTCACAGCCCTGGTTGTACATAATGGTGACCATATTCCTGACTTCAAGATTTCAAGGACCTGGTGTGTCTGCTCTGAGCGGGGTGCTTGCTATGATATGTAATAGGTGCTGGATAAATTCTTCTGGGGCTGTTGGTGGAGGTGTTTTATTTCTAGCTTTGATATGAGCTGTATCATCTTATTCATAACAAACTGTGTTTTAAAAGTGGAGTAGAAATTTGTGGAGGTTTTGTACAGTTCTAATCATAGTTTGTAATGAAGTTGTGTGTGGGGTTCCAGAAATAGAAGCTAAATCTACTTACTACATGTTGACTGGAATTGTGATTTTATGTTTTTTTAATCCCAGACCAAATGGTGCGATGTATTTTGTTTTTATACTATAGTGAATTGTCATAGACGCTGATGGGTGTTGCAGTACCCACGAGCCATAGTAGATACATGGCAGTGGCAAAGAGATACATCCAAGCAGTAGAGAGCAGACACCTAACACTGTCTGTGGTGTCACTTTTGTGGTCACTCAGTCAGTCCCCTCCCAGTACTTTGACCAGATGCACTCTCCTGTAATTTGTTCATGGTGCACTGCTAGTATTTATGCTGCAGGACACTGACAGGAGTTATCTTGTCTTCTTGTTTTCTGAAGACGCTTTTTAAGTTTTCTGAAGAAAAAAAAATCGTGTCTGGTATGACTACCTTGTAATTGCAGATTGTGTGAATATTGAAGGGGCTGGGTTGGTGTAATCGGTATGGTGACTAGTCTAGGGGCTGTGTGATCCACGGTTTGACTCCCTTCAGGTGCATGAGATCTTTCTGTTTACAGTGTTTAGACCAGCTCATGTTAAGACTGAGAGATGCAAGGCAGATTTATTGTGATTCTGTTATGATAACATGTCAACCAGGTTTGTCTCTGAAGTGGTCACTTGTCCTGTACAAGCAGATTGTCAACATTTCCAAGATGCTGTCAGGTTTTTTCTTACATTGTGCTAATATTTCATTTTCTCATTGAAACATGGTAGCACTGAGCTTTTTATTTCTTTCTTTGACCAAAGAATGTGTTTATTTACCATTGTGCACCAAAGAAGATACAAAAATAGTGTAACATTACAATGACAGGAACTTTCTGCTATTTAAGTGTAGCAGCAGAGGCAGGTAGGAGGCCATGTAAAGAAGTCTTTGAGGAGTTAATGGTGGCATTTAGGTAAAGGAAATGTACTGGTCTGAAAAGTTCACACTCCATTCGGCTTGATAATGCCATTACTGTGTTTATAAGATTTGAAGCTTTCACAGCAACTGGATGCAGTGAAGTCTTTTTGAGCAGCTATGTAGTCATGGAAATTCACTCCATGTTGACATGGCTGATTTCTCAATAAAACTTCGGTGCATTGTTACATTGCCTTTGTTAGTGCACTATTCCCTGGCGTATTGTGAGTGTAAGACTTCAGCATTTACTTCACTTTATTCTAGTAATGGTGGTGGTGATAACTCTTCCTCCAGCTGATTAGTTGCACATTCATCTGTTGAAAATAATTCCTCAGGAAAATAAGACAATACACTTTGTCATTTTTGTGGAGAAGAATAAGCTGTGGAGCTTTTTAAATTGTTGCTTTATTCATATTATCTGTTTTTAAACTAAATAAGCTTAATGTCTTTCAAAATTACATTTCCTTCCCCTGAAATTTTTGTGAAAATATGGGCCTTTAAACCATTTGTCTTATGTGGTGAATGTGAAGGGGTAATAGCTGATGTGTAGGAGTCATTAGAACTGGTGTAGAATTACAGTAAATTCATAATATTAACATTTAACTACAGTTCTGAACAGAATTTTTTTGTGAGATATACTGTATATTAACACAGAAAATATAAAGCCTGTTAATCAGTGCCAAAATCTGTAATTACATAAAATTTATATCCCAATACAAATTAATTTTACTTATGCACAAGTATATATACTGATTTCAAGATATCTGCAGTGTGCCATATTTCATGCACTGATAAGGCATGACTAATAAAACGGGCTTATATCTTGTGAACTTTTTTCGTGTTAAAGTATATTTTGGTTCTTGGTTAGTATACGTTTCTGCATGCTGTTTATTGGTTTTGGGACCTTTCTGTATTAAGCTTCGGTTGTTGGCTCTTAGACTCCCATTTCAGTGGATGTGCCTGTTAGAATTAGATGAACACAAAATCTAAGGTAATAGTGTTCAATGCCTTACTGTAATGCCGTTTTTATGAAATAAGTTTGCTTGGGTCTGCTTGTGATCCTCATGGTATTTTATTCCTGTTTAAAATTATTCATTCTTAAGAAATATATAATAATCTAGTCCAATCAAGAAACTTCTTATTTTGAATGAAACTTGTCATTTGTTCATTTCCTCGCTGGTAGCTTTAGGTCAGTGGTGTCCAAAGTCCATGAGGGAGAGCCACATTGTAGACTTCATGACCACAGCACTATGCTACAGTCTTATAATGGAATATGCCATTGTTTTCTGTATATCATATTTACATGTTCGAAAAAAATACACTTGCAGTGTACAGTGGTGAAATATAAAATGAAGTAGTGACCCACCTGTCTCAGCACGGTAAAATGTAGCAGCAAGTTCCATTTAGTTTTTAAATACCTGCCTAAACCCCTATTTACTAGCAGTAGGCGTTATGCCTTTGTGGGTTTACTCTTACGAATTGTGGTTCTTAAGATGTTAGTTACTATTCAGCAGTATATGACAGATGTTAAAGAGCACCACAGAATGTATGTTTGTGTGTAAGATTTGAATTTTCCATTTTATTGCCTTTGGCCCAAGAATTGTAGGTACTGTGGACACCACTACTGCAGTACAGGACTTCAACATAAACCTCATTTATGTGTGCCAGTTCTTGCCAAAACAAATACATTACGTTTATAGTAAATCTAGTCCCAACAAATAGCTTACCACTTCATTTTATTTATTTATTATTTTTGAAAGTTACATAGTAAATCCAAAGATCACCCACCAGTCAGTAATTGTTTCAAAATGAATTGTTAATTGAAGTACATATACTAGATGTTATTTATACTGTATTTTAGTTCCTAAGAGTATAGGTTTGATCACTTTTACTGCCATTTCTTATGTGTACACCTTTAAGAGAATGTACAGTATGCCAACTAAATCGTGCCATATATTTATAGTAGAGTCACGAAGTTTGTGAACCTCTGTGTTCAGGATTGTCAGCTTTTGTGATAACCCATTTTTAATACAATATTTTCCACCTTTTCTGACGGGTTCCGATGAATCAGTGTGAGACCATGTGGCTGGCAAGTTGGCTTCCTTCACTCTTGTGCTCTTGTGCAGATCACTCTCAGCTTAGCCTAGCTGTATTTTTTATTAAGTAAGGCTGATTGTTTTTGTGCTTTATGGCATGAGACTTCCCTTCAATCACATAGTATACTTCTGTGCATTCAAAAAGTGTTTTATTTTATTAAAAATAAACCGTCATGCTGTTTATGCATTTTGAAGCTATTTTGTAACTTTATTAGTGGCTTTTTGCTAAGTTCTTGGAACTGAAGAAGCATTTTATGTTAAAAGTGTATTCCATTATGATTCCAATATTTGTGATGATTTTGCCTGTCCCAATTAATCACAAACATTGAGACTCTACTGTATGTCGCTTCTTTTGTAGTGCGACTTTTCTGTTACTGGATATTCTTGTTGTGTCGGTTTGAATGAGGGATCTGTTTCTCCCTTCAGTCCCAGAAGAATAAGGGATTTGTGTATGTGCAATATTTGTTTTAGTCCTTGTTTTTAACATGAACTGCCAGGCTTGACTCACTCGAAGTTCTAACAGTGAAATGCATTTACATGGTTGCAGAATTTAACTTTCATAATGTGTGTGTGAGCATACTGTGTGAAGATAAAATATACTTTATATGTGAAAGAGCATTAAATTACCCTTACATTTATTGTTATTCATAAACTGTAATCATCTTTTTTGTTCCCACCATTGAGTAAAAGGTGTTGGTAAGCTTTCCAACCAATGCTTTGAAAATTGAGAGGTACCTGGATACTCTGGATTCTGATTTGACCTTGCTGTTCCGCCATTTCCAGACAGTTTACGCTGATTATCACTGGTTTAGAAAATAATACAGTTTGTGCAGCTGGACACTGTATTATGGCATGATGCATTCTTATATTCTGTGAAATTTGAGGTTCTTACAGCATTGTTGTTGAGGATTTGGGTCTTCTGGGTTGTGACGCTGCGTCATTGGGTGAGTAGTTTCTGACAATTTGAAGGCAGTACAGTCCTTCCAAACTTTGGGAATTATTCATCCAATAACAGTGCCACGACCCAGAAGTCCTGACCCCTCAGTCTTGTGTTTGTTTATGAATTTTTAAGTGTAACCAGTTGTATCCATCTTCTGCCATAAAGGTGGAGGCACCAGATCCCTCCAAAATGTTGGTAACCGATTATGAGGGCATATGGTGTCGTAACACTGATATCACACGATTTTCACTGGCGTGAATATTTCTAACTTCATAATGTACAAATCAGTTAAAAACATATCACAGTCTAAAAGCTTGTCATGGTACTTCGCAGTAAGGAGTTCATTTTGGAAGCTACATAGTGTCTACTTACAGGTACTCGGGACCACCAACTTTTACAAGTGAAGTGGAAACAGTATGTATAATAGTTTCAGTTGAATTGGTGAATGGTGGTTGGAACAAAATTGTTTGTTATGTTAAGGATATACAGATTTTGTGTAGTTGTTATAATGGACTGATGAAAAAATTGGTTCTCTTCATTTCTAAATATTTTTATATGATGGTTCACTGTGAGTGTGGAAAAAAGACTTGGAAATGCAGTGAAGTTATTTAACTCAGACTGGCTTACTGTAGAGAAATTTATGTTTTTTAGGGGTAATCTAAAAGCTTCTGTAGCTGATTTCCATGTTGAACTTCAACAAAGCAAGTCATAATACCAGGCTTGACTTTCATATTCTTTCATCCTTTTATCTCTGTTTTTAGTGGTCAAAATATAAATCCATAAAAATTAGATTATGTTAGTGTGTCTTTCTAATGTGTAATTTGAAAAATGTGTTTTATATTGTAATGTAATTAAGTTAAAACTTTATATTTCATTTGATGGAGGTTTGGTTTTGGTTATGAAGGAAGAATATTTCACATTTAAATCTGTAAAGTTTTGAGTTCATACATCAAGATGGTAGGAGAAATGTGAAATTTGTTTTTACTGAAAGTGGTTAATTATAGACACCTCGCTGTCGGCTGTAGATATGCTCACCTGTATGTTCTGTATGTAGTTTGAAAATAAACTTTGGATTTTATATCTCTTCTGTAAATGTAGCAAATGTGAATTCACACAGTTTTAAATTCCACATGCCTGATGCATTACTTTTGGAGGTGATTCATATTATAATCCTTTTATATAGTTGATTAATAAGGATGAGTAAGGAATGCTGGTGGCCTGACACAGTTGCTCTATTTCGTAACCCAGTAATATTGAGAAGCGAATTTTTACTGAGGACTGAAGCAAGGTTATGCGTATGATCTAAGTTATGATTGAGGACGATCATGGCAGACAAAACGTAACAATCTTTTCATCTGATATCGTGTTTATAAGAAAGACTGACACCATACACCAAGCAAGGTGGTTCAGTGGTTACACATATGACTGGTTCCTATTTTGACCAGAATGCAAATATGATTGAGCTTGTTTATGGTGGTGTTTAGTCTGCCCAAAATATGTTTGAAAAGTTCCTCAGATTAGGCCATGATTGCTTCCTTCCACATTTTTTTCAGTTCATTAAATCATAACTGGCCTATCACTTAGTATATAATTAGACCACATTTTAATATGTTTCTAATTGTTAGGCGGTTTTGTATTTACTTAAAAGCTAACAATAAATACATCAGTGCAATTTGTTGGTTGGGCAAAATATATTAGTCATGGTATCATGTTTCTTATATACTTACTGCAGACATATACTGAAAGTTCACACTTTCATTTATTTGACGAGCTGGGATAGGGTAGTCAGTGTAGTGACTAGGGTACTGGCTGGACAGCAAAGGAATCGCTGTTTGGTTTGCAGCAGGTGCAAGACTTTTTTGTTTTGTAAATAATCCTGGAAAGGTCTGGCATCCACCCAGCTTCCTATTCAATGGATACTGGGGATGAAACCTCTGGGACATGAAGCTGACTGCTTATCTCTATTAGTGTAGAGGTAAAGAATTGGTGGAGCTGTACACCTTAACCTTACTTTCTTTTATTTAGATAATATAAAGTTTTTGATCTACTTTCTGATCATAGAGTCAATTCATATGTACAGTTAATCATGTGAGAAGAACAATATTGCTTACCAAAATCAGTGTCTATAAACTAACAGTTGGAAGAACTCCATTTATTTGTCTGTACTGTCATAATTGCTTTTCTTTTTAACATGTTATATTCTTTATATTAATGTTTCTAATAATGATTGATTTAACCTGAAAAGGGTTTAGTTTTTATTCATATATTGCTTTATGATAGTTGGCTTGTCAGTGACTTGTGTTAAAACACGTAATTGTTGTACAGCTGCTTTGGTGAGACTACCAGTGATGTTATTATAGATAAGTTCATTCAGTTATACTAGTAATTTATCACACCTGTTGTTGTTTCTGTCATTCATAAATAGTTTTTGTATTTGAACTATGACTCGAGAAATGAAACAATGAAGAAGTTCTTTATTGTGTCAAACTTTTCTACTTTTGATAAATCATGCTACTACTCCTCCGCCCCCCCCCCCCCCCCCCTCAGATTCGGATGTTACAATAATAATACATGAGCCATAATTTTGAATTTATCATTAGATCCCTCAGAGTTGTTCATTTTCCTGTTGTATAAGAACATGCCTGGGTTTCTTATGTAATTTTGGTGATTATATATAATATTTTAATTGTTAAATAATTTGGTAACATTCATGTATACTTCTCATGTTTTTCTTGAATAATGTAGTTGCATTAGAAGAAACTATATTTAATATCTTGATTTGTCATTGATTTATGTGCTACCAGTAAGTGAAAAATGTAATGTCTTGAAGTTATCAGATGTTTTTCTGCTTGCGTGTGTGAAGTGAGTTTTTAGCAGTGGACAGCGTCATCAGAACAAATGGTTATGACATGGATCGGTGGTCTTATCATTTGTTTCACTTGCTAACTTTCACAGTGTTCAGAATTTACATACAATGTTCAAGGACATTCATAAAGTTTCCTGTTTATGTATGTAACATTGTCTGTCTTAGGAGGTTCGAGTCTTTATTAGCTCTGCCGTGGCAACCTCAAAGCTCATATTGTATACATTTACACTGTGTTATTAAACTTCAGTGGACTCATACTTACCTGGTTTAGTCAAAGGAAGGAATTCTGCTATACAAAACACAAATAATATGAAACCTATTGTTCATAAAAACACAATACGTTTCATTTGCATCTTTTGAAGTATGAAATGTATCTTTTAGCTGAGCTCAGTGTTTAGCCATTTTAGCTGATGGCTGCTGTACCATATTATGACCAAACTTTTGACTTGTATGCAATCACATTGCTACAAAATCTTCAATGTGAGGTGGTAGTAAGAAATATCTATGGGCCTTTGGAGGATGCTATTATAAAAGTATATGGACAAGTGTTTGTTGATGTGCTGGATTTATATTTTTCTTGAGTTCACAGTTGTGTTTACCAAGAACTTCCAGACACAGATTTTTCTACTTCTGGTATAATTGATTACCTTTGCTTAGTATGTTGAAATTCACTGTTACTGTAAGGTTTTTCCAGGTCTGATATAGAATAATAGTAAGTGCACTGTGCATGATTAATGCACATAAAAATGACCAAAAATATGACAAAGTAAAATTGTGCAGTATGTACAAATTTTTATTGTGAGCAGATTTTTTTCTTCTTTGGACTGCAGCTGCATTTCACAGCCTTGTAAATGCTGTTTTTCATAATTCATTCCAGCATTTAATTAGACTTTGTGTGAAATTCAGTACTGCTGGGTTGCTTTGTGCCAGCTCACACTTCATCCCATTATTGTAGAAGTAAACTGAATTGCAATCATAGACTGCAGTTTTTTATGTCCTCCCCAATCCTCATCCTAGTCAGCAAGAATGGCGTTGTGCAGGTTCAAGTGACCTAACAAATTTTTATCATTTGGTGTAACTGTCTGTCATTGGGCAACTCATTGATTACTTCCTGAACTGAATAGTTTTCCTCATATATTTCAGTGTCTAATTTGTATTATCTGAAACACACGATTGGAAAGTACTGACTTTCAGCTTTGTATAGTTGTGAGTTTTCTCATAACCGCTCTGCCAGCAGAAGCATGTAAGTGAAAGTAGGCATCTTAAAGCAAACACTGGGGTTGAGTTGATGTCATTTCTGCCCTGTAGAAATTTGAGAGCAAAGTGGCTATCCAAACTGGTTTCGTACAAATGTCTAAGGCCCTGCATGTAAATGCTAGGATAATATCTCCAGTTAGGTGAATGCTTCCTTTCCAGCTCTTCGTTCAGCTTCTAACCATTATACGAGTTCATATCATCCATGTAACAGCAGGAACCAAACATGCTCGTAAAGGATGACTTTGTGCCTGCCTGTGTACACAGCTTTGCGCACGTAATCGCGCCTCGGCGGATAGTAACGGCAAGGACATTTCTGATGGATAAAACAACGGAATGATGTAATCTGTGAACAGGTGCGTAATCAGTGGCGTGTTAGGGATATTACGTCATGGCAAGTGCAGGGGTGGGTGATACAACAGTCGATGGTTCGAAACTTTCGAATGTGCTTCGAAGCGTCTGTTGATAGAGTAAACATTTTATTGTGGTCGTCCTTGTCTGTGTTTGGACATGACGTGGTTTCAGTGTAAACATTAATATTTGAATGTGAATTTTAACTTACAAGTTGTCGGGGACAGAATATCTGATCCGATCATTCGTCGGACAGTAGTTGCTCGGAAATCCAAAATGAGTTCGAAGGATGGTCTATTCAGCTACCAGACGCTTGTACATGCCGTTGCGGGGGCAGCAGTAAGTGTAATTGTGACAGGGTGTAAACAGTTTTACTTAATTGAAGGTTATATTACGAGTGAACGCCACCTTGCGTATGAGAGGCCTTTCTGCTGTGAGGAAAGTGATGACCAAGTTCTGCATTTTTTTGGATATTTGGATTTCGTCCTGAATTCTTAGAATTGAATTTGAAATGGTGGTTCTGATGAGGGGCAGATTTGGGCTGCTGGTGTATTATCTTTTTCGTAATGGTTACCTGCTTGAAACGGATTGTAGCAGAATTGACTTTAGCGGTTCTGATCATGATCTGTAAAAATTTTACTTCTTGTGGAACTCTCAGAAAAATGGAGACATCTAGGATCCCCGATAAGTTTGCAATACATATATAATCATGATAGGTTAGCAGCATCTTGAAATGGAGTTCTTATTTGTAACTTTTTGAGCAATGTTGGAATCCCTTATTAGTGTCTCACATCATTTCATTGTATGGTGCAAGACCCAAAATGTAATCTGCATTTATCCATAATTTCATGTTGCAGGGTAGTGTCGTTGCAATGACAGCGTTCTTTCCACTGGACACTGTTCGGTCACGATTGCAATGTACGTATTAAAGCATCATGATCAGGCATGAATTTGTATCTCTGAAAATTATGACATTGTTTTGTATAAGTACAATGAGGTGGTCTGTTGCCTATAGAAATTGTCATAAAAAATATTGTATAAACCATACTGAAGCAACAGAAGTGAGCCAGGTGTGGATGGTCAAGGTGACAATTCGGGGCTTCCTGCTCTCTGTCTCATTTTGTTACTGTTATTGTAAGTAAGTAAACCCCAGTTTCAGCGATAGGTTATAAGGGTTTACCACTTTTAAAATATTTCTAACTCTTCCTTTACACAGGTGGTACTGGTTTATGTTCAGTAACTGTAAATGAAACTCAATTCTAGTTGCAGGTATGCATGGTTAGTGTATTATAAAGTTCACATTATTGCATATTCTTTGTTGTTCTGTTTGTTTCAGTGGAAGAAAACAGAGAAGCAAAGAACACATATAGTATGCTTGTTGAGCTGGCAAGAGAAGAGGGATTGTAAGTGTTTGGGATTTAAGACTTTGTGTTTGGATACATTAGGTTAGTAAATAGTTGCTAATTTCATGTTGCATTTCTAAAGCCTCCCTGTTTTTGTTTAATCCTTCTGATTCTAAAATGAACCCCTGAATAGAGTATGTACCATAAGGAAATATGTACAGGCACATATTTCAGACATTTACCAAGAGCTGGCAGAAACTTATCAGATCCAGAGTAAGTTACCATAGGAGCAGGTGCTGTGCATGTAAAATATTACAAAGTAGAGACTTGTCCAGTACTATGCCGTATGGTGCAACTGAGCATCAGAAGTATACTGTGTCGATCCAGCATAATGAAGTTGTTTCCAAAACAGTTTGTACAGATTATACTGAAACCACAGAAAGACTTGAGCCAGAAGTGGATGGTGGATTATGTGGAGCGGTTTGATCCGTGGGACATCAGTCTGTCATCTCAGTATAGTGAAATATTTTCATTGACTGAAGCATGATATTATAACATCCAAGTTCATAGCTGTAGTGATATGTGGTTTGTGTGCAGAAGGAACTTCCCATATGCAAGCTTTGAGTTTGCCACAGCAGTGTTTCTGAGAATTCAGGTCTTCTCGGATCTGACACAATGTTTCCAAGTTTGTAGCGCCTCATCTTCCAAGGTAAGCAGTCCAAGAAAAAGACTTCTTTCTTGCGCAATGAAGGCACTACGATGATTTGAAACATCAGGAGCTACACACCCAGAAACACAGCCTCACATCCTAGAAGACCTGAATCCACAACTTCTAAATATGTCTAGGTCACACTAGGTGTGCATAATTGTGCATGTGGTTCTTGCTTTTTTGTCATGTGAAAAGTGCCCTGCTTGTCTCATCATCTTGACCTAATCATTAAAGGCAGACTGTGGTACAGATGAACCAACCTGTGAGCAGTGCTTTGTGTTCACAGCCCCACTTTATACCGGGGCATGGTACCTGTCCTGGAGAGTTTGTGTGCTTCCAACTTTGTGTATTTCTACACATTTCACGGGCTAAAGGAACTTCGTGCAGCATCTGCTGATCAGAATGCTGGCAGGGACCTTCTCTTGGCATCAGTAGCAGGTGCGTTGTCATGTTGGTGATAAAATTTGATGAGAATAATTATGAACATAACCAAACAGATGGTATTTTTCCTGTTGTATGCACTACATATGTTAGTTCTTGTTTCACACCCCTGCTGCATTCTGAAAAAGTGGGCATAAATCAGAGGGTCATAAGTTAGAAATTGTATTCCCATTAAAAAAAGGCTTAAATAAATGCAAATAAACCAGCCAATGGTATTAAATCGAAAATGAGAAAGTGGAAATTAAGAAGTGTAAATTGGCAAGGGGCATTGAAGCAGAAAGGCATGAAACAAAGGGGCATAAAGCAAGGCCATAATGTATTTAAAATGGCATTGTTAAGTAACTTAAGAATGGACCAGTCTTTCTTGTATTCTGCTTGCAGGTATTGTGAATGTGTTCACAACCACTCCTCTCTGGGTTGTGAATACACGCCTAAAGATGAAAGGACTTGGTTCCAGAGCTGGACGTGGGTCGGCAGAACATGTGGCCAATCAGTACAGTGGCCTGATAGGTATGACAGTAGCAGGCGACATCATTTAGTTTCATGTTATGCACAGGTTATCAGCAGAAGGGGTGGGGGTGTGCAGGAGTTACGTGTATGTGTCATCGAAGGGGTTGTTTCTTGTCATTATAATAAGAAGAAATTAAAATTCCTTTAAATAGATGGTCAGATACGAATAATGTAATATGTATAACCTATTTTAATATATCTTCCACACAAAATATAGCCCAGTGAGATTATCATTTGCATTCTCTGTTAACTTCTGAATCGACTGACTTTTATGAAATTTGGGATGAGCAGTATGCTATCAGAAGCTGTCCCAGTTTTTTATCTCCCTATACATAATGCATTTTGTTTGTGAGTGAGTGAGTCACATCCCGGTTTCTGTGGTTACAGTAGGGCTTGGGTTGTGACTGAGACATACTTGGTTGTAATATAGCTTGGTTTGTTTGTGATATCATAAGCTCAGGTTTTATAGAAACACAACAGAGGGGATTAGTGCATGAATATTATGTTGTCATGTGAGGGGGTCAAATAACATTGTAAAGGTAAAGCAGTCCCATTACAGGCCTGGACAGGCCCTGAGGGTTCCAGGAGGTTGAGGCTTCCAGATTTCTGGACAGTCGGCCCATGAAGGTGGTAAGGTTGTCAGCCATATGCACCGGCCGTGTTTACCCCCCAGGAAATATTCCTGGTACTCATTTCTGTTAGGGGCTGAGTCGACTCCAGGGCCATAGTGCGACCGACAGGATTATGCCAACGAAAAAATTCACTGACATCATCGGGAATCGAACTCACGACCTGCCGGTTTGTAGAGCAGTGCCTCAACCGACCGCACCACCGCGGTCCCCCAAATAACATTGTATATACACAAATTGTTAAGGTGGGAGCAACACTACCATCAGTTAATACATGTGCTTAAATCACATATGGCACTAGACATTGAAAACAATGTTCAACTTCTGTTGAGGTAATTTTTTAATGGAATATAAAACAGTAATATGACAACAGTATGGAATTCCGTATTTAGCTTCCACCATGATGGTAATGTGTAATGCAGCACTGGAGCTAGGGATTTGAAATTTGGTACGGAGGTAGGTTAGAAACATACCTGCACACTGATAAAATATTGTTTGTAACTTAGCTGTTACAAACACAGTGACATTGCGGAACTTTTGAGTTTGTATCAGGCAAATGTACATAGACCAGGTGCGTTCTTGGGTAGTAATAATATGAATTAATAAGTGATGATAATGATGACAGCTGTAACACATTTACAATTGCAAGGACAACTGGGGAGACTGGTGTAGGTGTGATACTGTAGGCTTATATCTGAGAGCTCCTGCTGTTAAATCTTGGGACACGTGGTGGCGCAGTTGGTTGGGGCACTGTGCTGCAAGCTGGAAAGTCACGGTTAGATTCTGAATGGGGTCATTGAGATTTTTCATTGACGTAATTCTTCTGGCTGCACTTTGGCCGTGGGGTCGACTAAGCCTGTAATAGAAATGAGTACCAGGGCTATTTCCTGGGAGTAAATGTGGCCACTGCGTAGGGCAGACAACCTTACCACCTTCATGTGCCGATTGTCTGGAAATTCTGTCCAGGCCTGAAATGGGAAAACGTTACTGTTGAATCTTGACCAGGACATTGGCTGTCCAGAGATTTTTCTGTGGTTTTCCCAATTCCTTGATGTAGGCGTTGGGATGGTACCTTAATTAGACCTTGACTGTAAAAAATATGACCAGTGTTTTGTCTGTTGTTTGCGGTCAGGCTTTTTAGAAACACGGCATTTCAGAGACTGCATCTATGTCTTCAGGTGGAGCTCTCACTGTGTTAGGCCTGTTCTGAAGAGTTAGTCCATCACTAGACATAGCTGTTCCTAACAGGCCCAACACAGTAGGATCTCAACCTTTTGCCCCCAAACTTGAATCTAGAGATAGATACAGTCTCTGAAACACTGTGTATCTGTTAATCGTAGACAATGGACAGTGAGGAAAATGTCTGTTTCATTACAATATACCATGATCAGAATCCTGTAAAGTGGTTTTAGCCCTTGACTGCTTCCTTCCAGATCCTTTCTGATTGATATCCATCAGTAATCATACCATCCATTGTTCTATAGTCTGATATACTAACTGTTGTAAAATAAACTGAAAGAAAATTTACAGAAAAGATGAATTTCAAGTAATGTAATTATTTATCATTTATATAGTCTTTTGATAGAGCTGCAAGCACTTAAAAAATTAAGCAGTGTTAAGTTCTTAATCACAGTTTATTCTGGATTTAAATTATTTAAGAATCCAGGCCTCCATAAGTTAAAATTGTCAAAGGGTACAACAGATAACAACTGGCAAGGGATGTTGGATATATTGTTTATTATTGTATTTTTGAAGGTGGACTGGTGAAGATAGCACAGCAAGAGGGTGTGACCAGCCTGTGGAATGGCACGATACCGTCTCTTATTCTAGTGTCAAATCCAGCGATACAGTTCATGACATATGAGGCCATTAAGAGAAGACTGCATGCTATCTGTGACAAGCAGCACCTGTCTGGACTGGTTTATTTCTGTGTGGGAGCTGTGGCGAAGGCTGTGGCCACGGTGCTAACCTACCCTCTGCAGCTAGTTCAAACAAAACTGAGGGTAAGAAACCACCACCCTTGTGTCAGTATCCACAGCGGACCCAGTTACAAAAGTACTAGCCTGAAAGTCCCTCACCACTTACTTCCCCCAATGCTGAGTTTAAGAATGAATGGAGCAATACCTCTGCTTCGACCTGTGCCTTCATGGCATGCACTGGGACACATTATGTCTTTCTGTTATGCAAAACAAGAACACGTGCACCACATGTAACAGTTGGGCGGTTAACAGCTGTGCCTTGTATTTGAAAGGTCATGGGTTCTAATCTTGGCATGGAGGCCAAGTATCCTGGTGCACTCTTCTGTGGTTTTCCTTATGTCTTGTAGGTAAATGCCGGGACACTGAGTTGTATGTTGTACATTCATTTGGGCCGTGACTGCTTCCTGCCAGTTCCCTTCCAGTTCATGATTTAGTAGCCACTGGACCATGCATTGCTGTATAGCTGCACCTACTGTCAGCACCACAATTCAAATCCAGAATTTCAACAGGCTTCGCCACTTCATGTGAAACTGTTAGAAGTTAATAAAATTGTAAATTGGCCTGACTGTAGAAAGAAGTTGAAGAAGGCTTTTTCCCCCATATCATGTAGTATCCCTCCTTCCCCCCCTCCTCCTCCCTCTGTCCCATGCTTTCCTTCTCTCTCTCTCTCTCTCTCTCTCTCCCCCCGCCCACCTTAACACACACACACACACACACCCATTTCTCCCTTCAAATAATGAATAATATTCATGTAGTTATGTCAGATGTTGGACAATATGTGTGTTGTATATCAAAGTTCATAGTTCTGCTGAATATGTAGCCTGATGCCAGTCATAACAATTTAAACACATTTTTATTTTCAGCATGGACACAATTACAGCGATCTTCCTCAGAATGCTGGCACAGTTGAACTGACACTGTACATTCTCAAGTAAGTCAGGCTAAAGCTTCAGGCAGCTTTTACTGAATTATACCAAGTTTTGGATTTTTATATTTTGACTTTTGAAACTGAGTAGATGAAGACGGAGAGCATATTTTTCCACAATATCCATAACCACATACCAGACTGCAAAGTGTCACTGCTGCCAAAAAAACTACAATGGCGACCATCACCACTGGCAAACAGAAAATCTCAGCTGTTCCTAAACTAGATGGTAAATTAGGATTGTTAAATGTAAGGATAGAGAGCCAAATAAAAAGAACAGTGACAGTCAGCAGCTGTCTGAATCTTGTTAAAAGATACAGAAATGTACCCACCCTACTGTCTGTGAATAACAGGTAGTATTAAAATCCCAGAGACAATAAAAAGTATTACAGGAGACTGTTAAAGCCAGATATGGGATGGTTGCCTGTAACAAGGCTTATTTGATATTGCCACAGAAGGGATTAAGATGACGGTCTACAGAGACGTGACACTCATATAGTTTGGTCCGTGATATTGTATTCTGCAGGACAGTAGTGTTAGTGTTTTGTGAAATCTGAGATGTGTTCTGTCAGACAGAATCTGTCTTAATTTTTTATATTGGCATTCACAGAGCTTAAAAGTGTGCTTGTGTTACAGGAAGTATGGTATTATGGGACTGTACAAAGGAATGGAAGCCAAACTCTTACAGACTGTCCTGACAGCAGCACTGATGTTTGCAGCATATGAGAAAATAGCAAATTTCGTATTTAAACTTTTGCTGAATCATCAGAAACTTTCATCAAAGCTGAAATAGATTTAAATTAGTTTCATGATTTTTATTACAGTATCGCAATCAGGCCAAGATTAGGAAGAGATGGCTTCTTAGTAAGCCACTGTCATTGTTATTGCAGAATTATTCATCATACAGAAATATTTAATATGTATTTGGTAAGTCCATTTGAAGAATCATATGAACAAAATTATAATTTGACCTGTTGTTTTTTACAAGCAGAAATTTTGTCTGTAACAGTGAGAGAAAAACATAAAAATAGTTTGTGAACAGGGTGCTGAGGGGAATATTTGGACGTAATAGGGAGAAAGTGATAGGAGAATGGAGAAAACTGTAGTGAGGAGCTTTGTGATTGCTAGTCCATGCAGTGTACTTTTAGGTTGATCAAATGAAGGTAGACGATATGGACAGGGCACATGGCATGCATAAGGGAGAAGAGAAATATGTGCATGGTTTTGGTAGGAAAATTTGAAAGAAATGAACCACTTGGAAGACCTCAACATCGATGGGAGGTTTATCTGGATATAGATTGTAAAGAAATACATTGGGAGCATATTTCATTCATCTGAATAAGTGCAGGGACTATTCATGGGCTGTTGTGAACATGGTAATGAACTTCTGAGTTACAAAAGACATTACTAATCCAGTGATAATTAATACCATTAATTAGTGGTCCACATAGATTTGCCCGTGTATTTGTGTTTAACTGTTCGTTGGACAACCACGTTTCGTAAGGGGTGTTGACAGATTTGTAATTTCACAGTATGAGTAATGACATTGCACAAAAGTTTTGTGTTTTGTCTGGAACATTACCTCTATAATTGAAACATTTGTGAGTAGGCAAAGAACATTCTTTTCTTTTGGGCAGAATCACATAGATGGAAGAGTCCACTTGGTGGAATAATGCACAGACAAGTAAAGGGGGTCAGTGTTATGTGGCCTTAGGGAGAACAAGCTTTTCTCATATTCATTATACCACACTTATGGGACAGGACTAGTCCTGCCCCTGCCATGCTATTGCTTCCCTTTATCTTTTTCCCTTCCATAGAAATGTCATGACATGCACTGTGCAGTCACTGTAGATACAATTCCCTCATGTACGCAGACATTACGCATGTATTTCTGATAGAAGCTTGATGATCTGGTATTCAGCATCTGTTGGCAAATTTTATTCAGTAAGTTTGCTGTGGTGAAGAGAACAATACATTTTTGTGTATCTGTGTTATTGTGTTATTAGTATATTTGTGATAAGGGGGATGGGGGGTGGTGCATTTATAGCTCATCTTTTGTAATTACCATCCTGTAATTACCTAAGTTTGATCCCAGCCCAGTCCAGCATGGGAGTTACAGTAGGCAACTTGGCACTGGGACAGATTTTTCTGCAATTACTTGGGTTTACGCCTGTCAGTATGATTTCACCCATGCTCCATGTTCATTCATTCATGTGTCATTGGCACTATTGTAATCTTGTCATTATGTCATTAAATTAAAACACTTTTTTTTTTAAAAAAAAAAGGGTGAGGATGAGGGAATTTTGCAGCTAGTGGTAACTCTTAAATGTTTTTATTTATATTTTATGGGCAAAGCCATGAGGTGTGTGTTATTTAAATTAGTGTGTTGTGGCTGTGTGTTCACAAAAATTTGCTGCTTGTATTTTGTATGAGTACATACAAAATAAAATTGGATATTACTGTTGCTGTTAAAAGTGTGTCAAGTCAGTATGAAATGTTGGTGTTGTATCCATTTTTATTAATTTGCATGACCCATTTCTTAAAAGTGATCAGCACCATAACACACTTCCTTCATCCAGCTGATGTTTGTGTTTCTGTTGTTCAAGCAATTCTCTTCATATGGGACCCAGAGATTTATTGCCATCATCACCAAAGACAGCCTCTGGATCCATTCCTGAACCAGTTGTACACACTTCACATCCTCAAATCCGATTTCTGTGACATTGGTTATGTAATTAATATGTATTATCACAAATAAAAGCTGTGTATGCAGTATGCATGTTCTCAGATGTGCACACAGAATTTTTCCTTGGGGGTGCTGACCTTGAGGCTGTATATAATTAATGTTTGATTTTAAATACAGTATTGTGTTACAAAAATCATGTCATAAGTATAATATAACACTGTCTGCAACTGTATTTATATACATTTGAATGTAACTACATGTTCTGTGACTCAGTCACAGTGTCCTAGCTTCTTATTTTTTTAATTTCATTAATGTCTTTTTGAAAATTCTAATGTACTAATCATCAGCCAATTTCAGTGGCCAATTTCGGCTGAAGAGGAAGTCACATAAAAAGTTCTGATATCACACCTACAAAATCCTGTGTTTTTTTAAATTTTGGTTTTCGGGTGGGGGTTGTGGCCCCCCTCCCCTCCTGTTGCGTGCACCTCTGCAGGTCCTTATCCTCAATTTAATCACTAAGAATTCGAAACTTTGTTGTGATTCAGTGATCCCTTGTGTCAGTGCTTAGAACTGCATCAAACCACAGGTGCTATCTACCTTGCAACAGCATTGGCTAACAATCATGTTTGCAGGTGTGTCACTTGTATGTTTTTTGCCACTACACATTTTGGTATATATTGTGACCACTGGAAACTTGCAGCTGTCTGCTTGGATGTCACGTGCAGCTAGGAATATTTCATTTGAGACAGTAGTCTTAGGTAGGGGACCAAATTTAGAAGCTGGTATAGACTGTTAGGAGCCAAACCATTTAGTTGAAAAATCTGTGAAGAACTTTGTTATGCTTACTTATGCTGGCATATTTCATATAAATCTTATGATTTGGGGATTACAAATTGTTGTCATGAAGCATTAGTGTCCTTTTTTTTTTTTTTAAACAACCATGTCACATTTAAAATTATCCATGTTCCATGTCAACCAAGTCATAATTTTGGAATGTGCTTTCAGTGTTCAAAGTGATTCATATGTTATAGTAGAACAAGTATTTTTCAAAGCTGCGTCAGTTCAGTTCGTATAATAACTAGGCTATTGACTTGATGACTGGGGATGGCGACTTTTTGTTCTTCAACATCCAGACTGGCTGTGAGGCCCAGCCAGGGCATGAGGCTGACCATTCAACTCCACCTAGACAGATGCCACAGAAATATATTCTCAATAGAGGAGAAACCAGTACTCAAGACTTCCACTCTCTTCCTGTTGTTGTGTTTCTAAACTCCCTGTGGCATGTGTCAACAAGCCCAAAGGAATTCTTACTGGCAGATTTTATCATATTTGATAACTACTAATATTCCTGTAAGAGAATGTTTGGATGACTTGCAGTGACTATCATGAAGGGGTAAGTGTACCAGGTCAAGGAAGAAATAATGACATTTAATTTGTAAAACTTCCTCATATGGACTCAGTGTAATGCTGAAATTTACATGTGGAGCTGTTCTTCAGTTTCTCCGCTTTCATTACCTGGTTGGTACGTAAACTCAAGGGCACATTTTGGACAGCATTTATTATAAATGAATTCCCTTGTAAATGATCTCCGTGTTGGTGACCTATAGAGGCCGAAACTTGTGGGAGGAGCATCAGAAAATAACAATTATTTATGGCTACACGTGTAATTATTCGGATTAAATATTGTATAGAAATTATGAACGTTAAGGAAATCGCAATATTTATTGAAATTCCTTATAGTAAGCTCAGGAATTTGAAATTCGTGCCTCCCAATTTGCCATTCCTCCGACTTTGCTGCTCGGGGCGGCCGCACCACTCGACCCCCCCCCCCCCCCCCCACTATCGGTGCCCTTGAACAACAGTAATAATCATTATTCACAGTGACAGGAATACTTGCGATAGAGGATCCGTGCTCATGGCCTGTTTCAGATAATCCGTGCTCGTCACAGAGACATCTGCACGGCAATGTATAAACTAATACACACACACAAAACTCTACCCATGATAACTCACTACATGGAGCAGACGCCTTCTTGAGAGGCTAACAGTTTCTCAGCTAGTCAAGAAATTCCCCGCATGTTATGGAACCCGGAAGTTCATTACCGCATTCACAATAACCCGCCACCTGTCCCTATCCTGAGCTAGCTCAATCCAGTCCATGCCCCCCCTCACACTTCTTGAAGATCCATTTTAATATTATCCTCCCATCTACACCTCGTCTCCCAAGTGGTCGCCTTCCCTCTCAGGTCTCCCTACCAAAATCCTGTATGCACCTCTCTTGTCCCCATACGTGCTACATGCCCCGCCCATCTCATTCTTCTCGCTCTACGCTTGATAAAACTAACACAAATTGCGTACGCTACTCGTTTTGCTTTTGTTTTTCATATTTCGTTCCATTATCGGCACCATTCCATGGCGCGAGTTTCAGGAAGTTGGTGTTGGAAAAACAGCGAGTTTTAGCTAACACTGTTGAGAACTTCAGGGAGAGCTAACTAAGTCAAATTTATTGGCGGAACAGACTGAGGTATGTATATTGGCGGAACAGACTGAGGTATGTATATTGCCGGAACAGACTGAGGTATGTATATTGGCGGAACAGACTGAGCTATGTATATTTTCTATGGCCAAGCTAGATTTTTCGGCCCCCGGGGCAAGTAATCACAATGGCCGCCCTCACGTAAATTACGAACTTTAGGAAAATCACATTTATTGGATTTGCTTATATTCGGCTAAGTAACTTAATATCTGTAACGTGCTGAATATCAATTTTCTCATTTAAAAGTTCATTCCGCCGCCCAATTTGCCGCCCCTTTGACTCTACTGCCCAGGGAGCGGCAGCACCACTCGCCCCCCCCCCCCAGCTATGGCCCCTACAAGCCGGAAGGTCGCGTGTTCGATTCCCGATGGTGTCATTGGAATTTTTCATTGACGTAACCCTTCCGGCTGTACTATGGCCCTGGGGTCGACTCAGCCCCTAACAGCAATGAGTACCAGGAATATTGCCTGAGAGGTAAAGGCGGCCGGTGCGTAGGGCTGACAATCTTGCCACCTTCATGTGCCGATTGTCCTGAAATCTGGGAGCCTCAACCTTAGGGGCCCTCAGGGCCTTTCCAGGCCTGTACAGGGATTTCTTGCTTTAATCCGTCATATTTAGATGCGTGGTATAGTACGTACTTCGGCAAGAGTAATGACTATTACGCAATATCTAATCTGGCGTATTACAGAACCTTACTTGTGCTAGTCGCAGGTGAATCAAAATGTTGGAATGTCGATGAATTTTCGACCCTATGCTTGGCAAGCTTATTTGAACCAGCTTTCTGGAATATTTGGTTGTGAATAAATGGTTATTCGGGTTTAGGTTCATTTCTTTGGTCCTAATCTTTGTTTACGTAATGTAGCCAACACATCGATTGTGTACCAGGACTGTCAAGGATGGAAATATGAAAGTGGTTGCGGCTTGTTTTGTCAGATACTCTATCTATTTGCTTGGAGACGCTGAGCAGAACTGTCTACTATAGCTATTTCTCCCCCTTGACCTCCCTGATTCGGCAAGATAAAAGTATATTCCGATTGGGCAAAGATATTTTCACTGGGGGAGGGGGGGGGTGCTGACCTTCACGCTATATATAATTTATGTTTGATTTTAAAAATTGTGTTATAGAAATCATGTCGTAAGTATAACTTAACACTGTTTGCAACTGCATTTTTATACATACGAATATAACTACATGTTCCATGATTCAGTCACAGTGTCCTATCTTCTTACTCTTTTAATTCTGGTTCTTTGTTTTTGAAAATCCCAATAATCTAGTCATCAGCTGATTTCAGTGGCTGCTTTCGGCTGAAAGGTTAATTAGGTAAAACTACTGATTTCATAATATCTACAAAATCTGTGTTCTTGAAATTTCGGTTTTTGGGGTTTGGGAGGGGCGCGGGGGGGTGGGAGGCTGCAGCTCGAGAACTCCACCACTTGTGTGCGCCCCTGACGTGTACAAAATATTGTGTTGAATGGGTCTCCCATACTTCGCTATTTTTTGTTTAATTTTGCATATTCCCTTAAGGATAGTCAAGTTCTGATACATATTCCTTCCATTCTCTTATTCCAGTCACGTCTCCATGTTTTAATAATGTATTGTACGGCTGGTTTAAAGAGTGGCAAAACTTTTTTTTTTTTTTTGGCGAGCGGGGCGAGTAGTCAAAATGGTCGCCCCAAACAGAAATTATGAACTTAAAAATCATAATTATTTGTTGAACTTCCTGTTATTTTTATCAATGTTTTGATATTTTCTGAAGACAGAAAACCTAATTTCTTTCATTTAAAGTATTCATTTTGCTGTCCCTTGGACTCTGCTGCCTGGGGCGGCTGCACCACTCGCCCCTCCTTCACCAACTACGCCCCTGGGTGTAACGGATGGTTTGCACAAACCTATTTCTAATTCAGTTACCTTAAATTCGAAAAGTAGAACTACTTCAGCGTCGTGTTTTATCTGGTGTTAGCAGTTGTATGAATAGCCATGCAGTTTTGCTAGAGAACTGCCATTTTATTTATCCCTGTCACTGAAATATCGTTGGTATTGGTCCTTCGAATTCCTCTGTGTTTCGCATGTACTCAGATGTATGAATTCAAGGGGAGCGGTAATTCGTTATTTTATTTTATGCGATATTACAACTTTTATGAACACACTGTGGCCGTACTACGTCGACAGTACTCACTGCTTCGTCAGGGGGGTGTGCGTGCAGTGTACTCCGTCCACATGCGGTGAAGGCACAGTCTATAGACAACAAGCGGCGAGTGCAGACGTTAAGTTGGAGGTCTTGAAAGAATGGGGCTGCTGTGAAAGTAAGCATGAAACATTTGTTATAATTGCTTTTAATACAAGATTACTAAGTAGTTGTGGAGTAGAATCTTCTTAAAATCTCACAGCTGTTAAGCTAGTCAAATTCCCCACATTTAATGGAAGGCGACTGTTCATTACCGTTCTCAAAACAGCTCATCGCCAGTCCTTATCCTCACCCATACAAGTGCGTATTACACCTTACAATTCTGTTACTTTAAGATTCATTTTGATATTTCCTCATTTACGCCTAGGCATTCCAAATGGTCCCTCATCTTGCGTTTTCGTAACCAAAATTTGTATGCTTTTCTCTCAGTTCGTGCTACATACCTCGCCAGTTTAATCCTCCTCGATTTTATCATACCAATAATATGTGACGAGGATTATAAATCGTGAACTTCTTTATTATGAAGTTTTTCATTTTTTAAAATTCTTTCCCTCCTAAGTGGAAACATATTTTCTGAGCATCCTGTTTTCAGGCGCCCTCCCTATTCTTCCTTTAACGTGAGAAATCAAGTTTAATGGGAGATTACTGAGGCTTCAACTTTGCTTTAATCTGAAAGCTTCATATTGCTAGATAGATGTTCGGAACAGCGACAATGCCTGGATTGTGACATCATGCACGGCGTCACATCTCAAAAGCCTATAATATTTCTGTTAATCTTACATGAAAACTTTCCTTCAGATAAATTCAGTTAGAGATTAGTGAAAATAAAGTTTTAGTTCCCTCCCCCATCCAAGTTCACGGACTCCTGGTATCCGTCCATGGACCCCAGGTTAAAAACGGATGTGTTAGACAATAGACTAATTATTTATATGTCCTACGCCGATCGAGCCATGTGTAATGTTCCATGTAACACGAAAAATTGCTGGGTGCGATTTATGCATTTCGTGGCATTCAAGCGCGATTAACGTACCTGGTAGGTCTGGAAATAATCACGTTCATAGCAAGAGAAATAAAATTCCGTCAAATTTTATTACTCTTGTTGTCGTATCTAACACAATACTACGACAAACCTAAAAAAAAATTTGCACTGGCTTGGGCGTGGTGGCGCAGGTAATTTTCGGTTTCGGACCTGCTTCAAGAGATACAAATTAAAACTTGTATTGGGCATTTACAGCCTTCATGTTCCATACTTTTCTCGAAAAAAGAAAAAAGGTGGTAATTTTGTGTTCATCTTGCACTCGCGACGCAGAAATTTAATGCTAGCATAGAGAGTAGTGACGTCACTTGTATGTTGCGAATTGACAAGCGGGGTACGACGGCACTGCGCGTTCACTTAATATGCTGCGTTCAGAAGTTGCTGCAAGAATGACGTAGAGAATTGGGCTCGGTGGGGCTCAGCAGACCCACCAAGTCTGAGGTTCTTTGGGCGTCTCGTGGCTGTCGCTCTCCAGAAACAGATGGAGATAGCACGTTAGATTTTTCGCGCCATGTTGATGTCCCATTTCACGAACGCGAATGTAATATCAAGTGTTCCTAGAGCATCGTTAAAGAATTCATTCACAGTTTATTGGCACTTAGAGAAACAACAAAATAAGTATGTGTTATTCACATGATAGGCACAGCAAGTTGTAAATAGATGGGGTTTCGTTCGTGTTTGAATAAATATTGTCGGTTTTCGGTGGGGTAAATGTAACATAAAAGTTAACCTCTTAAGTCGGGTGTGCTGAAATTGTAAAATTTCTGACCGTTCACATCTCTGAATGGGGGGACTTCTATAATGGCATGTTAATGTATTCAACCAATCAATGGTTTAATACACATTATTACAATATGATTTAAGATCCTGTTGACTTTCAATAACTGTACTTGCTGTAAAACCAGGAAACAAAGATTATATTTTTATAAACATTTAAAACCACCTAGTGTGAGCCGTAACCGTCTAGTCCACAGCGTCTAAACCTATTTATGCCTGTGTTTTCTAAGGTGTCTGTTCCTCGCAGGTTTTAAGATTTTTACAAATGTCCGTTACCTTCTTTCGTGCTGTATGCCCCGCCCAACTGCTTCCTTGTTTTGAATGTCCTGATTATGTTGGGCGAAGAGTGAATTTTTTAACATATGAGCCACCTCCTTGTACACCTTTCGTCATCATCATCTTACTTCAGCTGTCTTAGTCCCAACTGTTTGGATCATAACCTGTTCTAAACCGCACTCAAAATATCTTCTGTCAGCAAACAGCAAAGAGCTGTTATGAAGAAAAATGTACCCCAAAGGAGAATATATTCTGCTTTTCATAATCTGACACTGGTTTATATAGAGTCCTTATCTTATGGTGTTAAAATACATCTACAGCAACAAAAATGATGAAAGGTTTATGATTGTCCCATATTAGATGTGAAAGGTGTGCACTCAGAATTTTTTATTCGTTGGGGGGGGGGGGCCCGCTCAATGTTTTGTAAAGGAGCACGCAGATAATCTTATCAGGCAGATGTGCTTGAAGCATTACCTTTCATTTCCCTGATGATTCAAATGATCTTGACATTTTATTTTTCACCCATTCTCGATACTTAGTCTCAGAGGTGTGAGGATGGTGTCTTAAGACACTCTATTTCTTAATGAATTTACTATCAGAAGAACAATAAAATCAGATCTCTTGTACCTAGGTCTTATATGTGACACTCATAAAAACTGTTCCTAATGGTGAGTGTGTATTAAAATTAAATTCATCTGGATGCAAGTAGTAACGTAACCAACTGAATTTTGTGTTTCAGGGTTCCTGCTCTGGCAGTAAACCACTGGAGCTCCGACTGGGCAGATGATGGATGCAAGTTGTTCGAGATGCTGGACAGCTAAAAAGTAATAGAAGACCAGTATTACATGTCAATAGATAAGGACATATGCTTTAATGTGCTAGGCTTAGCATTCTTTTAATAGTGTGCTGAGGTTTGGAAGCTTTCAGTACTGCAAAAGTTAGGGTGGCTGAACTAGAGTGCTGATATCAGGATGATTACATTCGTGCTGCTGTTAGGATGACTGCACTACAGTGTCTAAGTTTCAACATGTGCCCTAGAGAGCCAATGTTAGGATGACTGCACTAGAGTGTTGGAAGTTAAAATGTATTCACTAGTGTGCCGAAGTTAGGTTTAGTGCACTAGCGTGCTGATATTAAAATTATTGCACTAGAGTGCTGAGTAATAATGTGTGCACTAGTGTGCTGAAGTTAGGTTTAGTGCACTAGGGTGCTGATATTAGAATTATTGCACTAGAGTGCTGAGTAATAATGTGTGCACTAGTGTTCCAAAATTAGGTTCAGTGCACTAGGGTGCTGAAGTTATAATGTATGCTCTTGTGTTCCCAAGTTGGGATTGCACTAGAGTGTGAAAGTCAGGGCGTGTGCACTACAGTGCTAGATTTTTCATACTAATACATAATAATGTAGCACAGTTAATTTTTTTGACACACAAGTCTTCATTCCCGAACATACTATATACTGTTACACCTCAAAGGATAGAAGTACTGTATTTATAACCAAATTTGCAGATATACTCATGATAAATGCATTGTGCCTGAATTCCTTTCTTCCCTCATTTATACAGTTCTTAGATAAATGTCACAGAAGGCCAAGTCACTGTTGCCAACATAACATGCAAAGACTAGAAGTATGTACACTTACATGTTTCTGCGAGCTTGTTATGTTTAGCTTGGGTTGTGTGTTAACAAATGTATGCCTATGTTTATGTGTGTGTGTGTGTGTGTGTGTGTGTGAGTTTGTGCGCGCGCACACGAATGTGTGTGTTGTGTTAACTAAAGTAGTCTTCTGTTTGTGCATGGGAACCACAGGGAGGCTTGTGTTTGTGTGTATTAACCAAACATGGATTTGTGTTTTTGTGTATTAACCAAAGGCAGGATTGTGTTTTTGTGTCTATTGAACCAAGTAGGCTTGGGCATAAGCATATGCATGTTAAAAAAATGTAGTCTTGGGTTTGTGTGTTACATTGGCAACAGTCATGTCACTTATTTTTACTATATATTCAGAACATATTTGCAAGTTATTTTCCGCTACAAAAGAAATATTGCTTTCATCCTTGAGAGTATTCATGCATAAACAACTGCAAACATTTGGTGAAATGTACTAGAAAAATAATGTGCCTACACTAATATATCTTAGTTACATTAGGGTTTTTGCATTGGAGTGCCCAAGACAGAATGTGTGCACTAGCGAGCAATAAACTCTTTATGTTATACTTTCTAGGCAACTAGCTACCAAATTACACAAGTTTCCCTTACCTGTTTCTTACGTGTAAAGGGTAAGGCATTTTGCCACTGTACTTCTTAAGATTAAAAAAAACTTGTGGAATTTGATGTCATTGTGGCTAAATGCGATTGTATAATCAAACGAGTGAAGAAAATTGCAAAGTTTTAAATGTCCTAATAAGCTATTGCACAATTTTAAGTTTTTTATATATTTTATTTTAGAGGAACTGTTTGACACATTTTTAGGATGCATGAAATACAGATACATCATTGATGGGTGTGTCCATTGAGACATGTAGGTTTTACATTAATGCAAATTTCAAACCAGTGTGTTTTATGGCCTCATAATTATGTGGGAACATCCCCACAAATGCAAAACGGCCCTTTCCGCGCAGTACAGCGGTACTCGGTCTCCCCACCACTGCAACAAGCTCTTCACGCCAGCCAATCCCAGACGGGCAGCCCAGCGACGGCCAGGTATAAAAGGCTACATTTCCAGCCAAAAGTTGTGCATTCCAGTATTCCGGATCCAGCGTTCAATATCAAGACTCAACGTGCTACGAGCCTCCACGATCGGCTCCCGAGCATCATCCGCCACTCGGCCCGTTAGCAGCATCTACAGCTCGCACCCTGCGGAACGCGCCGCAGTGTCTACCAGCACACGCTGCTCGGCACCACAGAGCTGTCCCAGGCTCTCCACCGCGCAGCCTGCTCCGCGCAACCGGCTGACACTGTACAGAACTCACTCTCACTGCACTGCTTCAGTGAGTCCGTTCTTCACAGGAGTAACTTTGTCGGACCTTACTAACGCGGCCCTTAGCCGCCACAATAGCAAAGGAGAAGCACTTGTAAATACGTCCGACACGGACAACTGTACATAACAATAACCTGTACATATCTACGAGAATAAAGACTGACGTTAATGTGTTTACTGTGGTTGTGATTTCACAGTAGCAGCATACAGTAACCCACATTATTGGTGACCCCGACGTGATCTGACGACAGACAAAATGACCGAACCAGCTGACGACTTACTGGGAGCTACACTATACCGAGTGGCTGTACGACTGCCACCCTTCTGGCCCGACCGCCCAGCCCTCTGGTTCGCGCAAGCTGAGGCGCAGTTTGATCTAGCAGGCATCACACGCCAGAGGACGAAATTCAACTACGTGGTGTCCCAGCTCCACCAACAGCACGCCGCCGAGGTGGAAGACATAATAACAGCCCCACCGGAGCACGAGCCATACGACCGGCTAAAAGCCGAGCTGGTACGCCGACTATCCACCTCACGCGAACAGCGCGGGAGGCAACTTCTGTCTCACGAGGAGATGGGAGACAGGAAGCCATCGCAGTTCCTCCGCCACTTAAAGAGACTCGCGCCAGACGTCCCAGACGACTTTTTGCGCACGATCTGGGCCAGCCGTCTCCCACAACACGTCCAGGCCATACTTGCGGGCCACACCGTGGGCAGACTGGACTCCTCTTCGCACCTAGCTGACAGGATTTGCGAGGTCGCGCCGCTGCCCACCACAGCTAGTGTCTCACCGCCCACTCCCGACAACGCCAGCGCATTGCTGGAACGTATTGAGGAGCTCTCCCGCCAGGTGGCCTCGTTACGTGCGACCCACGCACGCAGACGCCCCCGCTCGTCCTCCCGCTCGAGCGAATCTGATGTTTAGCATATTGTACGTCATATACTTAAAGTATGGGTGTTAATTTGTCACTGTCAGTGCTTCAATAATTACATTTACATAGGGTTTAATAATTTAATTTTACATTTTGATGACACACGTGTGATTAGTGACCATAACTATTAAATATAATTGTTCTAGCAGTTACTTTGATTTTTTAAATTTATTCAGTACCGTCTTGTGAATAATTTTACTTTTCACAATTAGTGGTATTTCAGCACCTGGATATTGTTATATTTACATGGTCTTAGTGTCTGATACAAAATTCATAACTGTTCATTCACTGATATTAATTTACTTGAAGGATGAGGTACTGAACTTTCTGCACTATAATTTAATGTTGTTTAAAGAACTTTTCATGAATAATAGAATTTTTAAATTACACTAAAAAGGTCTCTTTGAACATGTTATGTGTGAGAAATTTACTGAATTGAAGTTATTTTGACTCTGGTTTCTTGTATTGTGGTATTTTGTCTGGTCAAGTAAAGCTGAATAATACACATGCAGAGTTAAGACTAAAGTATTAGGTAATAAAATAATGTGAAAATAATTTAGTATCTACTATTATACTACAGTAGTCACAATGTTACAATTTCTTCCATTTTGCACCAGATTTAATTTAGTAGAATGAATTTGTTTAAACAAAATTATATACCATTCATAATCATTCTTTAAAAACTGAAGGAAATTCAATGAATTTAAACGGAATAAGGAGCACAGACATTGACATTACTGCAACAGAGTAGATATATTTGGAATAAAATGATAGGATGACCAGTACAGACCACAAAACAAGAAATGAAAATTGGAACAATTTAGTGCTGCCAGTTGTTTTGCAGGTGCACAACAAAAGTACAAAGAGATCCTTCGTGGGATAGTCCACAGCCCGATCGTCCTTCATGGGATAGTCCACAACCTGATCATCCTTCGTGGGATGGTTGAAAATATGGTGGCTCCAAGAATGCAACATAGACATAATTTCTCCAGCAACGCAACAGGCTTCAACTCCAGTTCACTACCAACATAAGACATCTAAGGACCTCATCGAACAGTAGGGTTGAGACGATTTTTGTGGGGTACCACAGAACCGTGGCCATGTAACCAACCATACCAGGCATGGATGGAGAATTCTGTAGAATGCTTGTATGTCTACTTCTGAGTATTGCTGCTAATGCCCTAGAATATTCGGAGGTTCCTCTTTTTGCTGCAGTGCTATTCATATAATATATCCTAATGTATCTTTAAATGAACTTTGCATCAGAAGGTTCATAACCATTAATTTGTGAAACAGAGAGACTGTTACTATCCCTGCAAACATTCTACCTCCATTGATTATGAGGCTGGAGTTTTCACCAACACTGATGTGGTTCAGAAACTCACTTACTGAACTGACACTCTGGTGGATGAAAATGACCCAATCTCCGTAGAAATGACAAACTACACTATGTTAATGGGCAGTTATTGCTTAAAAATCTTAATATTTCAAATTGTGAACTTTCAGAATTTTGACTGTAGTATTTTAAATCTTGTAACAAATTCACACACTGCACATTATCAGATTTAGCTGGTATGGAGCTACAAATGCCAGGCTGTGGTAGGCAAGTTGCAGCTATTCCAAACTCTGTTTTTTTTATCTGGTGTTTATTCTTTTTCAGGATTGTTATGTATTTCTATTGCAATGTTTTATTACTGTTGTGTTGGTGGCGGGATGTAGGGGTAGCTGCATCTTGTCTGACAGGGACCATAATGAGCAGACATAACCAAGAAACAGGACTCAGTGGAATGAAAATTTTTCTGAGACGGTTTTCTTAGGTTGTCTTGTTTGTGCTGGGCCCTGTCTGTGTGTTATTTTGTGCCAAGTGTTCTATTTAACTATGTTATTTTGGCCACATTTTATATTGACTGATCTTCCAAATTTCTTGGAAGAAAAATCTAACGTAAGGAACTTGCAGCTGTTCTCCATATTCAAAATTTCGCCCCTTACTGCTTTTGATTTTAGGTCACACACTGGGGGGGGGGGGGGGGGTGCGGGGGGGGTGGGAGAGGGTACCAGAATGGCTAGAGTAGCTGCGAGTTCTGTACAAGTTTCGATTGAAACACTTACACCAGATGGCTTCATAATGCTAGCTGGTGAATGACGACTGGTTAGGTGAAATACAGAACTTTTGAATTTTATTCCAAACCACATTGCTATTGATTCTCATAAGCATAAACTCAGTCTGCCTCATAGGCTGAAGCAATGAGCAGATCCTTTGCTACTGCTTCTTGGAGCAATCTCAAGAGTGGTATGGAATTGCTTCCTGAGTCTTGTATTTCGGATATGCATTCTGGAAATTGCAGAAATGCCATATCACCCCCTCCTTATCCTGTGCCTCAACGTGGCGAGGGGGTGAACAAAGAATTATGCATGTGTTCAGGCTATTCTGCAATGTACTGAAAGGTTCACAGACCCAAAGATGCAGTTGAATTTATGGAAGTGTGGAAGAATATGTCTATGTAATTTGAAGTTCAACTGCCTTCTGTCATAACACTTGTGGCAGTATGGCCAAATAAATAGTCAAATGCGAAATCTCATTAACTTTAATTAAGACAAAAATTCCACTGGGGGGCCTTGTTGTCTACATGAAACATTCTGGTTTGTTTGTGTGGCTTTTGTTGGCACATACGGTGTCATCTTGTGATCTTGTTTGTGGTTTTGCTGTATGGCTTCCTTAAGTGTGATACAGAAATATGAGAAGATCTGTGTCTTGTGGGATGTTTACCATGTCAACTGGTAATTTGTCAGAGATGTTTTAAATTATCATAGTGCCTTTATCTTCAGGGTCAAGCTGTCCAAAAATTGAAGATGATGGCATTACGATCTTTTGAAACATCTGTAACTACGTACTAGAGAACATGGCGCAGCATGTCAGAGGAGTTAAATCTTTAGCAGAACTGCCGCGAAAACTTTAACAGAAACATGGTTTAGAGACCTATATAGTGCAGATGGCTACTGCAGCGTGGAATATTCTCGGATATTTATAATGCGTGTATTAGAGTAGTAATATGTATAGTTTTTAGCTTATGTCCAGGTTTAACAAAAGCAGTGATGATGGTCTTTTGAAATTTGACCCCATGTAGTTTTGTAGATAACACGTTAGTATCATTTGTAGATCTTGTATCATAGATTAGTATCAATTCGTAGATAACTCATTGCAATCATATGCTCAGTTTCTATATTCTGAAACTTTGGTGTCTTTCTGCTAAACTACACTTCACACTGCAGAAGATCACAATTTTAACAGTTCATTTCTGTGGCAAACTTAATGCTCAGCAATTGGTCTTTTGCTGACTAATAAGATGGTACATTAACATGGACACTGAAAAGGATTGCTCATGTAAAGCTTAATTACACTCAATCTAGTTTCGTCGGATAATGAAAAAGTGGACAGTGACTGAGAAATAATTTGATCACAGGAAACTTGGTTAATGAAACTGCAGTTACTAAAAGGTAAATGTTGAGAGCAAGGGGGAAGTGAGTGAAAGGAAAGCATTGCTCCTTTCACTGTCTAATGCATTAACATGCATAATTCTTTGGCCAAAGCAGGATAAAATGTAATATTATATATAACAAAGTTCAGTTACAGGTATAACACAAATTTATTCACTTCATTTATCTTCTGAATACACAGCTCCTTTTATATCCATATTGAATTTTTAATAAAGGATTTAGTTTTTCAAATCCTACCTTATTCATTGGTAATGAAAAATTTTTATCTGGTTGATTTCAGCATCTAAAAATAAA
Organism: Coptotermes formosanus; assembly: GCA_013340265.1. Lineage (NCBI taxonomy): Eukaryota > Metazoa > Arthropoda > Insecta > Blattodea > Rhinotermitidae > Coptotermes > Coptotermes formosanus. The sequence continues at coordinate 1,690,210 of BLKM01000519.1, forward strand.
CACTTCTCTTTCCATCAATCCTGCCCTCCTCTCTCTCCACTTGTGGGTATCCATTTGTGCAACCATTGAACTCTGGTATGAAAACAAGCCTATTGGATGGAAAAGTAAAAATATATATAGTTATTTTCTCCAATTCATTTTCTCAGGGACGTTCTCAGGAATGTAAAATGTCCATCAAACTGCCCATATCTGCAGAATACAGTGATGTGTCAATGTGTCAAGATTCCTTACACTGGTTTCGCAGGCAGGGCAGTGCATCAACACTGACACAAATAGCATGCCAACTGTCTTCGTAGGTCACCACCCAACACACAGTAGTGACCAGATTGCTTGCTACTTGGTACGAGAAGAAATGCACATGCATTGCCAAATGTTTTTACCATTTCAAAAACGTTCACAGTGACTGAAGATACGAATGCACTTCCATCAGTGTGTTTTTGAAAGAGGTCTACACTGTTCAGACTTTCTTGATTGTGCCTAGAAGCAACCATGCCATGTCAATTGCAGCTATGTAGAGTGTTAGGGAGCTCAGTTAGGAAGAAAGATGGCCACTATCATACACAGCATGCCAGTGGCAGCAGTAACACCAGCTAATTTCCAGTACCTGAGCTCAGGTTGCTAGAGTGTCTGGTAGCTTATGCTACTGCTACTGTGATTTATGTTTAATCCTTCTAATTACTCCTGCCACTGATATAAGCCCGGAAAGACAGCAGCATTCATTGTGCTGGTTCTCGTTCTCTGGAAAGTGGAGACGAGATTCAGTTGGTGGCTAACTTCACAATGCTTCAGATTTTGATTTTGAATTTTATTTTGTTTGGTACCCAACTTCATGAACCATGTTACAGTCTGTCTCTTTGACCAGTATCTTAATTCCATTCTGTGTTAAATTTTTAAGACTGAAATTTATCTAAATTTTGTTTAAAATAGTCAGTTAATACCTCACAGATAAACAAAATTTTCTCATGTTGCTAGGCTTTTACAGTGGTGCATTCGAGGGATTTGTTCTTCTGAGATACGATGCCATGTCACTGGATAATTGGTGCCCGATTTGTTGCAACAGCACAGTGATCTCAAAAGGCTGGGCATCAATTACGTCATGATGTGATGCCATATCTCAGAAGCACAGAGACCTTCATGTGCATCTCAACCTCATAAAACAAAAAGTAAATTCTGTTCAGGGGAAATTATTGTTGGTTCTTGTGAAAATCATATAAAAAAATACATTCCATAGACAAAATTCAGAATTTTTAAATTTTTCAGCAGGTAGTGAATAGTTACCACCAGCCTTTACATGGTTAAATACATTTCATTGTTTTTTTTTTTTTTGTAATAAAGTGCCAGTTGCCAGCTGACTGCACTGGCTGATTTCAAGTGTCTGAATATGTGCATGTACTGAATACATAGTGGTGTGCACCTACCTGTTTATTGTATTGCAATTTCATAAACGCATTTATCCTCTACCCCTATCAACCATACATACATGACAAGCATTATTTGTCCATTGTGGCTTTCTTCTTTGAATGACCCAAGAATGAACCCACTATGACCCTTTAAAGTACTTGTGAATTGCATGCCCAGTGACCCAACAGCATATTTCAGAAGGTTTGCAACATCAGCAACACGTCTGTGAGAACTGCATGTCTCAAAACTGCAAGCAAGTTGGACTGTTGCTTTGAATCCTTTTATGGTGGTGAGTTTACACACCCCTACAAGAAATGGTAGGAGGTCGTTCAAAGTTAGTTCAATTTGAATATCATACTGGATTGCAGGGATTAATGACTGCAATAATAAACATTAAATCGTGCAACCTAATCTTGTCCTCCAGATCTATACTCTTCCACGTCCTCCAATTAAATTTTTGGAAACAGAAAGTTAAATAGCAGTTGGTTTTCTTACCGACTGACCTGCGGTCGTATTTGTCTTGTCATGTTAGTACCCGTGCTAAATGATGTGTGGCATGGCGCAATGTCGCATCTGTTTTGGCACTGCCTGGTAGATGGCAGAACCATAGAACACGCTAATCCGTGACATTAAGTTATATGCCTTGTCCATGCAATCTATGGCGGAGCACGTTGGCCGCATCCATTGTCAACCATGGAGCAGCGTCGTTGAAGAGCATGATCAGTGCTACGAGTAGTTCCGAACCCGTATTCGTTCCTGTTTGTACGAGGTAGTAATCTGCGTGCGTTGCTTTTGGGATTGGTGGACGTGAAGAATTTTCAAATGCAAATGGTAGGATAGGATTGTGCGACAAACAAGCATGAGTTCATACCAAAAACGACGGAAACCTAATTTTTACGGTTCACAGAAACCAAAGAAGAAAAGAGAGTTCGTGTTAAAACCTGGTCTGAAAGGTTTCTTATGCACATGCAACAGCAGGGAGAAAGATTGCATCAGAGAATCATACAACATTCTTAATGAATATGCCGACAGTCTGTATGGTGAAGAAAAGGTTAGAAGTTATTGAGTGTTATTTCTTTCCCATGCCATAGGCAGTGGAGTGCATGCCATTAGATCGCGCACTCAGTATGAGTGGGTAAGGACTATTTCAAATGCGTCAAACGTATGGAGTACGGTTCTGTTACCCAGGATATTACTTAGTGTGGCTGCAGTGTCTCGGTATGGTGTCGAGTGGGTGTCTCGAGATGGTATTAAGGACAGTGAGATAAGTTACAGTAATTTTGGTTAGGGCTAATACATGTAAATGAAATCAAATGTTGGCGACAAGTTAGGTTGGTTTATTTTAGCCCTAGCAACTAAATATCGCCCACACTTAGTTTCAGTTGTCACCTTGTCGTAAATTTGTTCCCAAATTATTGCCTGTAATAAAATTATGCAATAGACAGGCACAGGAAGTATGCCCTAGCTACAAAACAATCCCTATCTTTCTGCCCTGTGACATTCTTCACTGAGCATGGAACATGAATGCAAGTAACAGAGTACAGAAAATCATTTGTACACACCAACATAAAACTCTAAGCTGTATATAAACTCAAATCGTCGTACATGTTTAAGCGATAAATTGCCATCCTCAGGGACATGTCAATACAAAGAAATATATAATATTAATACATCAATCTCACATGTACAATGTTAAAAATATATGAAACCGCGGCTATATGTGAAATAATGTGGATACTGTGGCTGCTACGGTGTCAACACATTCTTGGTTGAAATTCATATGCCATTGTTTATAATGCTCTTATACCTATACAGACATCTAATGTTGACACCTTGGATCCAGAAAGGTTAGGTCCCTATGGCATGTATTGATGTATCCTATGTAGAGAGGTGAATAGGTGGAATAGCTAACATCTAGGGTGCGAATTAAATCTGGTAGAGTACAGTTAAGATCAGATGGCACACGTGCAGAAACCAGATTTTTTCTTTTGGCGAAACAGACGAGTCCATGTGACTTGGAAGGGGCGACAGTTCAGACTGGCAGCCAAGGCGTGCTGGTCAGCTGGTAGCATTTGTACTGTGCTGGATTGGCTATGCTCTGCAGTCGTGCGAGGCATGCTGGATACCCACTCCATTCTCCTGTTGGCCCTTCATTTCCCTTCCCACGCATTGCCGTGTGCCATGTCATCTTAATCGCACTGTACCAACTGGACATGAAGCAGGAGTCTTACCAACTTGAATTCAATATTTGGTGACATCATGTAATTACTTTTGTGGGTACAGAGACATGGGTGCTGATGATACGAGCATTCATGCTTACTAATATGGCAAGCAGCTGGGCTCGAGTCAGTAGTGCATGTAGATATGAATATATACAGTATAACTCCAATAATCCTTATTAATTGGGACCATTAGCTGTCTGGATATGCAGAAAATCCAAATAATTGGACTTTTCTTTGAAAATAGGCGACATATGTATTTACATACAAATAAAACCTTAATACATAATTCCTTATATGTATTTGACAACTGGGAATTCCTTTTCTAATTTGGGAACCCCTTCAGCTTTTATTATTTACGGTATGTACCTGCATCTAAACCTTTTGACCACACCTGATTTGAAGTTCTAGACAGCCATAACACTTTACAGTACTGTACTCAATCCGATAACTGGTAAGTTCAAGGCAGATTAGTTGTGTACAGTCCTCAGCAGAGTTACCTGAAGGTCCAAGCCGATCTGGATAATTGGCAATCTAGATAACCAGCGTCCACATAACTGGAGTTATACTGTATTTCTATTTTACTGGTAACACATCATGAACCTTTGTAGGCAGTTGCTGCTGCATCTGCCTCTGCAGGCCGAGGACCTCCTCAAAATGAATCTGAAGATGAGATTGAGACTGCATTGAGTAAGGAATTAGATTCACTTAAAGCTGAGAGGAGCAAGCTTCCAAGCATGCGCCGGTTTCAGGCAGTTGATTCAGGAGCCAACAACTGCATATTCATACAAACCACAGTGAGTATTATATCCTTTGGTTTTGTTATTTACAGTCAGAATATTTTCAAAGAACTTCTGGTCTGATCCATTCTGGGATTTGACACGGTGTCGATGGGGTGTTAGATCGTGATGTTTTGAGACAATGTAGTATCCTGATTGTCAAGGGTTGAAATATCTTCTTTGACACAGTGACGTGTGAAAGTGAGGGACACTGTTGCCTCGAAACATAACATTTCAGAACTGTGTACTTTTCAGCTGCACCGAGGGCTGTGGATTTGGAGTCATGGAGTCAGAGTCAGAAGGGATTTTGGTGGAGCCGGAATCGGAGTTGCAGTCGGTAAAAATGCACTGACTCTGACTCAGACCTCAATATAAAATCTGAAATAGATACTAGCTACAATAACCATTAGACTTGTACTTAAATGTAGGTTATAAGCGTAAAAAGTAGCCTTATGATTCACGTGGTGGTGATGAAATGTCTTATGATACCATTTACCATTTCAGTCTGTTTACCATTATTAATACTTACTGAGCTTTTGTGAAGGAGTTGGCGTCAGAGGTTTAAAAATTGTGGAGTCGCAATCAGATGTTTTGTATACTGACTCCACGGCCCTGGCTGCACCCCTGCGAAGTCCTTTTAACTCACATTTTATGGTCTACTTTACTTTAAATTAAAACAAAAGGATGCTACTTTTGTTTTAACTACCTCTGATATTCTTGATGTTTCAAATACTTTTCATATGGTTTATGGATCTGTGTAAAACTTTATGAATTGTATAGCAAGGAGTTTGGCTTAATCTTTAAACCTTCTGACTTGTTACTGACGGGAAAAATTAGTCACTGTCAAAAATTTTGATTTGCCACTGGTGACCAGGTGACCATATTTCTGCATCACTGTGCATGATGACATATGTTTATAAGATATTTTTCAGTTCTATGAATTATTATGTCTCTAGGTTCTGATTGCAGTTTTCACATGCATTTCATTCCAGGTGTCAGAGCCTGTTCAGTTGGTTCATTACATAATGAAAGATCTTGAGGCTACGAAGAAACAAAAGACACGCTTCTTGTTACGTTTACTGCCAATAGAGGCTACCTGCAAGGTATGTTATGGGTGTCTGCAGTGTTCACACCTGCTGACACATTCGATTATATGCCATTGCTGTGTAAGAATATTAACGTATATATATCTAGCAGTAATTACCAGTTTATAATAAAGATGCATATGTATGAATTTTAGTTATATCTGTTACACCTGAAATTTGTATGGTTAGGTGCATTAAACCAGGGGTGCACCAATCACAGGCACCAGGTCTCTGTGGCAAGTAAATTTTGTACGCTGGTGCCTAATACTTGCGGATCCTGAGTACGGAACTTACGTCATGTCACGCTTCTGGTGCCTACAATTTTGAGGTGGCTAATAGATTTCTGCAAAATTTGTGCACCCGTCTATTAAACCATGTTCATATATTGCTGTTTTAGGCTTATTTGGATGACATACGTCAGACAGCTGATACCATATTTGATAAGTATTTCTTAAAGGAAGGGAAGACATTTGCTGTGCTATTCAAGTAAGTAACAAAGTAGTGGTAAAAACAGTATAAAAGATAACAACCCTCTGGAATGTGACACTGTATAAGTTTCATGATTTCAGGCTTCTGCTGCATTGTACGTGAGATCTCTGCTTTTCTGGAATGTTAACACAGCATAAAATCCCAGAAGAGTGAAAATCTAACGCGCATAATTTAGTATGCAGATACCTGTCATTATTAATCTACACAAGATCACATTCCAGAAGGATAATCTCAATATTGCAGTAACTGCCCCAGAATATAAAATGTTTAGTTTGAAAAGTGAGGCAGTATAGATGATCAGAAGCCTCAGTTGACAAGGCTAAACACTCAGCCCAAAATGTGGTACCAGGAGGAGGGAGAAAAATATTCAAGTGAAGTGATAGAACTATTTGTTCCCTGTGACGGTGGGTGATTGGTTGTTAACGCTGAGGATAGTAGAACTCGTCCATTCACCTGTGACTGTTATTTTCATTATTTTACAAGCCATTGGAACAATTCAGACACTTTCTGAACATCTCTTTTGTGGGTAGCACCCTGTGCTCAGAGACCATCTCTCATTGCTCAGATTTTGTGGTTTTCATATGTGCCTAAAGGCAAATGCTAGGATGGTATGTCAAATTGCGCACACATTTGAAACGTGTTTAATGATGCAGCAGTAGGTGTAAACGTGTAGTATTGAATAGTTGGATGTGTCATCAATAGTGAATTGGAGGGAATCAGACATGGCTTGACCCAGTCCGCTGTAGTTAGTTTGCGCTGCTACTCATTTGGTACTGGACCCCCGGCCACAGAATGGTTTGAAGTCATTTGCAACAGTTAAATTCTGCTTTATAAACTCTGAACCAGCTGATGCAGGAAATGGAGTTTCATTGTTCTTCACAATTATTATCTTTTTCGTCTTCTAGAGTTTCATTTCATATTTGGTGCCTTCTTCACTGAAATCATTGATTTCACAGTCCACATTGTGTGCCTAAAACCTGAAGAATAACATCATTGTTGTCACTAAGTTTTACTATTTTCTCTAGTTTTTTGCGCATAGTCTTTATAAAAAATTATTTCCAGCCAGACCAGAACAGAATTAATGAGAGAGTGATTTTTGTAGGTAAAAAAGTTGGCAGGACCTATCAGAAATGTAAGAACAATGGTGGCAGCCTGAACATTTGAACTATGAGTGATATAATTGGCTGGCATGGCTGCTCAACATATAAGCTGGTCAGCCACATTTGAAATGTCTGGGTCCCCCAGCAGTCGAATCAAAAGGATTAATTTGAAGTACTGTCCAGTACTTTTGTCTGGATATGCTAAAGAAAACCATGGATAATCTCAATCAGTGTAGGTGGCTCTACACAGTGACTGTTACGTGGAGTCTTCCAAACTGAAGGGTGCTAGCCATATAACTGTTACATTCAGTTAATCCATAAAGCAGAGGAGGTGAAGGAAACAAAAGTGAATGGTAGAAGGAAAAGGAAAGCGAAACTTACATGCTGGTGTGTGGTGAGAGAAGAGAAGTAAGAATGTAAAAAGGTAAAGGTTCACCCTATAACAGGCCCTGAGGTCCCAAGCGCGGGAGTAGAGGTATAGCTCTACCCTTTTGTGAGCCTCGGCACAAGAAGGGGATGGGGTGGCTAGCCCTATGCCCCGGCCATTTTACCTGCGGGAAAGAGACCCGGTACCCATTGTACGGGAGGCTGGGTGGGCCCCAGGGCCAGTCTGGACAGCTGTGGAAAATCTTGCCCCCACCGGGATTCAATCCCCGGACCGTCCAGGCCGTAGCAAGTCGCTATACCGACTGAGCTATCCCGGCCCACAGAAGCAAGAATGTGTACAATAAAAATAAATTCAACCGACAAATTTCACAGGGATTACAGGTTATATTTACATTTTGAGATGGTGAACTATTTTTGAGAAGTAAGAATTGCTAAATATATTTACTAGGTCCATATTAATGAGTCTCATTTTAATAGGATAATTTTATGTATTATTTCTCTGAAATTTTTGGATCAAAAAACACAAACATGTTATTTTAAGGTTTGTTTTTGGCTAGCAAAATATGCTGTGTGTGTAAAGATACGGGATGCCACGTAGTATTATTTACTGCACAAGCCTTTGTGTGCGTGGCATGTGTATTGTAAATACAACTGTTACATATCTTCAGGAGTTGTTGTGGTATTTTACACTTCATCCTTCAGTCTCAGTCAAAATCTGAAATACAGAGATGTCATTGCATGGGGTCATTATATCATCTAACAACTGTCAGCTGCCATTTTATGTTGGAGTAATGCTGCAATATAACAAATGATAGTTGTGAGGCAAGATAAGACCCCGTTATTTCTGATAATCCCAGTAACTTTAATTTGTCTTCTGTTACAGTCGTCGGAACAGCAGTGGTGTGAATCGTGATGATTTGATTCGTGACTTGGCAGAGATGGTTGTAAAACGGCATCCTGAAAACCGGGCAGACTTGAAGCACCCTCAGCTAGCTATTATTGTTGAGATAATCCGTAACATGTGCTGCCTGTCCGTTGTTCCAGAGTATTTTGAGCTGCGCAAGTACAACTTGCTAGAACTGTGTGCTCCAGAGGGCGGAATTAAGGTAGTAGGTGGAAAAAAAGAAAGTGTTGCTGGAGGAAAAAGTGAGGAAACTGAGGAGGAAATTGCAGTTGCCCAAGAGGGTATACAAGTAGGCGCAGATGCTGGAGAAGAATCTGTAGGTGAAACTGTAGCCTCTGAATTAAAGGACAGAGTCAAAGCCATTAAAGGAGGAGTTGACACAGATGATTCAAAGATGAAACCTGAGGATACAAATGTTGAGGAACAGACAGGTGAAACAGGAAATGCAAGTAAAGTATCAGAAGCACCTGCAGAAGGAGAGGTGTGAAATTTTTATTTGGTTTCGTTTGTCAGGACAATTGGAAGTACCCTGACAAGGCCATGTTGTAAAAAGTAAGACACGATTATTTTTTTTTATGTTTCATTATTCCAGTCAAAAAGCTTGTTGGTATTATCATCATCATTATCCTCAAATATCTGTTTCTTGTGTGTCTTCCTCTTATTCTTAAATCTGTGTTTCTTGTTTGTCTCGATGTTTCCATCCTCTCAGGAGCAGACTTCATGTTTGATATTATATAGCTATATCATTATAGCAGTTATTATTTGCATCATATTAATACTGTATTCCTTTGCTTAAAAATATTCCATCTTGGATTTCCTTTTTATGTATTCTTATTGTACTTGACATATGTGTAAACAAAGTGTATTCTATGATTAAAATTCAGTTTACTAACCCATTGCTATGGAGCAGTGGGTTACAGCAACCTGTTCAAAGAAGGCAAAATTCGGTCAAGTTCTCTCTTGTGTGGTGTGTTTATAATTATTTTTGATACTCACTATCTCAACAAGCCCCTTCCTTTTATGGCACAACATCTGGACATACACACACAATAAACATTTACACCAAATTGCAGAGATGAATTGTCTATGACAAACAACAGGGTACTGTGTTCTCATCAACAGAGAACGATAAATAAATTTTGAAATTCAGAAACCCACCACTTAAGACCCAAGAACAGGCAATGCATGTGTAATGACTGCAGCTGGTACAGTGACAAGGATGAGCTATGAGAAGGCAGTGATGAACAAAAGAGTGAAGTGACATGATAGACCGTACGTGTAGACAGGTGAAGGCAAGTAACATGTAAATACAGTAGGTACTTTGTTACTTAAATTTCTAAACATGCAATGAAATGTGTAGTGTGTAGAGAGTTGTAGGTGTGTTAACGGCTGGAAGAAATTCAGCCTGTTGACTTAATGGGGATAGTAGAGGACTATATTGCCAGTTGTTATAAGGTGACAGGTGTGCTGTAAGTGTTCCACTGCATCCTGTTAACGGATGGCAGTGCAGTTGCTTTGTGATGTCATCATGTACCACTGATTAACAATGACTTGCGTTTACTTTAATCCGTGTCCTGTTGTACCCGACACTTTGTCGTGCCCCGACCTTGCTTTCGGCTCACATCATAGGACTGCGCCTTTGTCCATACATGGTGTTGAGCGAGAATAAGTAGTGTGTTTCTCTTTTAGTAAACAAAATGGCATGGAGTTTTCGGTTTGTTTATTGTGGTTTTGAGGTAAATTACTGGGGCCAAAGGCATAAGGAGGTTTCAGATTTGGGTAAATGTGAGCTTGGAGAGTAAATTTGGGAACAGTTCCACTCTTAGGAGCGAACTTGTCACCAACGTAAAAACACCACACTTATGATCATTTATGATGTGTGTGGCACCATGGTATCTAATAGTGGAACAAAAAAAGTGAGACATCTGTGAATAACAGAACCTGTAATGTAACTTACCTATATTTAATTGGCACAAACAAAACGCAAATAAACTGGCATGGTGATGAACAACACACAGCCTAACCCAAACTACTTATATTAAACTGACGCAGTCGAAATCCCCCCCCCCCCCCCCCAAAAAAGAGACAATGACAAACACAACACTGAATCCAACTTTTTTTATTACAGTGACACAACCGAAACCCAAGTGTATGTTATTTTGTACTGTAAGAACTGGTAGGCTGATACTACAATCTGTGCACCATAATCTTACACTGCTTGCATGAGAGAGAGAGAGGGAGGTGGAGTGCCAAAAGAACAGTGTACAAATGAACAAAGAAGTGGTGGCAGCTCTGAAAACAGCGGGCTAGGTCATTTGCATCTCGTCATGTCATGCATATTGTGCGAGGTTTCAGGTTCTTGTAGCTGTGTTACTGAATGTTAAAGGAGTTTGATGACTTAAACTGTTGAGGGTTATCACTTAAATTTTTGACACTTTATGGGGGACTGTTAAGTACTTTATGCCAGTGGAGTAGAATCCTTTTTGATATAGTGAGACATTTGACGAGGATTGGTGAAAATTGTATTTTTGTTTAGTATATGTGTTCTAGACATGAGAATTTCATTTGAAATTATTTTTGTTGTTAACCACAAGTAAGAGAAGTGATCATATATATTGTGATTGAAGAGGCAGAATTTTTATATTCTTAAATAAATTTAAACATGAGCCTGTACTTCTGCATCCCATAATAATTCTAATTATATTCTTTTTTATTTTAAACATTTTGCACCATGTGAAGAATTTCCCCACAACATTAATCCATAGTTCATAATGGAGTGACAACATGAATAGTAAAACATTCAGGGTTTTGTGTGACATAAAGGGTTTAGCCAATCTTGCTGCGTAGCAGGCTGCACTTAGTTTGTGTGTAATTTGTTCAGTATGAATTTTCCAAGACAGTGTACTGTCTACATATATTCCAAGAAATTTTGTATCACATGCTTTAGAAACTAATTTGTTAGCATAACTAATGTCGAGATCAATTTGAGGACTATTTTTAGTTGTGATTTGTATGAAATGCGTTTATCAAAATTCAGTGGGAGTCGTTTGGCTTTGAACGTGTGATAGGATTTCAATCATAACTGAATCGATTTTGTATGGGAAAGTTTATGAATACACATCTTCAGTGCTAGTCATTATCAACTTTCAAATGTGTGTTAGAGCATGTGGTCTGTTACGGTCTTGAGCCATTCTTTTGCTATTAGTTTCTTGAAATGCGCAAAGAGAATAATTTGAAGGATAATACAGGGATACTTAATCTGAGAAAAAGCAACAGTGCACACTTCAGTTGACTGTAAATGTGTCTTATAACTTTTCTCACTGTCTGGATTCGGTTAGTAGTGATACGATTACTTGTGAAAAATCAGTGATTTGCAATTATGCATGGGAGTAGTCTTTTTTTTTTAATTCGCCGCCATTCATTTCCCAAACTGCCTTTATCTCATTCCGCGCTGTGATTGGTTGTAAGTCATTTTGTTCAAAAAACGAAAAACAAATTGGGCTGAGCCATTACCAATGGAGCCAATGAGAGAAATAAGTCGCTAAACTGTAGCGAAAATGAATATTTGCCAAACGACAAAAAGACTGGATTATCGAACTTTTCTGCGGTTTTGAGAGTCCAAGTACGGGCAAACTTAGACTTCTCAATGCTGAGGTGTTTCACTCGTGTGAGTTAACACAATTATTTTATGTCGTCTTCCATCAGGTCAGGGATGGGCATAAATGTTACTTTGGGTTTGTTACAAAATGACTAATTAAAACCTGCTACTTAAGAATAAAAGTAACTAGTGCTTTATAGGGGTGTTACTTAGTTGGAAAGAAATGTGATTTATGTAATTATAACCCGTATGAAGAAACCCAAGCCTGTGTGTGACACGACGGAAAGTAGTACTATTTTCTAGACCGTTTATCTTTTTATGGGGACTTTCTGTGCTCTTTGTAGCAACTTTGTGTGCGAACTGTTGGCTACACTGCGCCGACCACCGCTATAGAATTGGAGGATTTGCCGGAATGAGAGAGGGAATTATGCGTGCTGTGTGAAAGGTGAGTAAAGTTGTAGGAAGTTTTATTTAATATTGTGATTGCTGTGATCAGTTGCGTTGGTTTTGACATTGAAAATTTGTTGCTAGATTTTGTACGCGGGTTGTGAATGATACGTTTGGTGTAATAAATCTGGGGCTGTACTTAAGGATGTACTTGGGTTGTGGAATTATATTTGTCGTGGCCATTTTCCCGGTTGTTGAATTTGCCGTAAGTTGAAAAGGGGTTTATTTGATGATTGAAAAATTAGTGTCTTTTATATTACGATATTGGAAGTTCGAGGAAGCATGAGCTTCCATGGCATTGGTTTAAGGATTCTGGGAAGGCTGTCATGGTATGGGCACATGTAGTAACATGTAAGCCCTTACTTGAAAATTTAGTTAACATGTATGTCTTGGCTGCCGTAAAACGTTCGCGAAATGGAAGAAATGTGAAAGGAACACATGAAATAAAGCAAAGGTCACTGCCTGAAAATAGTGAATGTATCAATGTACAGATTTCGGTAGTGGTTGACATTAATAGTAAGTTAATATTTTCGTGCTGCTTATCCATTCCAGGATTGCACGCCCAGTTATTTCTGTTGTTACAGGAAACTTCAATTATATTTACAATTTATATATTATCACAATGGAATGTTTAAGAATGTTTTCTGGCGTGGAACAGAATTCGGCACAGGAACAGTTTTAACTCAGGCAGTAGAATGACTATTAGCTGTAGCTAAATGCTGTGGAAACTCTTCTGTTACAATCTTTCCTGCCTGTGGAGAGTCTTGATCCCCAAAAGATTCAGCTATGTGATTCACAGCATGACTGTATCAGTGAAATGTTAAGTAGTATAAGATTGTCATCAGTTTACAATATAAACGTCAGGCCATAATGCCTCATGGTTTGAATACAGTATGGTGACAGATGTTATAGTCTCCCACCAAAGAATAATATAGTTAAACAAATTCTGTAATATGTGTTTTGTAATGGTACAGTCACGCACAACACCACAATACAGTTAGTCAGGCGATAAGTTTCAGCTTATTCCAAGCCTTCGTCAGGCCTCGTCTCTTCAAGAACTATCAATAAAAGGTTTTTGACTGCAATCAGGGATGAGATCTCATCCTTTACAAAAAACAGTCATAAAATATTAATAAAGTACAATACACTTGCAGTCATTTAAAAACAATAATAGTAGCTCAAAATGTTACCCACCACCTTTTGGACAGTGGCCACTCATTCAGAGAAATCAACGACATGGAAGCTTCACATTTTATTAAAAAACAGGGCATACATGTATACTACAGAAAAAATTGTATATTTGTGCGGAAACAGTAAGAAGAAACCAGCTAAATGATAAGTAAGCATACAGTGACTCAAATATAATTTTTGAGATCACAGGTAGAAGAGAAAGTCATTTGACTAGTTCTTCCTTCCATCTGCCTCTCATGTAGATGTGTCTACATCACAGTAGGCAGCTGTGCTTGACAAAGTACACAGCAGCTTTGACATGCGATGTCATGATAACATTGACCTCCTGCAGCACCAGGTGTGTAAAAATTAGGTGTTTTTTCCTACTATTGCACACAAAGAGTAAGCCAGTGAAATGCTACTACATATAATGGCTAAAAAGTGTTTTTGCAAAACATCCTAAAGTTTAATTAGCCTTTTCTAATCCACAGATATTGTGGTAAAACCATCAATGCAAAGGTAAATTTTTACTAGAAATCGCTCAGAATAGATCAATATTGGAAGCCTTAATATTCATCAGTTTTTAAAAAGTAATCAGTACTTTGCATTCAAAAAATAGTCTTGTGCATCACACATTACGACCTGGGTGTGCACCACTGGAAAAAAAATTTTTCACTGTCTTCAAGATGTGATATATATTAAATTTTATACACTTGTACCATTCGTACTAATTTTATGTTTTAATATCTGTTGTTTTATTAATATTTTATGACGATTTTTTGTAAAGACGCCTAGTTGAAGTCAAGAAGTTTTTATTTGTAGTTCGTGAAGACAGAAGGCCTAATGATGGCTGGGAATCAGCCGAACCTCGTCGCCTGATGAATTGTATTGTGATGTTGTGTGTGACTGTATCATTACAATATACATATTTGATTAATAACACAATCGGAATAAATCGCCTTAAAATTTCATAATGTTTCAGTTCTTATTTTCTGATTTTTTAATATCACCCTTCTTTTTTGCAATACAGTGCAATATGAAGTGCAAACACATCTGTTTCAACCACCAGGATCCTTTAAACTGATGATACTTGTTTTCTGTTGCAGACCATGGGGAGCAGTGCATCAGAACAAATGGCCAGGAGAGTTCCATTCTCCCAGCACCAAGGACAGCACACAGTGAGTCTTCATCAGTCACATATAAATTTTAATGCTGCTGCTTCTTAACTTGCCTCAAATACAACACACAGTTGTATACTCATAGCTCATGTTACTGTCCACGCATTACAAGTATCCTGTGGATGGACACAGTGAAGGTTTCAGCTGTATCACTAAAGTTGTGTGTTGTGTATATGTGTACATTCGTAAGAGCAATAACATTTGTTATTGTAAAAGTTTTTATATAGGGGTCGAGTCATGTGAAGTGAATGCGAAAAACAGGAACACTGGCTAAAGAATAGCAGAGCATCAAGGAAGTAGAATATAGGTTATGGGCACAGTAAATACTGAGCAGAAATAGATTGCAGGGTAGTGACAGTGCCAGGGAGGAGACACACAGGGCATAGTAAATACTGATCACAAGTAGACTCTAGTGTAGTGGTAGTGCCTGCGAAGGAACACAGAGGGCGCAGTAAATACTGAACACAAGTAGATTGGAGTGTAATGGTAGTGCCTGGGAAGGAGCACAGCAGGCATGGTAAACACTGAACACAAGTACATTGGACTGTAGTGGTAATGCCTGGGAAGGAATGCAGAGGGCGCAGTAAATGTTGAACACAAGTACACTGCAGTGTAGTGGCAGTGCCTGGGAAGGAGCACAGAGGCCGAGGTAAATACTGAACACAAGTAGACTGCAGTCTGCTGGTAGTGCCTGGGAAGGAGCACAGAGGGCGCAGTAAGTGCTGAACACAAGTAGACTGCAGTGTCCTGTAAACACACACACACTCTCTCCCCCCCCACACACACACACACACTGTAGACCACCCTCCAACATTGACTCCACTATTCATTGTACCACTTCACTCAAACACACCATTTCAAAAACTATAATTTTTGAAACAGTGTGTTTGAGCTGAGTGGCACAATGGAAAACAGTTCACCAACACACTAATGATGCCACTTTTCATTTCTGTTGTAAGTCCTTCAGTGCACCCCACAACACTTCCCACTAATTTGTTGACTGGACTATTTTCCATTGTCCCATTTCACTCAAACACATCGTTTTCAGACACTGTGTTTTTGAGTTGAGTGGGACAATGGAAAATAGTTCACCAACTCATTAGTGATAACACTTTCCATTTTAAAGTTTTAAATCCAAAGGTTCTTGTTGTTGGCCCAGTTGAATGTTGAAGAGGAATTCTTCTACTTGAGCAGCATAATTTGTAAATTCTTGGTGGACTGATTGATTCTTTACTCATTCCTAATGCCACTGAGAAGGATGTAGTGAGTAATATTTGCCAACTTCTCCAAGACTTAGAACTATAGCAATGCAATATTGTGTATGTTTACACATAATGAAAAAGGTGCTTCATACATTAAATTAATAAAAGTGTCATGCTCTTACTTTGTTGCCTCACAGGAATTTGCCATTGAATCCAAACCCAT
Source organism: Coptotermes formosanus (assembly GCA_013340265.1). Classification (NCBI taxonomy): domain Eukaryota; kingdom Metazoa; phylum Arthropoda; class Insecta; order Blattodea; family Rhinotermitidae; genus Coptotermes; species Coptotermes formosanus. The sequence goes on from BLKM01000519.1 coordinate 1,706,392, forward strand.
GTGGGACACAGACTGGTGTGAGCATGAGACAACAGACAACATGTCAAAGTGTATCTGTTTTATCAAGAGATGATTTTGTATAGCCATGTGGTCAGCAAAATTTTACTGGAACTCCAGGGATGCAAGAAGTTGTTGCTGCAATTCAAAGTTTGGTACACAAGCCATCCTCATCTGAGAACAGCAGAAATCAGGTTTTGTGTCATTACATTTAAGTACATACATGTACAGTAAAACCAATACAGATATGAATCCCACTTATATAGGCTTTCCACTTTCATGTAATAGATGTTTTATAATTATGTAACTTGTGCGTGCTTATAGTGCATTTAACTGCATAATTGAAGAAATTATTTTCAAAGACAGGAGCAGACGTGGAGTATTACATGACAGTACAAGAAACGCTGATTACAAAACTTAGGAATTCCAGTTTAGGTGATTTTATTAAGACAACAGGAGTGATGTAAGAGATTCTGTTTCACTGCTGACTTGTTAAGAAAGCATGTGAAGCTTAAAAGATATAAAATTAGAATTTTTGATGTTTGAAATCCAAACAAATCAATTTGCTGAGTTTATAGTATGTGCTTTACTTTGAATGTTAGGTAGGACCAAGTTGTTACCAGCACATGTGCACTGTACATATTCACTGATGTCTGTCTTTTATATTGTACTATTTACTCTGTATTTGTAACACTGTATTTTCATGTGAATTATTGTGGACAGTAAAATATTTCTATTTACCATCGTTCCTGCCCCCCTCCTATGGACTTCACAGTTTTTTCTACTTGGTTTTTGCATTTGCATTCCATTTTCTTTTTTTTTAGAAAAGCTTGCCAAAATTTTGCAGTTGAATGATGTGGGTAGAGCTCATGTTTCTCCATATATGTGTAACCATTGCTAGGAATTTTTTGCTCCCTCTTCGTCTCGACAGTGTGTCTCATTTTGTTCTCCTTAATGTAGGGGGCATAGTGCATTTTTGACACTTCTGAACTTGCAGGGATCCTGTGTGAGCCATTGCATCAGGTTCATATTATAATAATGTGTACAGCTCTGCCACTTGTTTGCCTATAGTTGACTCGGTGTGACATGAGGCAGATCTTACATTCTACAGGCGAACATTCATTGGGTTTGAATCCCAGTCAGACCACATGTCAGCATGAGAAAAATTGAAATGTTTTACATTGTTTGACCGTGCTGGGAGTGCAGATCCTCATCTGTGCAGGGGTTGTCGCCCTCCTTGTTTTTTCTCTTCAGTTGCAACATTTGTGGTATTTGTGTGGGAAACAGGGTCTTTGGGAAGTTTATGATCAAAATTTTGGGATGACAAATTTATGGTTTAACGTTTAGACCAAAAGTGTATGTGACTTGATGGTTTCAATGAATAGGGTTTATGTTCCCAGAGCAAGTATAATTGAAATTTAGCCAGTGAAATTTTAGAAATGTTCCCTAGGAATTGATTAGTCCATGACAGAATAACTTATTTTGTTGGCCAACCAATCACAGATGTTGAAAGCATGTTTGTCACAACTTGTCAGCCTGAAGCAGAAATGGGGGATGCAACAAAAATTGAGTGTGTGACAGTGAGAAGGGAGTCTGAAGTCAGAAAAGCGACACAGAATCGGGGGGGGGGGGGGGGGGCCCGAGTAAGAGTAGTTGTTAGCAGTCTAGAAACAATAGTCTGCGCAAGCAATTAGACATTGGTCAAGACTATACGCAGTAATTGCGCAATGCATTAGTGTGAGAGGATTTAGACAGTGCATTTGGGAGTAAAAATTTCTGGCAGTGGATGATGATGTTAGATGTTACATTTTGTGTGTATGGGTAGATACACTGTCAAATTTCAAGTTCTGACATTAATCGTAAGTGTTCTGTGATGTTACAACATCCATCATCATCATCTTCCAAACATATGTTAGACCATGTGGTTTCAAGCCATCTTTATGTGTAAAAGATGAATATCCAGGGTAGGTGACTGAATTTACTCTCTGTAATAATTTGTTGTTAAGGCGTATCTTGCTTGGAACCAGATCCTTTTGTCTAAAGGCAGGTACTTTAGAACTTCTCGGTTGACAAGTTTCCAGTCTGTTAATTTGTTGTTGGCCTTAATGGATATCATACTGTTCTCATAAGTGTTGAATATGTTTGTTATAATTTGTTGTGGTACTCTGTCATCATGTAGTTTTTTACTCTATTAACTCCTTTTTTATAATCTGATAAAGACGTGTAGCCACATTAAAATTCCGTTGCTTTTCAAACAAAATTTTGAGTATGCAAATTCCATCTGCAAATGATGTTCCTTTACGGAATGCGTGACGAAGCAGCAACCCATCAGCCCTTCTTGTATGGCTCGGGGTTGATCATGCAGCTAATAAGCCCACATCATAAAATCTACACAATTATTGTGAAACACAAAAATTATGGGAGGCCAAGGCTTGAATGTGGGCTGTAGTGCTATAGGATGGGTGGATGTGATAAAGTATTGTATTCCATAATTTGCAGCTGGTTGCAAACTGAAAAATCAATAAATCAAGTGCCACTTGTATTTCAAGTATTTTCACCAAATCTTCCAAAATTACTATTGATTGGACTATTCCCACCTGTGGCATTGAAGTTGATTAAAGCAGGGGGTAGGATAATTCAGTCTGAGATCCATAAACTTATTATTTCTATTTGGAATAAGGAGGAATTCCCTGCGGAATGGAAGGAGTCGGTCATTGTGCCTATTTATAAGAAGGGTGATAAAACAGATTGTAGTAACTATTAAGGCATATCACTTTTGTCGACTACGTACAAAATTCTAGCCAACATTCTTTGTCAAGGTTAACTCCATATGCAGAGGAAATTAGTGGGGATCATCAGTGTGGATTTCGATGTAACAGGTCAACTACTGATCATATATTCAGCATTTGTCAAATACTTGAGAAAAAATGGGAATACAATGAGGCAGTGCATCAGCTATTTATAGACTTCAAGAAAGCCTATGATTCAGTTAGGAGGGAGGTCTTGTATAATATTCTCATTGAGTTCGGTATCCCCAGGAAACTAGTAAGGTTAATAAAAATGTGCCTAAGTGAAACGTATAGCAGAGTTCGGGTAGGCAAACATCTGTCTGACACGTTTCCTATTAAGAATGGCTTGAAACAAGGAGATGCTCTGTCGCCATTGCTTTTCAACTTTGCTTTAGAATATGCCATTAGGAGGGTTCAGGCAAACCAGGAGGGCTTGAAATTGAATGGTACACATCAGCTTCTGGTTTATGCTGATGATGTTAATATATTGGGCGGAAGCGTACATAGCATAAAGAAAAATGCAGAAGATTTAATGATTGCTAGTAAGGAGATTGGTCTAGAAGTAAATGCTGAGAAAACTAAGTACATGGTCATGTCTCGAAACCAGAATGCAGGACACAGTCACAAAATAAAGATAGATAATAAATCCTTTGAAAGGGTGGAAGAATTCAAATATTTGGGAGCAACCCTAACGAATCGAAACTCCATTCATGAAGAAATTAAGAGGAGATTGAAGTCGGGGAATGCTTGCTATCATTCGGTGCAGAATCTTTTGTCTTCCAGGTTACTATCCAAAAACACAAAGATTAGGGTATAGAGAACTATAATTTTACCTGTTTTTCTGTATGGATGCGAAACTTGGTCTCTCACACTGAGGGAGGAACAAAGACTGAGGGTGTTCAAGAATAGGGTGCTGAGGAGGATATTTGGGCCTAAGAGGGACGACGCGACAGGCGAGTGGAGAAGACTACATAACAAGGAACTGAATGACCTGTACTAATCACCAAATATTATTTGGGTAAATCAAATCAAGAAGAATGAGGTGGGCAGGGCATCTAGCACGTATGGGGGAAAAGAGAGGTGCATACAGGATTTTGGTAGGGAGACCTGAGGGAAGGCGACCACTTGAGAGACCCAGGCGTAGATGGGAGGGTAATATTAAAATGTATCTTCAAAGAAGTGTGATGGGTGGGCATGGACTGGATTGAGCTGGCTCAGGATAGGGACAGGTGGCGGACTCTTGTGAATGCGGTAATGAACCTCCAGGTTCCATAAAATGCGGGGAATTACTTGACTAGCTGAGAAACTGCTAGCTTCTCAAGAAGGCCTCTGCTGCACAGAGTTAGTGGCATTGAAGCCACCCATCAAGAGCAACACGTGTGGCGTACTAACGTGTATAATCTTCTGGAGATTTTCGTATAAAACTTCATTTCGTTATACTTCATTGCTGTCAAGGGGGGCATATGTACCAGTAAACTGCCGCATTTCAATTATCCTCTTATTCCAATAAATAGAGTTATCAATTGCTTTCTTTTGTGTGTGTGTGTATGATTCAGGCAACATCCGTTTGTGCTCGTAATTTTTGGTCAACGCCACAATAAAATTGAAAATAATTGTTGGTTTCTTTAGAGCCTTTCAATTTCCGTTTTGTTTGTGTAGTTGTTGCAATTCGTGTGTTTTTATTTACTAAAATATCCTCTAAGTGCTCATCTTTGTAAGGACTACCGTGGGTATTGCGTGTTGCATACTTGATTGTTTTGCCTTTTCTATTTCTTGTCGGTACTGTTTAATATGTAGGGGTTGTCATCACTAACTTCAGTCCGGTTTTCGACTTGAAAGCATAAAAAGGGGGTCCCCCCAGTGTGGTGCTGGCCAAACTTAGCGAGGAAGTCTTTGTGGCAGAACTGCTATCTTTAGAGTCTCTAAACAGGCTTAGAGAATAGCACTTCCAATGTTCTTGATGTTACAGTTATACCGCTGATACGCGGTGGGCAAAGCCTCGTTTGTAACAACAGGGTGTACGGCGAGAAGGTGAGGATGACGTGAGTGTCTAAAAAAAAAGTCTGATATTGTAATTAAGTTTTTAATGCAGGAAAAAATAAAGTTTTTTTTCGCTCCCCTTTCTCGGGGTTTTCCTCTTCCTCCTAGACCCTCCTTACTCCTGGTTCCCCCTGTCTCGTGTCGGCTCCTTCTAGGCTCATGGTTCCCGGTCTGTCCTCCTGATCTGCATCTGCACCCGCTGCTGCTGCTGCTGGACCCACTCTTGTGCTGGATCCGGGGACCCCTGGGCTGCTGGCTGCTGCTGCTCCTCGTCCTCCGATGCCCTGCTGCCTTCGCTGCAATTTTAAATCCTGGACTCGAACCGATGAACCTGTGAATTGTAGCCTAGTGTCTTACCCACTACTCCACTGCTGCTGGTGCCAGTCTCAATTTTGGAACTTCCCAATATCGTGTTCGGACGATGCGGCCGAGATAGTGTGTTATAGGGAAGGTCCAGAGGCAACAACACTCCGAGCAATTCGTGGCTTAGTGGGTAAAACAATGGTCTGCCAATCGGAAGCTCGCCAGATCAAATCCACTGGGGTCCAGTAATTTATTATTTAATATATAACATCTACTTAAATAAGTGGATAACAGCAGGTAAAAAGATCTCATGCATTAATAAAAGAAATGTTTATTTACAGACTAGGAACAGAAATGATATAAACTCAAAGAGCATTACAAATTATGCTGCAAAATTTTATCTAAAGTCATCACAGCTGCGCAAGTTTGATCGAAAACGCTCACTAACGAAGGGCACTTTACCAATGTTGTCGAAACAGTTTTCCATCCCTGTCTCTTGTCGCAGAAACAGTTTTTCGTCCCTGTCTCGAGTATCATTGTCTGGGGGGGCCTCATACGTAACACATGGCACTCCCTACACACGCACTACAACTAGCGCAAATTTGGTCGAAATCGGTTAGTAACGAACGGCACTTCACACTTGTGGCCGAAACAGTTCTTCGTCCCTGTCTCGGGGGGGCCTCATACGTAACAGACGGCACTCCATATACACACACTACAACTGGCGCAAGTTTGGTCGAAATCGGTCTGTAACGAAGGGCACTTTACCCTTGTGGCCGAAAGAGTTTTTCGTCCCTGTCTCCACTATCATTGTCTCGGGGGGCCTCATAGTAACACGTGGCACTCCCTACACACGCACTACAACTAGTAAAAGTTTGGTCGAAATTGGTCAGTAACGAAGGGCACTTTACCCTTGTGGCCGAAAGAGTTTTTCGTCCCTGTCTCCACTATCATTGTCTCGGGGGGCCTCATAGTAACACGAGGCACTCCCTACACACGCACTACACCTAGCACAAGTTTGGTCGAAATCGGTCAGTAACGAAGGGCACTTTACTCTTGTGGCAGAAACAGTTCTTCCCTGTCTCGAGTATCATTGTCTCGGGGGGCCTCATAAGTAACACGTGGCACTCCCTACACACGCACTACACCTAGCGCAAGTTTGGTCGAAATCGGTCAGTAACGAAGGGCACTTTACTCTTGTGGCAGAAACAGTTCTTCTTCCCTGTCTCGAGTATCATTGTCTAGGGGGGCCTCATAAGTAACACGTGGCACTCCCTACACACGCACTACACCTAGCGCAAGTTTGGTCGAAATCGGTCAGTAACGAAGGGCACTTTACTCTTGTGGCAGAAACAGTTCTCCTTCCCTGTCTCGAGTATCATTGTCTCGGGGGGCCTCATAGTAACACGTGGCACTCCCTACACACGCACTACACCTAGCGCAAGTTTGGTCGAAATCGGTCAGTAACGAAGGGCACTTCACCCTTGTGGCCGAAAGAGTTTTTCGTCCGTCTCCACTATCATTGTCTCGGGGGGCCTCATAAGTAACACGTGGCACTCCCTACACACGCACTACACCTAGCGCAAGTTTGGTCGAAATCGGTCAGTAACGAAGGGCACTTTACCCTTGTGGCCGAAAGAGTTTTTCGTCCCTGTCTCCACTATCATTGTCTCGGGGGGCCTCATAAGTAACACATGGCACTCCCTACACACGCACTACACCTAGCGCAAGTTTGGTCGAAATCGGTCAGTAACGAAGGGCACTTTACTCTTGTGGCAGAAACAGTTCTTCTTCCCTGTCTCGAGTATCATTGTCTCGGGGGGCCTCATAAGTAACACGTGGCACTCCCTACACACGCACTACACCTAGTGCAAGTTTGGTCGAAATCGGTCTGTAACGAAGGGCACTTTACTCTTGTGGCAGAAACAGATTTAAGTCCCTGTCTTCGACTATAATTGTCTCAGGGGGCCTCATACGTAACACGTGGGCACTCCCTACACACGCACTACAACTAGCGCAAATTAGGTAGAAATCGGTCAGTAACGAAGGGCACTTTACCCTTGTGGCCGAAAAAGTTTTTCGTCCCTGTCTCCACTATCATTGTCTCGGGGGGCCTCATAAGTAACACGTGGGCACTCCCTGCACTCGCACTACAAATAGGGCAAGTTTGTTCAAAGTCGGTCAGTAACGAAGGGCACTTTACCCATGTGGCAGAAAGAGTTTTTCGTCCCTATCTCGACTATCATTTTCTCGTGGGGCCTCATAAGTAACACGTGGCACTCCCTACACAAGCACTACACCTAGCGCAAGTTTGGTCGAAATCGGTCAGTAACGAAGGGCACTTTACCGTTGTGGCCGAAAGAGTTTTTCGTCCCTGTCTCTACTATCATTGTCTCGGGGGGCCTCATAAGTAACACGTGGCACTCCCTACACACGCACTGCACCTAGTGCAAATTTGGTCGAAATCGGTCTGTAACGAAGGGCACTTTACTTTTGTGGCAGAAACAGTTTTAAGTCCCTGTCTTCGACTATAATTGTCTCAGGGGGCCTCATACGTAACACGTGGGCACTCCCTACACACGCACTACAACTAGCGCAAATTAGGTAGAAATCGGTCAGTAACGAAGGGCACTTTACCCTTGTGGCCGAAAGAGTTTTTCGTCCCTGTCTCCACTATCATTGTCTCGGGGGGCCTCATAGTAACACGTGGCACTCCCTACATACGCACTACAAGTAGTAAAAGTTTGGTCGAAATTGGTCAGTAACGAAGGGCACTTTACTCTTGTGGCAGAAACAGTTCTTCCCTGTCTCGAGTATCATTGTCTCGGGGGGCCTCATAATTAACACGTGGCACTCCCTACACACGCACTACAACTAGCGCAAGTTTGGTCGAAGTCGGTCAGTAGCGAATGGTGGCCTTGTGGCCGAAACGGTTTGTCGTCACTATCGGCTAACATGGCGTCGGGGCGACTCACACGTCAGACATGGCGCTCCGTACACACGCGATACAACTATCTTAAATTTGGTGAAGTCGTTCAGTAACTTTCGGCACTTGATTCTTTCGGCCGAAAATTATTTCGTCCCTTTCTCGATGTTCATTGCATCGGGGCGACTCACACGTCATACGTGGATCTCTGTGCACATGCACTAGAAGTGGCGCAAGGTTGGTCGAAATCGGTCAGTAGGGAAGGGCAGTTTATTCTTGCGATCGAAACAGTTTTTCGTCCCTGTCTCGACCGTAATTGGACCGAGGCGACTCACACGTCATGCGTAGCACTCCCTTCACACGCCCTACAACTGGCATAAGTTTGGTCGAAATTGCTCCGTAACGAAGGGCACTTTTCTCTTTTGGGGCCGAAAGTATTTTTGTCCGTAACTCGACTATCACTGCGTCGGGGCGACTCACACGTCACTAGTGTAACTCCGTAGACACGCTCTATAACTGGCGGAAGTTTGGTCGAAATCGGTCAGTAACGAATGGCACTTTACTCTTGTGGCCGAAATAGTTTTTCGACCCTGTCTCAACTATCATTTTATGGGAGCGACTCACACGTCACTAGTGTAACTCCGTAGACACGCTCTATAACTGCCGGAAGTTTGGTCGAAATCGGTCAGTAACGAATGGCACTTTACTCTTGTGGCCGAAATAGTTTTTCGACCCTGTCTCGACTCTCATTTTATGGGGGCAACTCACACGTCATAAGTGGCACTTAATACGCACGCCTTACAACTAACGTAAGATTGGCCGAAACCTGTCGGTAACGAAGGGCACTTTAGTCTTGTGGCCGATGGAGGTTTAGTCCCTGTCCCGCCTGTATTTACAGGTGGGTGACTCTAAACCCAACCATGGTATTCCTTCCCCATGCGCCACAACTGTGACACGTTTGGTCGAAATCGTGCTGTAACGAAGGGTAGTTTACCCTTGGGTCGGAACAATTTTTCGTCCGTATCTCGCGTGCTATTCCAGGGTGGCAACTCAAACACCAAACGGCGGGTTGTCTCAAACATAAAAAATGGCACGTCCCCTCCATGCGACACAACCACTGCAACGTTGGTCTAAACAGGGCAGTAAAAAAGGGCACTTTTGTCTTGAGGTCAAAACATTTTTTATCCCTCTCTCACGTCGCTTTGCAGCAGGGTGACTCAAATATCACACATGGCAGTCCATGGCCATGCGCCACAGCCACTGCAAGTATTTTCGAAATCGATCAGCAAAGAAGGACAGTTCACCCTTGCGAGCGAAACACTTTTTCGTCGCTATCTCGCCTGGAATTGCAGCAGGATGCGTCAACTATCAAACATGGCGATCTCGCCCAATGCGTCACAACCACTGCAAGATTGGACGACAGCGGTCAATAACGAAGTGTACTTTACTCCATAGGCCGAAACAGTTCTTTGTCCCTGTCGCATTGCAGCTCGGTGACGTAGACATCAAATACGGCACTCCCTCTCCATGCGGCAAACCGCTCAATGTTTGGTCGAAATCGGGCTGTAACGAAGAGCACTTTAGACTTGAGACAGCAAAAGCTTTTCGTTCCTATCTCGCCCGCAATTCAGTCTGCGTGATGCACTCCCTGCCCATGCGCCACGAACAGCGCAAGTTTGTACGTAATCTGGCATTAACGAAGGGTACTTTACAATTGAGGACGAAACATTTTCTCGTAATTCTATCCTCAGATTCCAGCGGGGTGACTGAATCATCACACATGGCGCTCTCTGTCCACGCTCCACAACCTCTGAAAGTTTAGTCGAAATCTGGCGGTAACGAAGGGCAAATCACTCTTGATTCCGAAACAGTTTTTCGTCCCTATCTGGTGTCGCATTGCAGTGGGGTGACTCAAAAGACATATATGTCACTCCCTCCCCATGCGCCATACGTACTCTAAGTTTGGTCGAAATCGGGCTGTAACAAAGGGCAGTGAACTCTTTCGGCCGAAATAGTTTTTCGTCCCTGTCTCGCCTCGAATTTCAGCTGGGTAGTTCAAACATCACACATTAAACTCCTTCCCCACGCGCCACATACACCGCAAGTTTGGTCGAAATCCGTCACCAATGACGCGTATTTTACTCACTTCGCCGAAAGACCTTTTCTTCCGTATCTGGCCACGTATTGCAGCTTCATGACTCAAACATCAAACATTGCACTGTCTTCCCATGCGCCAAAACCACTGTAAGTGTGGTCGAAATCTGGCAGATACCAGTTACAGTTGCCAGTGTGATGTTTTAGTCACGCCGCTTCATTCGAAGGCGAGACACGGACGAAAAACCCATTCCGACCTGAAGAGTAAAGTGCAGTTCGTTACTGCCCGATTTCGACCACACTTGCAGTGGTTATGGAGCACGGGCAGAGAATGCAATGTTTGATGTTTGATTCACCCAGCTACAATGCGAGGTCAGAAATGGACGAAAAACTCTTTCGGCGACTAGAGTAAATTGTACTTCATCACTGACAGACTTCGACCAAACTTGCAGTGTTTGTGGCACATTGCCTGGGAATGCCACGCGTGGAGTTGCCTCCCTGGAATGGGACGCGACATAGGGACGAAAAACTGTTCCGGCCACTGTAGAAAACTGCCCTCGTTACTGCCCGATTTCGACCAAACTTGCCGTAGTTGTGCCGCATGAGGAGTGAGTACCATGGTTGGGTTTTGAGTCACCCACATGTAATTCGAGGTGGGACAGGGACGAAAAACTGTTTTGGCCGCAAGAGTAAAGTGCCCTTCATTACAGCCCGATTTCGACCAAACTTCCACAGTTGGTGGCGCATGGAAAGAGAGTGCCACGTGTGATGCGTCAGCATCCCCTCTGGTAAGATAGGCGAGACACAAACGAAAAAGTCTTCCGGCCTCAAGACTAAATTGCCCTTCATTAGTGACCGATTCTGACCAAACTCCCACTGCCAGTGGATCAAGGGCATATAGTGCCACATGTGATGTTTCATTCAATCCGCTCGAAAGCGAGGCGAAATAGGGACGAAAAATGTTTCGGCCTCACATATATACTGCTCTTAATTACAGCCTTATTTCTACCAAATTTGCACTGGTTAAGGTGCAACCTGTATTTTATATCGTGCTGTGAACCTTGCTCAGCGCAATCAAATACTCCATCTACAGGGGAACCTGTATTTTGTATCGTGCTGTGAACCTCGCTCAGCGCAATCAAATACTCAATCTACAGGGGAACCTGTATTTTATATCGTGCTGTGAACCTCGCTCAGCGCAATCAAATACTCCATCTACAAGGGAACCTGTATTTTATATCGTGCTGTGAACCTCGCTCAGCGCAATCAAATACTCCATCTCCAGGGGAACCTGTGTTTTATATCGTGCTGTGAACCTCGCTCAGTGCAATCAGATACTCCGTACGGTGTCCCTCCACGCCTTAGAAACTTCAGTAGCTTCGTAATGCAACTGGATTTTAAATTCATGTGTAAATATACCGGTATACACAGTGGTTTTGCTAGCCAGTTATCCGACGTGAATTCTGTGTACACACTTGTTTCTGTGTACTTGTAACCTAACAAGCTGAGAAATATTTCCAGTGTCCACACTAAAGCAATCCAAACGTTGTGCTTCGAGTGACATCGCAACTACTGAGATGCACTGAAATTCGAATAGGGCGCCGCGATACACAAGTTAGCAGCATGACTCCTTGGGCAAACGTGACAGGTTTTCTGCCACGGGAACCCAGGTGGTACTCTTCCAAAATATCGGTGACCACATACAAAACTTAACTGTGTCACAACCTTAATTTGGGTCATCCCGGTGTGTTATCCTAAATACAGTAATAATAAACACAGTCAGACACACCACAGTATATATATATATATATATATGTATATATATATATTGCACATTACGTCATTTAGTCTAAGGTTGTGCCAGTATACACGTTTCTACAAAAGTCGCCTACTTTACGTAAAAACTATAAACACCTGCACTGTCAACATAAACTCCCAAAGCATGCTACTGAGTTACTTCACAGTTTCGGGCTGCCCTCATAGCAAAACTGGATTCCACCTTACCTACTTCAAGAAAAATGGCACTCACTGTCAAGACAAAATGAGAACTATCTTCTGAAACGTGTTCTGTTATTCTACGAGAAAACCTCCGATGTATGGATCGATGTTGGATCAATCACTGTATGAGCTTGGGGTTAAGTTACACCAGCTTTCCTTGGAAAGGTTTTACAGCCAAAAACAGTGAACTGGTGACGTTTCACTATTGCTTTTATGCTATTTTTACGCTATTTTATGTTATTTAATTAAGGATCTGCGTTTTAACATTTACACATGTACCTGATGGTGGCTTGGCCAGGCCGAAACATGTAGTATATTGGCACAACCTTAGAATAAATTACGTAGTGTGCAAGATATATATATAATATATAATATATATAATATATGTAATATATATAAATTACGTAGTGTGCAAGATATATATATATATATTGCACACTACGTAATTTATTCTAAGGTTGTGCCAATATACTACACGTTTCGGCCTGGCCAAGCCACCATCAGGTACATGTGTAAATGTTAAAACTCATCCTTAATTAAATAACATAAAATATATATATATATATTCTGGTGTGTCTGTGTTTATTATCACTGTGTCACAATCCTTAATACAGCATGAATGTGTTTAGTATGCATTTATCTATACAAAACGGGCTGCTTTTCCATTACGCTCTCACGGCACGTACGTGCTTTTTGCAAAGTCCCATTCTAGTTACACTACGCAGTTTGTATGCTGTCATATGCAAACACTGCTCTTATCTTAGACGTTACGTACTATTTTACAACCACATCACCTCGCGCCTAGAAACATAATCCCCGGAATTAATCCCAGGACTTCACGCGCCATTGCAGGTCTATACGAAAGTGACAATTTTTCCACTACCAGTCTGGTTAGTGTGTAACATCTTCGTGTGCAGACTACACATCATGATGCTCTTCATCTGTCTCGTATTTTCGATCATCGGACAGTACGCATGCACGAAACCAAATTTAAACAATCGTCCGATTATAGGTACTAACAATTCGTTATATATTTATTTAGTGTATATAAGTATTGTTTCGTTATTTGTATTACCAGGGTGAGTCAAATGAAAGGCTTAGGAGCGCTAAAGAAAATCGAGACCCTACAGTGTGCAGCTGTAGGCACAGCAAGTCATCAGCATGGGTTAGTAGCATGTACTGTGTGTGGAGACCACACTGTGTGCTGTGCAGCTGTAGGCACAGCAAGTCATCAGCATGGGTTAGTAGCATGTACTGTGTGTGGAGACCACACAGTGTGCAGGTGCAGGCACAGCAAGTCATCAGCATGGGTTAGTAGCATGTACTGTGTGTGGAGACCACACTGTGTGCAGCTGTAGGCACAGCAAGTCATCAGCATGGGTTAGTAGCATGTACTGTGTGTGGAGACCACACTGTGTGCAGCTGTAGGCACAGCAAGTCATCAGCATGGGTTAGTAGCATGTACTGTGTGTGGAGACCACACTGTGTGCAGCTGTAGGCACAGCAAGTCATCAGCATGGGTTAGTAGCATGTACTGTGTGTGGAGACCACACTGTGTGCAGCTGTAGGCACAGCAAGTCATCAGCATGGGTTAGTAGCATGTACTGTGTGTGGAGACCACACTGTGTGCAGCTGTAGGCACAGCAAGTCATCAGCATGGGTTAGTAGCATGTACTGTGTGTGGAGACCACACTGTGTGCAGCTGTAGGCACAGCAAGTCATCAGCATGGGTTAGTAGCATGTACTGTGTGTGGAGACCACACTGTGTGCAGCTGTAGGCACAGCAAGTCATCAGCATGGGTTAGTAGCATGTACTGTGTGTGGAGACCACACTGTGTGCAGCTGTAGGCACAGCAAGTCATCAGCATGGGTTAGTAGCATGTACTGTGTGTGGAGACCACACTGTGTGCAGCTGTAGGCACAGCAAGTCATCAGCATGGGTTAGTAGCATGTACTGTGTGTGGAGACCACACTGTGTGCAGCTGTAGGCACAGCAAGTCATCAGCATGGGTTAGTAGCATGTACTGTGTGTGGAGACCACACTGTGTGCAGCTGTAGGCACAGCAAGTCATCAGCATGGGTTAGTAGCATGTACTGTGTGTGGAGACCACACTGTGTGCAGCTGTAGGCACAGCAAGTCATCAGCATGGGTTAGTAGCATGTACTGTGTGTGGAGACCACACTGTGTGCAGCTGTAGGCACAGCAAGTCATCAGCATGGGTTAGTAGCATGTACTGTGTGTGGAGACCACACTGTGTGCAGCTGTAGGCACAGCAAGTCATCAGCATGGGTTAGTAGCATGTACTGTGTGTGGAGACCACACTGTGTGCAGCTGTAGGCACAGCAAGTCATCAGCATGGGTTAGTAGCATGTACTGTGTGTGGAGACCACACTGTGTGCAGCTGTAGGCACAGCAAGTCATCAGCATGGGTTAGTAGCATGTACTGTGTGTGGAGACCACACTGTGTGCAGCTGTAGGCACAGCAAGTCATCAGCATGGGTTAGTAGCATGTACTGTGTGTGGAGACCACACTGTGTGCAGCTGTAGGCACAGCAAGTCATCAGCATGGGTTAGTAGCATGTACTGTGTGTGGAGACCACACTGTGTGCAGCTGTAGGCACAGCAAGTCATCAGCATGGGTTAGTAGCATGTACTGTGTGTGGAGACCACACTGTGTGCAGCTGTAGGCACAGCAAGTCATCAGCATGGGTTAGTAGCATGTACTGTGTGTGGAGACCACACTGTGTGCAGCTGTAGGCACAGCAAGTCATCAGCATGGGTTAGTAGCATGTACTGTGTGTGGAGACCACACTGTGTGCAGCTGTAGGCACAGCAAGTCATCAGCATGGGTTAGTAGCATGTACTGTGTGTGGAGACCACACTGTGTGCAGCTGTAGGCACAGCAAGTCATCAGCATGGGTTAGTAGCATGTACTGTGTGTGGAGACCACACTGTGTGCAGCTGTAGGCACAGCAAGTCATCAGCATGGGTTAGTAGCATGTACTGTGTGTGGAGACCACACTGTGTGCAGCTGTAGGCACAGCAAGTCATCAGCATGGGTTAGTAGCATGTACTGTGTGTGGAGACCACACTGTGTGCAGCTGTAGGCACAGCAAGTCATCAGCATGGGTTAGTAGCATGTACTGTGTGTGGAGACCACACTGTGTGCAGCTGTAGGCACAGCAAGTCATCAGCATGGGTTAGTAGCATGTACTGTGTGTGGAGACCACACTGTGTGCAGCTGTAGGCACAGCAAGTCATCAGCATGGGTTAGTAGCATGTACTGTGTGTGGAGACCACACTGTGTGCAGCTGTAGGCACAGCAAGTCATCAGCATGGGTTAGTAGCATGTACTGTGTGTGGAGACCACACTGTGTGCAGCTGTAGGCACAGCAAGTCATCAGCATGGGTTAGTAGCATGTACTGTGTGTGGAGACCACACTGTGTGCAGCTGTAGGCACAGCAAGTCATCAGCATGGGTTAGTAGCATGTACTGTGTGTGGAGACCACACTGTGTGCAGCTGTAGGCACAGCAAGTCATCAGCATGGGTTAGTAGCATGTACTGTGTGTGGAGACCACACTGTGTGCAGCTGTAGGCACAGCAAGTCATCAGCATGGGTTAGTAGCATGTACTGTGTGTGGAGACCACACTGTGTGCAGCTGTAGGCACAGCAAGTCATCAGCATGGGTTAGTAGCATGTACTGTGTGTGGAGACCACACTGTGTGCAGCTGTAGGCACAGCAAGTCATCAGCATGGGTTAGTAGCATGTACTGTGTGTGGAGACCACACTGTGTGCAGCTGTAGGCACAGCAAGTCATCAGCATGGGTTAGTAGCATGTACTGTGTGTGGAGACCACACTGTGTGCAGCTGTAGGCACAGCAAGTCATCAGCATGGGTTAGTAGCATGTACTGTGTGTGGAGACCACACTGTGTGCAGCTGTAGGCACAGCAAGTCATCAGCATGGGTTAGTAGCATGTACTGTGTGTGGAGACCACACTGTGTGCAGCTGTAGGCACAGCAAGTCATCAGCATGGGTTAGTAGCATGTACTGTGTGTGGAGACCACACTGTGTGCAGCTGTAGGCACAGCAAGTCATCAGCATGGGTTAGTAGCATGTACTGTGTGTGGAGACCACACTGTGTGCAGCTGTAGGCACAGCAAGTCATCAGCATGGGTTAGTAGCATGTACTGTGTGTGGAGACCACACTGTGTGCAGCTGTAGGCACAGCAAGTCATCAGCATGGGTTAGTAGCATGTACTGTGTGTGGAGACCACACTGTGTGCAGCTGTAGGCACAGCAAGTCATCAGCATGGGTTAGTAGCATGTACTGTGTGTGGAGACCACACTGTGTGCAGCTGTAGGCACAGCAAGTCATCAGCATGGGTTAGTAGCATGTACTGTGTGTGGAGACCACACTGTGTGCAGCTGTAGGCACAGCAAGTCATCAGCATGGGTTAGTAGCATGTACTGTGTGTGGAGACCACACTGTGTGCAGCTGTAGGCACAGCAAGTCATCAGCATGGGTTAGTAGCATGTACTGTGTGTGGAGACCACACTGTGTGCAGCTGTAGGCACAGCAAGTCATCAGCATGGGTTAGTAGCATGTACTGTGTGTGGAGACCACACTGTGTGCAGCTGTAGGCACAGCAAGTCATCAGCATGGGTTAGTAGCATGTACTGTGTGTGGAGACCACACTGTGTGCAGCTGTAGGCACAGCAAGTCATCAGCATGGGTTAGTAGCATGTACTGTGTGTGGAGACCACACTGTGTGCAGCTGTAGGCACAGCAAGTCATCAGCATGGGTTAGTAGCATGTACTGTGTGTGGAGACCACACTGTGTGCAGCTGTAGGCACAGCAAGTCATCAGCATGGGTTAGTAGCATGTACTGTGTGTGGAGACCACACTGTGTGCAGCTGTAGGCACAGCAAGTCATCAGCATGGGTTAGTAGCATGTACTGTGTGTGGAGACCACACTGTGTGCAGCTGTAGGCACAGCAAGTCATCAGCATGGGTTAGTAGCATGTACTGTGTGTGGAGACCACACTGTGTGCAGCTGTAGGCACAGCAAGTCATCAGCATGGGTTAGTAGCATGTACTGTGTGTGGAGACCACACTGTGTGCAGCTGTAGGCACAGCAAGTCATCAGCATGGGTTAGTAGCATGTACTGTGTGTGGAGACCACACTGTGTGCAGCTGTAGGCACAGCAAGTCATCAGCATGGGTTAGTAGCATGTACTGTGTGTGGAGACCACACTGTGTGCAGCTGTAGGCACAGCAAGTCATCAGCATGGGTTAGTAGCATGTACTGTGTGTGGAGACCACACTGTGTGCAGCTGTAGGCACAGCAAGTCATCAGCATGGGTTAGTAGCATGTACTGTGTGTGGAGACCACACTGTGTGCAGCTGTAGGCACAGCAAGTCATCAGCATGGGTTAGTAGCATGTACTGTGTGTGGAGACCACACTGTGTGCAGCTGTAGGCACAGCAAGTCATCAGCATGGGTTAGTAGCATGTACTGTGTGTGGAGACCACACTGTGTGCAGCTGTAGGCACAGCAAGTCATCAGCATGGGTTAGTAGCATGTACTGTGTGTGGAGACCACACTGTGTGCAGCTGTAGGCACAGCAAGTCATCAGCATGGGTTAGTAGCATGTACTGTGTGTGGAGACCACACTGTGTGCAGCTGTAGGCACAGCAAGTCATCAGCATGGGTTAGTAGCATGTACTGTGTGTGGAGACCACACTGTGTGCAGCTGTAGGCACAGCAAGTCATCAGCATGGGTTAGTAGCATGTACTGTGTGTGGAGACCACACTGTGTGCAGCTGTAGGCACAGCAAGTCATCAGCATGGGTTAGTAGCATGTACTGTGTGTGGAGACCACACTGTGTGCAGCTGTAGGCACAGCAAGTCATCAGCATGGGTTAGTAGCATGTACTGTGTGTGGAGACCACACTGTGTGCAGCTGTAGGCACAGCAAGTCATCAGCATGGGTTAGTAGCATGTACTGTGTGTGGAGACCACACTGTGTGCAGCTGTAGGCACAGCAAGTCATCAGCATGGGTTAGTAGCATGTACTGTGTGTGGAGACCACACTGTGTGCAGCTGTAGGCACAGCAAGTCATCAGCATGGGTTAGTAGCATGTACTGTGTGTGGAGACCACACTGTGTGCAGTTGTAGGCACAGCAAGTCATCAGCATGGGTTAGAAGCATGTACTGTGTATGCAGACCACACTGTGTGCAGCTGTAGGCACAGGAAGGCATCAGCATGGGTTAGTAGCATGTACTGTGTGTGCAGACCACACTGTGTGCAGCTGTAGGCACAGCAAGTCATCAGCATGGGTTAGAAGCATGTACTGTGTATGCAGACCACACTGTGTGCATCTGTAGGCACAGCAAGTCATCAGCATAGGTTAGTAGCATGTACTGCGTGTGGAGACCACACTGTGTGCAGCTGTAGGCACAGCAAGTCATCAGCATGGGTTAGAAGCATGTACTGTGCACATATAGTATTTTTGGCTACATGTTGAAAAATGACATAACTGTACATAAGTTATCTCCACCAAAATGTCTGTTAAAAATATTTTAAGGTGTTCATTTTATTCACCTTCATAAATTTTACAAAAAACTTTAAACACCAACAAATGCACTCTTTGTGCATTTGCTGGTGTTTAAAGTTTTTGTATAATATAGTGCACGGACATGGAACTCATTAAATTCATAAATTTTGTTTAAAAGTGGTTCTGCATGTATGGTGTATTCAAAAGCATGCAGTCAATAAAAGATGAGTACCACATTTCACCACGATAAATCCCAATGTAACTAATACACATTTCTGCTTACACGTATATAATTTTTATTTTATTTTTACTCCTGTGTAGAAACACTTAAAGAACAGATTATGCAGATGTTGAATTTGTCGCGTATAGTGAGATTTGAAGATATAACCACAAATTTTCGCAACGCGGCCATGTTTGTAACTGTTGACTTACGTACGCCATTGTGTACAAAATATGTAGGTACAAGTGCCCCTCATTTTATGCTAGTTCGAAAAAGATGGGAAATGTACGTATAACTTAACATTGTGGCGCGTTCTCATAACCGTTAGACAGTCGAAACACAACAATGCATTCTGTGTGCGTTGTTGATTTACATGCCACTGTCAACTATGTAAAATTATTGAGTGTTGCACAGCAATGCTTTTATGTCATATTTATATCACAGGCAACAATCCAAATTATTCGTAGAAGTTTTTGAAATAAATCACATTACAAATAATTTACACTCTTTTCACGTACAAGAACTGCATTCAATGTTCCCTCTAAGTTGCGCAGGTTCGCGGCCGCGCAGTAACTGAAATGCTCCCGCGCACACTGAATTGTTGCCGCGCAGTAACTGAAATGCTCCTGCGCACACTGAATTGTTGCGCGCAGTAACTGAAATGCTCCCGCGCACACTGAATTGTTGCCGCGCAGTAACTGAAATGCTCCCGCGCACACTGAATTGTTGCTGCGCAGTAACTGAAATTTTTCAGTTTTCATTGTAAATATTCTTATTATGTATATTACAAAAAAAAACTTTTAAATTGCCGCGCAGTCGTCAGGTCGTGTAAAAATTTTCTGCTCAGCGCAGTAGCAGGTCCGCGCACGTGTGAAAAAAAATTAGAGGGAACGTTGACTGCATTGTAAGAAAGAATATGTCGTTTGCTCTTGGCCTTGTTTAGACATAATATCTGGCTAAATAGATCGTAACGACAGGCAAGTCACTGCGTAGTTTTCTCACTTTTCGTAAACGCTGCCGTAAGACACTTCAGGAGATCAGACGGAATTAGTCAATTATAAACCTTTTAAAGCCTAGCGGTAACTTTACATACCGCCAGGTTTAACATTAAAAAATTCTACGTGGTGCCCACATTGCGTTTATGTGTTTTGTACGGATCTCAGAACAAACAGCAACTTTTGCCTTATAAAACATTAAGAGATTGGTATTTACAACGGAAGTGGAGAGTGTTTACTGCGCGGTACGCACTGAGTCCTTATATAAAACAGATACGCTTCGTCTTTAAAGGGTTAAATGTGATGAGTGTGTGTCTGTGTGTATTCTGGCCTTAGTTATCCAACATGCAAACGCATCTCTTCTACGCAGCATTATATTGTCATCTGTCGCCTGTCCGGCTGTGCCATATTTTTCCACATTATCTCATAAACGGCATGATTAAAAAAAGTTACTCAACGCAAAATGTGTTTTGATTTTACCTACAACTTTTGTCGGAAACATTTCTCATCCTAAGAAGAATTCAGCGAGATATTATCACACGTACACAGGTCTTCATGTAAAGTACCCGTTATTCTGACCAAATTTTAATGAAACTTCAAATTTCTCGACAGTTTTTCAAAAATTCCTCAAATATCAAATTTCATGAAAATCCATCCAGTGGGAGGCAAGTTGTTCCATGTTGAAGGACAGACGGACGGAGAGACAAACAGACAGACAGACATGATAAAGTTACCAGTCTCTTTTCGCAATTTTGCAAACGCGCCTAAAAGTGTGGTTTCATATGTATGTGGTCAGCTGCTTTAGATCAGGTCGCAACGGCGGGAAGGTGGTAAGAAGAGTCACAGAGAAACCAGCAATGTTAAAGTAAACTTTCAACATAACATGAGGTATATAAAATGACCGATCATGCATACAGAAGGGCGTCGAAGGTAATTCGTGGCTAATGTTGCTAACACGTGTGCCAGCAGGAGTCCTGGCTCAGGAAATGGTGCTCGAACACAACCCAGGGTTTCAAGATAACCGCAGTTACATCGCGGCTTCGTATATCAAGTTCCTGGAAGGTGCTGGAGCTAGAGTTATTCCAATCATGTAAGTAAACCTCTTAACGTCAATTGATATACACAGGACTGTGCCTCTTCTATGTCGTATTGCTGGCATTTAACTCGGCAGAGCTGAGTCCTTCGTGAAAATCCGTATGGTAGTCGGAAAAAGCCGAACATTCAGAGGGAGGTTCTGACGGCCTAGTGGTCGCCCACAGGATGCTGTTTTTCATTTTACACATGCAGGGCTGTGCTGTGGCCTTGATAAAGTGACCCATGGCGGCACAATATGTGGCAATCAAACAGGACCACAATTTGTGATTCGAATGGGAATGACACAATCTACATTCCTAGCGACACGTAAAGGTGGAGGCACGGCAGGGGAATAGTACTGTATGTGTGAATTAGCCCGTACACTTTACCTGCTTAACCTTTTAAAGCCTAGTGGTAACTTTACCTACCACCAGGTTTGACATTAAAAAATTCTACGTGGTGCCCACATTGCGTTTATGTGTTTTGTACGGATCTCAGAACAAACAGTAACTTTTGCCTTATAAAACATTAAGAGACTGGTTTTTATAACCGAAGTGGAGAGTGTTTACAGCGCGGTACGCACTGAGTCCTTATATAAAACACACACGCTTCGTCCTTAAAGGGTTAAGCAGAACAATAATGATTATAGTGTTTTCATTATATGACGCTGCGTAAGCCCGGCGTTAAGCACTGCACTGTACGGTGATCAGATTACTTGTTACCTGAGCTCCCGAACACTGTGTATAGCTGAAGTCGGCACGGCGTGGTCGCTGCTGGGCTGAAACGATTGATAGTCCAAATATTCGCCTTCGTGAATACTAATTCATATATTCGAAGTCTATTTGTATATGTTCAGCTCCCACTTTAGTATTATTCTGCCATTCATGCTACGGTCTTACCAGTTATCTTTTACCCTTAAGATCTTCCACCCTCGAATTCGCTACCTTATATATAGAGATATTACAAATATTTATTTAAAAATGGACACATTTCCACAATTATAATTTTTGTTTTATTTCCAGGATCAATAGAACTGATGATTACTATGAACATATTGCCAGTCATGTGAACGGGTAAGTTCCAACCAGATACGTTAAAGCAAGTTGGCGTGTGGAATAAATTTCACTATGTTTACCTTTTATTTATTTATGTATTGTTTATTTGGGGTTAAGATAGCTCAGTTAGTGTCCGGATGATAGGTGTCCAAAACAAAAAATTTTTATCTCAGAACTGATGTTAAAATAGCTACCAATACAGACCAGTAGCATATGTAACAATGCGTTGCATAATTGGACCTTAATTAAGCTGACTGTCGCTCGCTTTGTGGGTACAGGGTGTTTCTTAATTAGATATTCTAACATAAATACGAAATAAACACATCGCCAATTAAAGAAGTTCCGCGATTGTTTTTAACAAAACATTTTTTAATTAAAAAATAAGTAAATATCAAAGCAGCCATTACAGAAATGTATCCACAGATCAACTAGGAAGTGGCTGCGCAGAGCACACTTTGGGAACCACTGATCTAAACCATATATAGTTGTTAACTTCGTACCTCACAGAGAACACATGCGTCTTCATAAAGCCAAAGCAACTGACGCTCACTCCATAGAGCAGAGTCCTTCTTGAGAAGCTAACAGTTTCTCAGCTAGTCAAGAAATTCCCCACATTTTATGGAACCCGGACGTTCATTACCGCATTCACAAGAGCCCGCCACCTGTCCCTATCCTGAGCCAGCTCAATCCAGTCCATGCCCCATCCCACTTCTTGAAGATCCATTTTAATATTATCCTCCCATCTACGTCTGGGTCTCCCAAGTGGTTGCCTTCCCTCAGGTCTCCCCACCAAAATCCTGTATGCACCTCTCTTCTCCTGACGCTATTTACTGAAAAAAAAAGTCACTGTTTATTCTGAAACCCGTGTCAGATAGCCATACTGTGTGGCAAAACCCAGAGTTGCTGAAGACACGCCACCGTGCTTTGAAGGGTTACGGAAGGCTGATAATATTCTCCTATACAGAATTTTACTGCCTGGTGGAAACACGTACTTTGACGCACCCGGCGGATATGCAGAAGCTGGTCAAAAGTTGTATAAACTTGCGATGCAGATGAACCAAGGCGGGGACTTCTTCCCTATGTTGGGGATCTGCCTTGGATTCGAACTACTGACCTATCTGGCTTCTAACAACGTGGAACACCGAGCTAGATGCTACAGCTATAACGAAACGCTGCCCTTAGAATTCAAAAGAGGTAAGGTTAGAATCCAATTACGGGTTGCAGAGTCTATCTGGAGAATGCCAGTGGCCACGTAACTTGCTAGCTGAGTCCCCCAACACTGTACACAGCTGCAGTCGGCACGGCGTGGTCGCTGCTGCTTTCACATCGGAACAGCCAGGCAGAGTTATATCTAAAATTTTAATGTGTTCCATGTCCGTGCACTGTATTATACAAAAAACATTACACAACAACAAATATACAAAGGGTTTTCTTCATCACTTGTAACACGCTCCTACATGTTTCGACCCTGCTGGGTCATCTTCAGGGAGAAATTTCTCTTGATTGTGTACACAGCTCAACTATGAAGTGCAACCATAGTGTAACCACGGCAGAAAGTTCTCCCTGAAGATGACCCAGCAGGGTCGAAACATGTAGGAGTGTGTTACAAGTGATGAAAAAACCCCTTTGTGCATTTGTTGGTGTTTAATGTTTTTTGTAGAGTTATATCTGTTTCAAAAACATTTACTCTGTTGGGAGTACATTTATACTTTCTGTTACCGCGGGCTTTTTTTTTTTGGCACTTATAAAACACGACTAGTTGTGCATGCCCATTGCTTCCACCACTTACCAGCTTGCATCTTCACCCCCGCGCCAATGAAATATCAAACTGATCTGACCGCTCATACAAATCTTCATGCGTTAATAAATTCCCAGCTTTCATGAACACGAAGGGTCTTCTCGTATTTACAGCAGCCACCACTGCACCTTACACTGACCTAGCTTGGTTTTAATATTATCTTCTCATCTACGCCTCACTCATCTTGCAGTCTGTTTTTTTTTGCACTGCCTGGCCCGGAAGATAAAGGCACTACGGACCCTTGAACCATGTGTAAAATACAGTCGAACTCTGTTATAACGTCATGAAAGGGACGGGAGTATTTTGTGTCGTTATAAACGAGTGTTCTTGTAACCGTGGAGTATAATGTTATGGTTAACAGTGACCAATTAATTGGTACCACAAAATAGCTGATGCTATAGGCGAGATGTCGTATAAAGCGATGTCGTTATAACCGGGTTCCACTGTATTTACCAATGGATAACGCATAACATCTCCTTATCTGCTGACTTCAGTCTCTGTATCATTAGCGCTTGTTATTCCGTCCTTATAAAAACCAGCCAGTCAGTTAATGCTGTATTGGGAAATAACCGCTGTTTGTTCTGAGATGCACACAAAACACATAAACACACTGTGTGGGCAGAACGTAGAATTATATGCATAAAGACCCAGTCCGTACCGCGCAGTAAACACACTCCGTCTCGGTTATAAAAACCAGTCAGTTAATGCTGTATAGGGAAATAATCGCTGTTTGTTCTGAGATGCACACAAAACACATAAACACATTGTGTGGGCAGAACGTAGAATTATAGGCATATAGACCCAGTCCATACCGCGCAGTAAACACACTCCGTCTCGGTTATAAAAACCATTCAGTTAATGCTGTATAGGGAAATAATCGCTGTTTGTTCTGAGATCCACACAAAACACATAAATACACTGAGTGGGCAGAACGTAGAATTGTTGATTGTTGTGGCAAGTGGCACCTGCTAGTATGCTATCTGCGTTTTCAAAGTCTGAGTTAACGCAATCCATTGTCATGATTCCTGTTCGTTCCTTTAAGCAAGAGGCAGCACCTCACGGTACGCACACGTCATTCGCTTGTCTTAACCTTCTTATTGGCCGTACTCATCCCCACTGTGCACGTGTCGAAATCACTCCGTCCTTCCGTCCGTACACAATAAACAACCTGACAACCACTAAACTGGCTTTCATGATACTGTGGAGTTTAACTAAAATGTATTGACCAGTTTCAATTTCATTTAAAGCCGGCGTGACTTACTACAGGCACATCGAAAATAACACGCTAAATAGAGTGTTTATTTTATCTGACAACTGCAGGTTGTCACTTCCCACCGACAATGTGGGCGATCGGCTGAGTTGGCTACGTTAATACGATAAACGAGCCGGTAGGAATTGGTGAACCCGATATTTGACAGATAAAATAATGATGTTATTTTTACGCACCGAAAACTATTTCTGAGTTATTAGCAGAAACACAACACAACACACATCTTTATGTCCACTGGACTTCTACATGGGTAAATCAACAATAGTGACAGGACACGCCAGTTGGGTCACGCCACATGTTCGTTTCATCGTTCGTTGTTTAGTTACAGTACCTTTACTTCGCAGGGTCCTTCAACACCAGGCTGTTCGGAAACGCCCCTGCTGACATCATAGGAATCTTGGCAAGAGAGAATGTGACTCCCAACTTCCATCGCTACTGCTTGACGCAGAAGGTGAGGTATACGAACAGAGTGGCTGGGAACACAAAACAGCGCGTTAGGGAATTGATAGGTCAGCGATTCTTTGGTAAGGCCTCCTGACAAACTGATTAACTGAATAACACTGACTAAACATTAACCCTTTAAAGACGAAGCGTATCTGTTTTATATAAGGACTCAGTGCCTACCGCGCTGTAAACACTCTACACTTCGGTTATAAAAACCAGTCTCTTAATGTTTTATAAGGCAAAAGTTGCTGTTTGTTCTGAGATCCGTACAAAACACATAAACGCAATGTGGGCACCACGTAGAATTTTTTAATGTTAAACCAGGTAGTACGTAAAGTTACCGCTAGGCTTTAAAAGGTTAATCAACTCCATGAAGTTGGCGCCATGAAAAGTTCTTACCAACTCAGTTACTCTAATTTTCCACACTTTAAGAAACCCGAAAGTTCGTTACCGTCATCACAAAAGCCTCAGTCCACAGCGTTACACCCTTTTTCGTCCAGATTAATTCTGTGGCTCCTTGCATGAAACCAACAACCCACACTTAAGCCGTTCCTAAAAAAATTTGAGGTTTCATGCACGGAAAGCGCTACTCTGGACATAATTACTGCAGAGTGCTGCCACGTGTAGCCCACTGTACGCACCACCTAATATGCTGTTCGTCGGAGTGACAGATACTTGGTCAGCCAACACACAGTTAGCATTACAGGTTCAGCATCCCTTATCGGAAATTCTTGGGACGGGAAGTGTCTCGAATTTCGGATATTTTTCGGATTTTTTAATATTTGAATATTATAATGAGACAGCTTGGGGATGGGAACCAAATCTAAACGCGAAATCCATTTATGTTTCATATACAGCTTGTGTATATATATATATATATATATATATATGTTTTATTTACGGTATAAAAACAAACAGCGTTTAATTTATTTACGAGTGTCCACATCTGTAGAGCATTGTGTTCATGTCGGCGCGCAAAAAGTTTCCGATTTTGGAGGTTTTCGGAATTTGGAATTTCGGATAAGGGATATTCAACCTGTATCTCAATTTTTTTTTTTTTTGCAAATTTGAGGGTTATGGGTTTCATGCACAGAGCCACAGAATTACTATCACAACGCCCTTGCTTTAAAATGAAATAAGTAGATGTATGACAGATATTCACGAAACTTAGTACGAACATCATGCCATGGCCGGCAAACTGTACGGTTGCAAATAAAACACTTTTTCCTTTTAGGAAGTAAAATTTGGGGAAACATGTTGTTATTACAGGCAAGCAAGCTGGCATTTGAGCTCATTTAAACAGACAGGTAAACTGACTTGATTTCCTGCGCCAGAGTTATTCTTGTCAAGCTGCTAATTTGCATCGCAAGACCGCCATGTTGTTATTACCGATTACAGGAATTCAAAATTATGAGTTTTGGGGTAAATTTTATCAATATCTTTTCACCGGTTCTCAAGTTAACCTTTTAAAGCCTAGCGGTAACTTTACGTACCGCCAGGTTTAACATTAAAAAATTCTACGTGGTGCCCACATTGCGTTTATGTGTTTTGTACGGATCTCAGAACAAACAGCAACTTTTGCCTTATAAAACATTAAGAGACTGGTTTTTATAACCGAAGTGGAGAGTGTTTACAGCGCGGTACGCACTGAGTCCATATATAAAACAGATACGCTTCGTCCTTAAAGGGTTAAATAAGCAGTCCGAGACATGGAAAGACAGGCATGATCCGCTGTACATTCGTTATTTTATGTACTTCTTGGAAAGGTGACGCCATTTTCTAATCAAGTCATTGGGCATTCAAACGTTAGATCGGAAGGGGGGCGGAGGTTACGTTCCGTGCACTCTTGTCCTCGAAACTAAACAGAGATCAGGTTGCCACTCCGTCCGATTTACCCCGGGAGAAGAGCCCGCTGTACGCACTTGACAAGGCTGCGTGGACCCCAGAGCCGGTCTAGATATTTTGGATAAGGGAAAAATCTCTTGCCCGTGCCAGGATTCGAACTCCGAAACCACGTTTGTCGAGTCCGTAACTAACTAACTAACTAACTAACTAACTAACTAACTAACCAACCAACTAACCAACCAACCAACTAACTAACTAACTAACCAACCAACCAACCAACTAACTAACTAACTAACTAACTAACCAACCAACTAACTAACTAACTAACTAACCAACCAACTAACTAACCAACCAACTAACTAACTAACTAACTAACTAACTAACTAACTAAACCAATTAACTCCATGGAGCAGAGGCCTTGTTGAGAAGCTAACAGTTTCTCAGCTAGTCTAGAAATTCCCCGCATTTTATGGAACCCGGAGGTTCATTACCGCATTCACAAGAGCTCGCCACCTGTCCCTATCCTGAGCCAGCTCAATCCAGTTCATACCCACCCATCCCACTTCTTGAAGATCCATTTTAATATTATCCTACCATCTACGCCTGGGTCTCCCAAGTGGTCGCCTTCCCTCAGGTCTCCCCACCAAAATCCTGTATGCACCTCTCTTCTCCCCCCATACGTGCTACATGCCCCGCCCATCTCAGTCTTCTCGATTTGATTACCCGAATAATATTTGGTGATGAGTACAGGTCATTAAATTCCTCGTTATGTAGTCTAGTAACCTAGTAACTATACCAACTGAACTAACCCGGCAGCCCTTTATAATTCCATCTCTTTCAAATCACAAAGATATACCTTTTGTACAGACAGGCGCTCTGTCGATATCAGGAGTTCAAAGGTCTGCTTTATACAGCGAATTAAATAGCTGGCAAGTCTGGCTCATGCAGTAATACCCGGGTTTTGCACACGTATTTACACAACGTTAGGTTAGTGTAATAAAGATGACTTGGAATGTGGGTGCTAACAACCTTCAGAGTTATTGTTATCTTATCAATTGTTATCTTTTATAACAATTGAAATTTTATTTAATGAGCTGTATCACATGATTATGTCGTGATGGATAGGTTGTTTTTATCCTTTAAAGCCTAGCAGCAACATTCTAGCATAATAAAAATATATCTGATACGTCATTATAATTTTATTTGAATATTAATAAAATATTAACTAAACTTACAAAGAAAATTCAATAATATCTCTTAATTTTTGTACTGTCAATAAATGAAATACAGTCAAACCCGGTTATAAGGACATCGGTTTATACGACACCTCGTCTATAACGTCAGATATTCTGTGGTACCAATTAATTCCTCACTGTTAACCGTAACATTATACTCCTCGGTTATAACAACACTCGTTTATAACGACACAAAATATTCAGTCCCTTTCATAACGTTATAACCGAGTTCGACTGTAATCTGAACAGACAAATCGCAAATGAACGATGATGGACATTTTACGGCCCGACTTGACGGGGAGGAGCATCCGACTGTTCTGCCCTGTGTGCACAAACTCACTACAAAAGACGTGTGTTTCAGAACATGACGCAGCTGAACCTCACTTACGATTGGCGATTTATGACAACCAACGAGGACTCTGACGGTTTGCAGTACATTTCGACTTTGGAGCACGCGAAATATCCTTTGTATGGGCTGCAGTTTCATCCGGAGAAGAATATCTACGAGTGGAGGGAAGACAGAGCTCACAATCACTCGGCAGATGCCATTAGAATCTCGCAGTATTTCGCAAATTTCTTCGTAAACGAGGGTAAGCAACAAGCAAAATGAACCAAAGAAAGCTAAATGTTTGACGGAAGTGCTGCGCGGTACCGAAATCGCTTCGGACTACTCAGGGGCTTCTGGTATCATTCAGCCATGTTGTTGTTTTACATTTTATAAACAAACAACATGGCCGAAAGACACGACAAAGCTTTGGCTATGACATCTCTTTGTGCTTAGTTACAAGCAAAGCAAAGTGTCATTTCAGGCTGCCAAAGTGAGGTAGATGAGATCTGTGTTCTTCTGGAATTGAGTGGTAGTTGTGTACAGACGTTTCGGGACAACCTGTTGGTCCCATCTTCAAGGGTCAAGAAGTCGAAGAAGAAAGACTTGGACTTCTTGACCTTTGAAGATGGGATCGATAAGTGGTCCCGAAACGTCGGTGCGGAATTACTACCCTACGCTGCGTAAGAAGAGAGCAGGTCTCAAAGTAAAGTTGTGCCTGTTCACGCCTTAAACGTATACTTACACATGCTTAACCTCGGTGCTAGATGGAGGTGGGTGGTCAAGCTTCACGCCCCGGCCGCTTTAACTCCGGGGAAAGAACTCAGGTATGCATTGAATAGGAGGCTGGGTGGGCCCACGGGTTGGAATAGGAGAAAATCTCTTGTCCCTGACGAGACTGGAATCCTGGACCATATATATAATGAATGTATTGTCGTCGCAACTGTATATTTATCATAAATATTGTCAGAAGCTACATGTTTCGGCTCTAACAGCCATCTTCAGGTTTGTTTCATCAAAGGTATAAACTATATCTGTTAGTATTAATTTCGGATCCCCATTCTATATAACAAAATCAGAATAACAAGGACGGTGAAATAAAAAACTTTAAAGACCGACTCCAAAATCTTACGTATATAAGAAGATTCACGTATGCTATCATACAAACATGAGGCTTTACGCAGTTAAATAATGACACTAATAACCGCAACAAATTGCCACTGAAATTATAACCTTTATTCTACAGGGTGTTTTTATAGCCGCACCGAGCACGGCGGGTTTATCGCACAGAAAGCCTGCATCCGCTGAGACATCCCATGACCGCCGCGGTGCTCAGGACAGCGACAAAATAAAACGCCCTGTAGTACATCAATAAAATTTTCTTCTTCTGCTTGTTCTTACAGCACGAAAGAGCGAACACAAGTTTCACGATGATTCTGAGGAACGACGACACCTCATCTACAACTATCCTGTGACGTACACGGGCGACCTGACCGTGTTCCAGCAATGCTATAGATTTGATACGTGATTATTGCGTGGGCAGCAACATACTGTGTTTGTCCATGGTTTCATATTAGAAAGTGTTACACAGTAAATTAATATACAGCCGAACCCGGTTATAACGACATTGGTTTATACGACACCTCATCTATAGCGTTATATATTCTGTGGTACGAATCAGTTCCTCACTGTTGACCATAACGTCAAAATACTCGGTTACAACAACACTCGTTTACAACGACACAAAATATTCAGTCCCCTTCATGACGTTATAACCGAGTTCGACTTAGTGTGGTACATAAATATATAGAAGGAACCTGATTTTTGGAAAGTAATTTTCATGCTCTAAGAAAGCTCGAATGATGGCCAAAAGTTTGATAAAACAAACCATAGGTTCCAGATGCTTGTGAAATTATTACAATAAAATGTGTTGAATTTAATAAACGTGTGTGTTATATTTCGAATTACTTCCCAATGTATTTTACGTATTCTCAAGATGGAGGCAGAAGAATGCTACGAATTATTGTTACTTATCTAGAAACCTACACGTTGTCATACGTCAGAAGACAGCAATTCCGATAATCATCATTGTTTACTTACTAGTAATGCGGGATATTATCACTTAGGTATTACAAACACAGCTAAGAAATTTGCGTGCAATAAGCACGACTATATACAGGATGTTTCAAAAGATAGTATTCTGTGGAATCTATCAGCAGCCATCACAGCTGTAAGAAGTCTTTGATAATGTGACATGGTACAGTAAGAAGTATTTAGACGTAAGTGGGCATAATTTACATTTTACTTGGGATTATTTAAGGATTTTGTAAGAATAAAGGGTTTTTAATTTCACCGCGTCTTTTGTTGGGAATTGTTTGACGAAATGTCTAAAAAATACAAAAGAACTAGGCGTAAAATAATATTGAACTACAGTCGCTACGTGAAAATAAATCAGCCCTTGTGCTTAATTAGGCCATATGAATGGATGGAGGTACAGCGCCACATATCCCTTAACAGTATAATGTATAGCAACTAGTGATTATTTCACACACTTGCCGTGTAATACCCGGGGGGCCCCCCCCCCCCTCCTGCCGCTACCAACTGAATAGTATGGGCCACAGAGCCGGTCAGGATGCGGTAGAGTAAAAAAAACTATCAAGAACGATATCGAATCCAGATTGCTGGGTCGAGCATCCTGTAACTTTGTCACTATACCACCCCTGAACTGACCACGCTGCAGATAAAAAGTGAGTGCAAACAGAACCAGCGGATTGGAATGCATCGGGCAGTGCGTGTCCACGCTCTCCTTCACTTGTCACCGCAGCAACGTGGCGCCCTACAGTGACGTTATGTCTAGCTTATGACGCAACAGTCTAACGCTCTTCACGAGGCGAACACTGACCCACACGTCGAGCAGAAAACTCAGAACAAAGGAGAACATAAGGAAATGAAAGAGTGGCAGTTGCATTAAAACCTGACAAGAATAACGGGTACTTTACATGAAGACCTGTGTACATTTATGATAATATCTCGCTGAATTCTTGTAACTAACTAACTAACTAACTAACTAACTAACTAACTAACTAACTCCATGGAGCAGAGGCCTTCTTGAGAAGCTAACAGTTTCTCAGCTAGTCAAGAAATTCCCCGCATTTTATGGAACCCGAAGGTTCATTACCGCATTCACAACAGCCCGCCACCTGTCCCTATCCTGAGCCAGCTCAATCCAGTTCATGTCCCCCCATCCCACTTCCCGAATATCCAGCTTAATATTATCCTCCCATCTACGCCTGGGTCTCCCAAGTGGTCGCCTTCCCTCGGGTCTCCCCACCAAAATCCGGTATGCACCTCTCTCCTCCCCCATACGTGCCACATGCCCCCCCATCTCAGTCTGCTCGATTTGATTAGCCGAATAATATTTGGTGATGAGTACAGGTCATTAAGTTCCTCGTTATGTAGTCTTCTCCAATCCCCTGTCACCTCGTCCCTCTTAGGCCCAAATATCCTCCTCAGCACCCTATTCTCGAACACCCTCAGTCTTTGTTCCTCCCTCAGTGTGAGAGACCAAGTTTCACATCCATACAAAACAACAGGTAAAATTATAGTTCTGTATACCCTAATCTTTGTGCTTTTGGATAGCAACCTGGAAGACAAAAGATTCTGCACCGAATGATAGCAAGCATTCCCCGACTTCAATCTGCTCTTAATTTCTTTATGAATGGAGTTTCGATTCGTTAGGGTTGCTCCCAAATATTTGAATTCTTCCACCCTTTCAAAGGATTTATTATCTATCTTTATGTTGTGATTGTGTCCTGCATTCTGATTTCGAGACATGACCATGTATTTAGTTTTCTCAGTATTTACTTCTGTACCAATCTCCTTACTAGCAATCATTAAATCTTCTGCATTTTTCTTTATACTATGTATGCTTCCGCCCGATATATTAACATCATCAGCATAAACCAGAAGCTGATGTGTACCATTCAATTTCAAGCCCTCCTGGTTTGCCTGAACCCTCCTAATGGCATATTCTAAAGCACAGTTGAAAAGCAATTGCGACATAGCATCTCTTTGGTCAAAATCATTCTAATAGGGAACGTGTCAGACAGATGTTTGCCTACCCGAACTCTGCTATACGTTTCACTTAGGCACATTTTTATTAACCTTACTAGTTTCATGGGGATACCGAACTCAATGAGAATATTACACAAGACCTCCCTCCTAACTGAATCATAGGCTTTCTTGAAGTCTATAAATTCTTCTTAGAATTCTTCTTAGAATGAGAAATGTTTCATACAAAAGCTGTAGAGAAAATCAAAACACACATTTTATGTTCAATAACTTTTTCCCGAAAATCGTGCCGTTTATGAGTTAACGTGGAAAAACATGGTACAGCCGGACCGGCCACAGATAACAATATAATACGACGCGTGCGCTTTGCGTGAAGGATAACTAAGGCTACAGACACACACTCAGAATATGTAATACTTATTGCTTTTCCACGGCAACAGTGGTTACGCGAACGCGTTTCAATGTTACGTTATACGTACATTGTGTTATCGGTTTTGGCCAGTGAAATGTTCAGGTGGAAGGCTGAGAGCGAGTCACTGGTACACGGACAGCGATAGCGGATTGGCCGACGAAACAAAGCATACCTCATGCCCTTGACCCTTCAAGTACAGTGTGCGTCCCTCTGCGAGGTTTGCTTTGTTCTTCTCCCGCAAAGAACTAGCCAAGGCCCAAAAAGATGACTTGCCTGCAGGTCAACAGCTTCAAAGGCAGCAAAAGGGGCATGAATAAAGAAGGAAAGAAAACTCATTAAGGTGAAGAGAGAAGATTATGGACAGAAAATAAATGGGTAAAGGGGGAGAGAGGAAGAAGGTAAATGAAAGGAAGTGCCTTTGTCCCTCCGTCTTCCGGGAGAGGGACGAAGTGCAACCCACGACACATTGTGTGTTCAACTCAACAACAGACGGACGTCAGATAACGCCTGGCCACTTCATTTATTTGTGCGTGCCAACCGTGCTTCAGCGCACAGTGTCTGTCCACCGCGGACTGTGCTGACGCAAGAATGGAGCCCTACCTGCTGCTGCAGCTGTTGTTAGTCACTGTGTTGCCTGGCAGCGCCACGGCCAATACTCTCAACGACCGCCCAATTATAGGTAATGTGCACGTCACGTGATTGCAATAGAGTTTATACATACCGTACACCAAATATGTTTGGTAATTTTTGATGTCAGTACTGCGTCTTGTACACATTTATGACGTTGAGAATGTGTTTTAAATGGCCCGTAACAAGGCAGCTGGCTTAGGGATATCACTGTTTTATACAGTTAGTGACTTCCGCCAATATTAATTGTTTCCCCTGAAGATAGCCCTACAGGGTCGAAACATGTAGGAGAATGGAGTAAACCTGTTTGTCCCAAATTTATTTTATGACGTCAACTGTGTTGATTTTTAGTCAACGTCGTTAAATAAACAATGAATAAACAAATAAAAATGCATACTGTGTCTTGGTGAGAATGCCTCAAGAGAATTTACATCTCGTGAGAATTACTGTAGATGGGAAGATAATATTAAAATTAATCTTATGGAGGGAGGACAGGTTCTATCAAGGGGGTTTCCAAACAAAGTATGAACCTTCAAGTTCCGGCGGACCGCGGAGAGTTCACGCCTCCAAAAACAACGCAGTACAAGTCAACAGCACATTCTCACTCAACTGTGAAGTGCAACCCTAGTGTAACGGTAACGAAAAGTTCTCCCTGAAGATGACCCAGCAGAGTCGAAACATGTAGGAGTGTGTTACGATTGATGATAAAACCGTCTTTGTGCATTTGTTGGTGGTCAGTGTTTTTGTCAGAGTTGGTATATTCATTTTATTTTATTTTATGTTTGATTAATTTATTGATTGCACTGAATCGCTTATTTGCATATAATCAATTATGTTTTTCGAACGTTGAGATGTTCTGTCACATTATGCTCCTAGCCAACCACAAACACCACAAATACCACAACGTATTTCCACTATTTCTCGCCACCGCTGGCTTCCTGCCTGAGAACCTGCAAAAACTTTGTTTTTGACGTCATCAGAATTCCCACTGAAGTAAACAGGAATCATGTCCTGGAAGTGATGATATTAAAGATGAACCAATCAGTTACGCTTTTAGATCGTACTGTCTTGAAGGATACGGCGTGATCCGCCAATAGATACTCTTGTTACATTGAGGAGGATGGTCCGAAGAAAGCAGTTAGCGGAAATGTGAACTTTCAAGTAATATCGGTTGACAGCCGGATGCTCTGTACACGCAGAACAGCAGACTCTGATAACGCACAGGTCATTTGAGGTGAGGCACTTGGCGAACGGAGTGTGCTGCAGACGGATCCAACACCAACTGCCAATGATGAACACCGCTATACTTCAGCATTCTAAGTAATGGGCTGTTCGTTCTGTCAGCCGAGGCGCGGGATTTAAGTAACGGACTGATCAAAATTTTACTTTATTTGCTTTATTTGTTTTGTATCTGTTTGTTTTGTTACAGTACATACTGTTAGTAGAAACGGTAGTTTGATCCAACTGGGGATGTTTGGGCCAGAAAGGTGCAGTTAGGTTAGCCTGTACTCCTCCACCACGGCATGGCGCGTCCTCGGGTTGCGGATGGAGGAACGGCCTCGAGTTATGGAAAGTAGCTGCGAATACATTGAGTAAGCAGTCGCGGACAGCCACAAGGGGTGGTCCTCCAGCTTGGGGGGTTGGGCGAGGTGCTAACAACTGCTTACCGTAAAAAATTATGATGTTACGAAACATATGGACAAGCCTCGGACCTGAACCGATTCTTTGGTACGACCCCAGCTACGGGACTGGATTGAGCTGGCTCGGGATAGGGACAGGTGGCGGGCTCTTGTGAATGCGGTAATGAACCTCCGGGTTCTATAAAATGCGGGGAATTTCTTGACTACCTGAGAAACAGTTAGCTTCTCAAGAAGGCCTCTGCTCCATCGAGTTAGTTAGTTAGTTAGTTAGTTAGTTAGTTAGTTAGTTAGTTTGTTTGTTTGATAGTTAGTTAGTTATACTCCTACTCTCCTTGCTACCATAACAGTATTATTGAGTGCAGAATGTGTTGACATGTAGGTAGCAGGACTGCAGGATTTCAGGTTTCTAACAACAATATTTAAGTATCTGTGACCTTATAAATAACAGAAGAATTATGTAGCTTTCCTTAAATATTCACAAATACTCAGCGTCTGCTTTAGTGTGTTAAGACTAAAAATGTGGTACTTCGTCAGTGGCAACTCTTAATAAATAGTAGCAGCATACTGGTATACTTGTTAATTAACCCTTTAAAGATGAAGCGTATCTGTTTTATATAAGGACTCAGTGCGTACCGCGCTGTAAACACTCTCCACTTCGGTTATAAAAACCAATCTCTTAATGTTTTATAAGGCAAAAGTTGCTGTTTGTTCTGAGATCCGTACAAAACACATAAACGTAATGTGGGCACCACGTAGAATTTTTTAATGTTAAACCTGGTCGTGTGTAAAGTTAACGCTAGGCTTTAAAAGGTTAATATCACTGTGCGTACATGCAAGAACTGACGATGGAAGATCTTCATACGGTGTTCATTTGATAATGACGATTTAAAATTAAATGTAAAACGCACCACATTCAAATTATGGTAACAACATTTCGTGAAACTCCGCGTGGAAACCGGAAGAAGCCGAACCTGGGCAGGCCGCCTACAGTCCGTCGAAAGAAGCGGTGCCCATGCCGTGTTGTGCCGTGGCCTTGAGAAGTCGCTTTCTAAGCGGCATGGTCTGAGCACGGCGTGGCACGTATGAATCAATCGCGACTGCCCATTGTAAACCCGCATGGGAATGACGTAATCGATATATTTAGCGACACGGCATGGCAGGGGAACGTCAGGGGCGCTGCATGGGCAGGGCACGATATGCGTTCATTAGCCTTTATCTGTTTAACTCACCGACTGATAGCCGCAAGATAACGCCACGCCAATTCATTATCAGAACGTGTCAGCCGTGTATCAGCACACAGTGTCTGTCACTGAGGAATTGGTGAGGAAAAAACGGAACCCTTCGCGCTGCTGTTGTTGGTCGCTGTGCTGCCTGACAGTGCCATGGGCTATACTCTCAACAGCCGCCCAATTATAGGTAATTTGCAGATCAAGTGATTGAAATAGAGTTTATACATACCGTACACCAAATATGTTTGGTAATTTTTAATGTAATTCTAGCTGATACTTTGACAGATTAGGTCAGTACTGCGTTTTGTACTCATTTATGGTGTTAAACAAGTGTTTTAAATGGCGCGTAACAAGTCAGCTGGCTTAGGGATATCACGGCTTTATACATTTAGTGATTTCCACCAATATTAATTGTTTTCCCTGAAGACAGCCGTACAGGGTCGAAACGTGTAGGAGAGTAGAGTAAAGCTTTTCGTCCCAATTGTCTTTATTGCGTGTACTAAGTTGAATTTTTAATCAGCGTCGCTGAATAAACAACGACTAAACAAATACAAATGCATACATTGTCTTAGTGAGAATTCCTCAAGTGAGTTCACATGCCGTGACAACTGTTGTTGATGGGAATATAATATTGAAATGAATCTTATGGGGGGGGGGGGGGACAGGATCTAGCAAGGGAGTTTTTAAACACGGTATGAACTTTCAGGTTCCATAAAGAATGTGAATTTTCTGTACCACGCCCGAAATATCATCATCATCATCATCATCACAGTCACAATCGCCGTATACAGTTCTCACTGCTGATTGGCCATCTAGACAGTTCGACATTGCGTTACCTGACAACACGTGATGCCGTAACCCTTTAAAGGACACAATGGTAACTATAATTACCACCAGACTTAACAAAAATAACGCATGCGTTTTGCTGCCCTTATTAACTTCCCAGACATCATAAAACGAATGCTGTTTTTACTCGGCCCGTCTTTTCTGCGAGGCAGAAACTCAATTTTTATATACTGCGATTATTTAAACCAAGAGCGTCAAAACGTTTTATACCCATTATTGTGGGCTGGTTCGCGGGCCGCACGTGGAAAAATAACAATATTTGGTATACCTAACGCATTAAATTTTTGTGTAACTTTACATTATATATCTACATAATTTACAAACGTGGCCGCAGACCGCATCATGCGACCTGGCGAGCCGCGGTTTGGCGACGAACCTTCAGCTTTAAAAGGCTGTGACAAAGCTACAGAACTCAGTCGCCGGCTGCTCACCGCGGAGACTCGGGTTCGATGTCAGGCCGTTCCATGCGAGATACGTGGTGGACAAAGTGGCACTGGGACAGGTTTTTCTCCCAGTAAAATCTACTTCGGTTTTCTCCTGTCGGTATCATTCCACCAATGTTCCATACTCATCTTCGTCTTAATAATATTCTCTTTAGAAGGACGAGCGGGCGAAGTTTGATAAACATAGCAATGCTGTTTCAGATATCGGGGATCACTGGATATGAAAGTGTTTTTGGATTGATATTTCCCTGCTTTAAAAGCCTAACTGTCTTGCTGCAATCGGCAGATTTTAACACCGCGGTTTTCTTGCCATCCACAGGAATTCTGTCACAGGAACTAACAGATTATATGCACGACAAATTTCCCGGAAACTACACCAGCTACATCGCAGCGTCGTACGTAAAATATGTGGAAGGCGCTGGCGCAAGAGTTGTCCCAATTAAGTGAGTGATCTGTATCAACTACCTGTGTTTGTTATGTTTTGTAGACAACGCAGCCGTACAGCGAACATTTGGCCGGAATTGCCGGGAAGAACGTCGGATTCCAGCCTGAGTGCGGATTCGCCAAAAAAAAGAACATTCTGTATATCGATATATTTATATATATTTAATATATATTATATATTTATATATATTTTAATATATTTATATGTATATATATATTTATTTATATGTAAATATATATTTATATGTACATTTAATACATGCGGTTGCTGTTGAGGGTTTTATGCCTTAGTTATAAAATCATTAAAGATTTCCTTTGCTTCTCATATTTTATTTGTGCTTTTGCTCTCGTAACAAAAATACACCTCAAGTCCGGTGCAAAAGTACAAGCTACAATATTCATTGTATCTTGTACTCGCATATTTAATGATATTTGTGAGATCTCACAAAATGTACACATTTACCGTGTGCTGAGTTTTCTTATATGGCACAACCGATGGTAGCCAAGTGACAGAAACATATCGTGTGTGAATAAATGCTGAGTATACGCTGTGCTGAATTGAGCATATTGTGTTGTTTGTTTGAAAAATTACATGATATTCATATTTCGATCTTCTTATTATAACGCAGTGTTAGTTCCCTGAAGAAGGAGGCAGTATGCTCCTTCCGAAGTGTCGGTGCCCACCAGCAGGGTACACTAATATTGTGACCATTTTCGTATAGCTCCACACAAATATTTTTGTATAAGTTTCCTGTCTTGAGAGAAGTGTAATTGGAAGATACAACATCTGCTTCTAACGCGGTAACAGTGAGAACTTCGTGCGCGCGCACACAGGCGGAAGAGTCGGACACTTCTCCCGTCAAGTCGGTCTGATCCCTACGGCATGAGTTCGGTTTACGGCTGCGCTGTATATGAAACACCCTGTGTCATGGGTGCAGTACCTGTACGCTTTTAAAAACAAGATCGGATATTCAAAGCATTCTCCTACTTAATGCTGAACTTTGGTTTGTGGAAGAAACCTAAATACGTTAATCGAGGGTGTGTTTTTTAACATAAAAAGAAAATTGGGGGTACGAAATTTGAGGTTTTCAGAGCGAAGACTATGGGCACTACCCCTTTTTCGATTCTGACACCGTGTATAGTGGTAGAAATTTACAGCCCTTTCTAAAGACTCGAACCCTGAAATGTAGGCAGTATGTTCCTCCGAAACGTCGGTACGTTTATACCGTCTGTTACGGCGTGACATCCCATAAGACGGTACTCATCATTTGGGGGTTACATGACTAGCAAATTTGTGTTAGAGTCAGGATTCATGACCGTCTTTTATTTTGCCATACAAATTTGAGGGAGTTTAAATACAGGGAGTTTCTTTCATCGCCACACCGAGCACTAAAATTTTATCTTATAGGTATTCTGTAATTTCTGTTTCTTACAGAATTAACCAGACCGAGACTTACTATCAGCAGGTGGTAAATCACCTAAATGGGTAAGTTGCCATTTTAATTTAATATCTGTATTATAAAATTATTACCAAAGTTCTGTCTGGGTTTGAAAAAACAAGTTATGTGACCTGAAGGCCTGATACATCAATGTTTAAGAAGAATAAGAACGCAATTGATTGTCTTCTGAAATTCATTCTGTCATTCTGAAGAATGAAGCACCATGTGCTTTCGAAAAATCAGAACAGAATCATTATACAGGGTACTTATTTTAACTGACAAATATTTTTGTCACAGTCGCTAATCGGTCGCTCGTATGGTTGTCGGCTGGGTGGGCAATGTTAACACGATAAGCAATCTGACAGACAGTGACAAATTATATTTGTCAGATGAAATAAGGACCCTGCACTACTCATTTGAGGAACATCTTTACATGGGAACCTGAAAGCGTGTGATTATAAGAACAGTTTGCATTCCGTACAATTTCTGTGCCGTAAAACGCGTTTTCATTGAAGACCAATTCATAACTACAAACAAGCGCTACGCCCGCGATAACTGTTAAAGAGGCTGCAATTTAGTTCCGTATTTCAGAGGCCATTATTCGTACTAATATTTTACTAAATTGAATTACCTGTAGCTTTTTCACAAGGGCTGTTAGCGGTGCTGCTGCCACCGGTAGCAGTTTACGCGCGCAGCGCTGCCGTTCGCTGCTGCCCTGCCACCAAATTCCCGCTTCGAGCAGCACCTTATAAGCTGCTATCTCGTAAAAAATGCACAATTGTATCCACTGCCCCACCACTAGCAGCGCCACATATTCAGCCTCTGCGGCCAGCAGCGGCTGAATATGTGGCGCTGCTGGCAGCATTACGAGAGTAAGGGCTTTGGCTGCAGCGCTGCTATTTCGGTGGCGCACTCTCTTACTAGTTGGGGGTACGTGATACCAAACGATGCAAAATGTACACGTGATATTAAATCCAGGACTGCCATCAAAAAAGCAACATTCAGCAAGAAGAAGAT
The DNA here is from genome assembly GCA_013340265.1 of Coptotermes formosanus. Classification (NCBI taxonomy): domain Eukaryota; kingdom Metazoa; phylum Arthropoda; class Insecta; order Blattodea; family Rhinotermitidae; genus Coptotermes; species Coptotermes formosanus. Next base: position 1,747,536 of record BLKM01000519.1, read on the forward strand.
TCGTTTCAACAGCATATTGGAATTAAATTGAAGGAAGAAACGCGTAGTGGTGGTGGTGGTGGTGGTGGTGATGGTGATGGTGGTGGTGGTGGTGATGGTGGTGGTGGTGGTGATGGTGGTGGTGATGGTGGTGGTGGTGGCAGTGGTAGTGGTGGTGGTGGTGG
>BLKM01000523.1:14605-27017 GCA_013340265.1 Coptotermes formosanus
ATACTGATTAACATTTTTAAACCTAGCACAACATACATTTTATTACTTGCATCACTGGCTGCCAACTCCTCATTTGTAATGTACATTTAAAGGTAGAACTTTCAATACAATAATCAGCATACCTGTTGGTATCAGCAACAGTATCATTAAATGCTGGTCAGAAAGCGATAGAAATGCCTCTAAAACACCCTTAACATTTTTCTGAAGCCCATGCTGTTCAGTTGATGGATGTTTTTTTGTGACATTTGTATGGCACACCACACCCACTGCACATCATTATCACATGCTACATCATCATTATCATCATCACCATTCTTGACTTCCTCCACCATCTCATTAGTTTCATGCCAGTTTTCATCCTGTGCATAATCTGTACCACTATCGCTAATGCTGTCATCACCTTCCAGTGAACATCTGCTTATACCTGCATTTGTAAGTGCTAGTCCCTGCTGCAAGGGTTAACATTACTTTCCGGAGAATTTCCTTACAGTAGAAGAACTCAGATCTACGATTGTATTCAAACTGTACAGGCCACTGTTTGCCATCACATTCAGGATGCCTGTATTGTCCTGCCAGCTTGTGGCCAGTTCATAAAGAAATACAGTGCTGGCAGCCTTAACCTTCCCACTAACTTCTATCCAGTACCAAGCTCTGTCTCCATGCTCCATATATGCCCATGCATGTCAGGTACAATGTCAGCTTGTCCCTGTGGTTAATCAAGCAGCATGCCATGAACAGAAAATGAAGTGAGGGCCCCCATTCTTTCTCAGCCTGAGACACTGATGGAAGTGAGCAGTCAGCTATATGCTTTAGGTGCTGTATTCCTGGGCATATAGCCCCCTAGTACCCATTGCACAGGAAGCCAAATGGGCAGCAGACTGGGCTGGGTGACAAAAAGCCTGCCATGCAGCCAGTAGAACTAATTATTCAGCCATCTGTTCCATACATAGCCTTTTGATTACACTCAGTGAGCTACATGAGAGAAAAATAAAATAAAAAATAAACGTTAAAAATTAACAACTGAACAGTGACATATTTACTTGTGTTCCAGGTTTTGTAAAGCTGCTTGGCCAGCTCACCAAGGTCGGCAATGTCTCCAGGGATCAGTTCCTCAGTATGTAATTATGGAATGAGGAAGTTTCTTGGCTCAAGGTTGTAACTGTAGTTGGTTCTGCCAAGCTATAACAGTTGGGATTTTGCTTTTATTTCAAGAATGTTTCCTGTTAGTGGTGAAAAGTACTAACCAAGAGCAGTAGTATACGGCAGAGAACAGTTTATTTCAGTGCCTTCCCAATGAGTTTGAGCTTTTTATTCATTAGCTATTAACTTAACAGTCTTATTACTGATTAAGGCATTTTATCAGAATTTTGTTACTAAGTCATTAGAGTGCACTACCATGTCGTCCTCGTTAAATGGTTTGACATCCACTGGGTACCTGCTTGTACTTGATGGGAGCACATTAAACAGATAAAGTAGAAACCCATAACAGGTAATAAATAACTAAGCATACATGTCTGATAGTCACAGTTCTTGATATTGCAGTAAACACTTATGAGCAGTGGTGGTGTGGTGTGATGCATGTCACTTGTCCCAGAGTGATCATGCCACACAAATACACCAGTTCATATTATCATGCATGGTGTGTTCCCAGGATGCTACACAACAATGAAGGCTTGTCCAAACACATACTTTGTAACTGTAATAGAAGACACATCGACAAATCAGATTGTGGGCTCCGCTACACTGGTTGTTGAACAGAAGTTCATCCATGAGTGTGCACTGGTAAGCTTTGTGATTTGTCACATTACATCCGTTACCTTTCAACAGCAAGTTTCCAATATTACCTTACCGTGACTCATCCCTTTATGCTAACTATATCAAAGCTGCATTTATCCATCAAAGACAATGTATACTGTATCTGTTGGAGCAAACCAACAGGTATGTGTTTCAGTTCTTAACAAAACCATCATCAGGCTGTACAAGATTTAAAAGAAGGTGTAATGTGCAACAATGCAAGTAATATTAGTCAAGACTGAGATCTCAGAATTTTCATATTTAGTACTCATAAATGTTATAAAATTATTATTATAAAAACCTTTAGTAAAACAGTCATAAGAATATGAATGCTCATCATTGTTTGTGAAAGCAGCTGCACACCATATAAAAATATAAGACTCATATCATTAAACTCTTAGGCAGTGGACATAAAGTCCTGGAGGTTTATGTTCTGATGTACGTTCTGTCGTGTCAGTCTAGGAATCCATGCGTTAGAAGGTCACACAGTATTACTATAATATCGAACATCTGTAAGAGTAATAATGGTAGTAATAAAAATATATTCTTTGACATGTATACTTCATACTACCAAGTTGTACATTACACCTTATAAACCTTGTACAGCCTGATCAGGGCTTAGTTAAAAGCTGGAACTTGTAGTTATTGGTTCTCCATAACAAATATATGTTGTGGTCAACAGAGACTTAGTAGTTTTTGTAATATTACATTTCATCTTAAATTTTTGCAATACCAAGAAGACTCATGCAGCAATTAAGATATAGTCTACCAAAGAAAATGGCCAGGAACTGCAAAGCTTTAGGATAGTGCTTATTATAACATATTTGAGTGCCATCTATTAAGCAACATTGGGACTACTCAGGATCAACTTTCGAGTAATATATGGCCAAGTTTCATCAGTCTACATTTAGCCATTGTTGAGCTGTGATATTTTGTGAATAATTTTTTGTGCATTGTAACTGTAATAATGGACAAATAAGTTTTTTATAAAAGCCAGTAAAAGTGCTCCAGAAACACTGCAAATGATTCAGGATGCACGTGGCATTAGTGCGCTCAGTTGTGAGAGGGTGGGAAAAATGTGCTCATCATTTTTTCGACAGAGACAGCTTCGTCCACTGAGAATTCTTTCCAGAGAGCCAAACTGTGAATGGATCATATTACAGAGATATTATAGAATGACTTAAAAAGAATGAATCAAGTGAGGTCCACCCCGTCCAATTGAAAGACTGGTTCTTGTTGTGCATTGTCATATAACACTGTGATTTGAAGCAGTTTTTGGCGTACAGGGAAATTGCTGTGCCTCTTCACCCACCCTACTCACCTGACCTTGCCCCTGCTGACTATTTTCTTTTCTCCAAACACACATTTGCCCTGAAAGGTCAGCATTTCCAGTCCTTAAAGGATATTCAGATGTGGTTACAAGGGAACTGAACAGCATTCTGAAAATAAGCCTTCCTAGTACAGAAAAAAAATTGCATGAACGTGCAAGTAAGGCTACAAATCTAGCAGGGGTGTATATTGAAGAAGTGGTATATTTTTAATATGTGCGTGTTCTGATTTTTCACTATTCTTGTCCTAAAACTTTTCAGACACACCTTGTATAAGCACAACAGAGAAAACCTCCCTTAGGGTAAAAATGTAAATGTACACTGAACAGTGAGACGAAAATTTTGATACCATTTAGTCCAAACTGTGTTATCTACTGTGTTGAGATTTATTTGATCAGAATAGTGTGAGCTGAGGACCTTTGGTGAGCACTCTGGACCCACAAGGGATGAAGTAAATGGGAAGTGGAGGATGGTGCAACTTGTACAGCTTACACATTATGATTCAGAACAGCTGAGGTGGGGGGAAGTCAAATGCATACAGAATTTTGGTGTTGAGGCTAATAGGAAAACAGTCACTGAAAAGCCCGAGGAGTCACAAGGATATTAAAGTGCAGAGCATGCAAGAATGCAAACAAACTGGCTCATGTACCTGGGTTTTACTGGTTAGGTTTGCTTTCTTGTAACATGCAGAATGTAACAAACTGCTGTTTACAGAGGGGGCGCGTGGAGGATGTGGTGGTGAGCAGCAACTATCGTGGGAAGCAGCTTGGCAAATTGTGAGTACTGGCAGTAGTGCTTTCTGGTTTCGGTAGAACAGGGGAAACATTGTGGTACATGAGAGGACTGTTACAGGATCATCGTGACCGTCACACTGCTTGCCCAACACCTGAGCTGCTACAAGATCACACTTGACTGTAAGGACAACATGATCCCATTTTACACCAGACTGGGATACATGCTTGAACCAGGCAACTCCAACCACATGCAGATCCGTTTCAAGAACTGACAGTCANCGGCACGTTTCCACAGTCTAGACCCTAAACTCTCCAGTGATACAGTTCCAACTTCCTCGCATGTGAGAGCTAACTTGGGCAAGTCACCTGTTTCAGCCAGATACCCTGACTTGCCACCTCGTGCAGCATTAATCTTTCTACGGAACATCCACTCACCTGGAAATCTCCTTGGTTCACACTGTGTTCCAGTTACACTTTCTTGGTTCCTAGTTTCATGGGTCCACCTGTCAGTTTGCTTGCTCTTCGAGCTTCAAGTTCCTTCTGTCGCTGCAGCTTCCGTTCCTCTCGCTTCTTGCGTGCCTCTTCCAATCTGCTGGAGGCTGTAAAGGCATAATGTAAGATGGGCTGCCCACACAGTTCACCGTGACCACATAACCAATACGTAAGTGATGTACATACCTGCACCAGTCTCCTCCACAGGCTCAAACTCACTGTTCTCCCAGCTCTGAAATGCATAGTAACTTCTTATAACACAACAAAATTGTGCTTATAGTAGTCTGATATATCAAGGACTTATTTACATTATTCTTTCTGAGGATCAGAGGAATACACAGCATTTCATAGGCTGTCTGTAAGCAAGAAAGGTACACAAGGAAGAATGGTGTGTTACAGTACAAAAAAAAACTAAGATGCTGTGTGCCCCACTGAGCAAATACATGTAACTTACACTGAAACACACCTTTCTGGTACTGAAAAAGCATGTTACATTATAACGGTTGCAATGTGTCTTTGGCATCAGTGGAGCAAACAGTTGCTTTCATCACCTTGAATTACACTGCTAGACATAATATTAAAACATTTCATTTGATTACAGTAAGTCAGAATATTTACCTGTACATAAGATCATCCCCCCTTCATAATCTTCAGTTTTCAGAAATATACCTATATAGAACATGTTTTAATTTCATGCTTTATGATAAGGCACCACTTTTCATATGATGAAGTAGGAAAAAAAGTCATTTTCTGCTGTATTTGGATAAATATGGTATATTCGTAGGGCCAGACAAGAGACCTGCATTCGGTTTGTTGACTCCTCCTTGCTGTCATCTCCCGAACTGTGGGTGCCTGTAGACTTCATTCCAGCTGTGTCCTCCAGAGGAACAAAGTCTGCTGTACCCCACCCTTCACCAGGACAACTCTCTGCCACCTGAGGAACAAATGATTCTTAGGCACACTATGACTTTTTTCTGTCAAACACACTCCATGCTTGTGTGTGTATTAAGAAATTTAAAAAAATGGGCATTGTTCCAAACACCACAGCTCACACAAAATAATGTAGTGAGCAGTGACGGCATAGCAACTAAAGCTCACACAAAATAATGCAGTAAGCAGAGTGCCAGCATAGAAAGTGCAGTGTTCACACAAAATAATGTAGTAAGCAGAGTGCCACCATAGCAAGTACAGTGCTCACACAAAATAATGTAGTAAGCACAGTGCTGGCATAGCAAGTACAGTGCTCACACAAAATGATGTAGTGAACAGAGTGCCTACAAGGCAAGTTCTGTGCTCACACAAAATAATGTAGTAAGCAGCCAGCTGGCACATCTAAGTACAGTACTCACACAAAATGACGTACTAAGCAGATAAAAGAACATGGCCAGTCATGGACCAGCAGCGGACACAGAGCTGTTCAGCATACTAATCTGCATGTTAAATTGTATTGCAGTGATGAATTTTATTTTCATTCAATTCAATACAATTCTCATTTATTAATGTGATAGGTCAAGAGCACACCAGCACATCATAAATACAACAAATCACATGAAGACATGCATGCATGCATGCACATGCACACGAACGCACACAGACACAGAGCCCAACGCAACCAAAAAAGAAGTCAGACTTATAACAGAATCTGTACCTACATTATTTACACAGTACTGCTCAAACAATTACTTACAAAAACTATTTAGCATAAACAGTACAAAATATAGTCAAATTAAAATTCAAGAAAATACCAACAAATGCACTATATTATAATAAAAAGCTTCTACAATTAAAGCACTAGATCTCCAACATGTTTCTACCCGTTTTTGTGCATCATCCTCAGCGACTGTACATCAGTATTTGTATAAAATGTAGATTATAAATAGGTAAAATAGGTTAAAATTGTATTAAAATTGTTTGCTGTCTTGAAGTTGGTGCACTTGTTGCTATTTTCTTGAATTTTAACAATCAGAGCACAGATATGAATACCATAAAACAATCAAATTAATTACAAATAACCTAACCATATTAAAACCACAATGCACATGAAACATCAGTGACCAAACTAGAGTGGAAAAGCTATTTAAGAGTTTTGATTTACTTAGAAAAGATATCTGTATCCAGCAAATTGTAAATCAAAACAGACCTTTCACTGAATATACAACTATCCCCACTAATAGCATTAGCTGCTGATGTGCATCTAGCTGAAGGCCAGTTGCAATGTTTAAAATCAACATTAAATGACATCAAGTTTCTGAGATTTTGATTTAGTACACAAGGCTGACAGTTTCCAAAACAGTAGGGCAAAATTTTGACTCACTGTAGACAATGCATAAAAACAGTGTGTCTAGGCAGCACCTCTGAACACTTGCAATATGAAATTCCAAGCAGTTAATGACTGAAAAAACAACAATAAAGAGCTAAGAACTTCCATGGGACGTGCTCAAGCTTACTGGCATCAGTAAAAGTAATGGAATTTCCAACAACAGAGGCATATTCTAACTTACGCGTAAGACTCACTACAACATCAGAAGGCTACACAGAGAGGCAAAAGAAAGGGTTACTGTCCAAATTAGCCCCAACAGCCTATCTGTCTCAGAAAATATGTAATCCACATGATGGTGAAAATGCAGTTTGGAGTCAAATAAGTACTCTCAGATCTTCGATGCAGTCAGTGCATGTAATAGAGGATTCACACAATTTGTAATCAAAACCAAGCAAGTTGGTGTTTCTTGAGAAGGAGCTAACTCTTGTCTTGTTCATGCTGGGCTTCATGAAGTTAGAAACGCAGCATCCACCGACACAAGTTATATCTGACTAACATAACAGTTACGAGGGGACTTTATTTCACAAAATATTTTGATGCCATCAGCAAATAAAAGGCAATTTCAATACCTGATGACACCATGCAAGTCATTAATGAAAATGCTGAAAAGGAGTGGTCCCAGAACCAGACCCTGTGGCACACCAGGCAACACCTGATATTGTGAAGAAACCGCTCCACAGTAACGGACACGAGACATTCAGTTGGTCAAGTAACTACAGAACTAGCTCACGTAACCAGCAGACAGTTGACAGTCATTTAGTGTTTGAAGGAGCATTTCATGTAGAACTAGGTCAGACGCAATCCTGACGTCAAAACAGACAGCATCAACCTGTCACTGAGAATAAACTAGCACAGTGATAAAGTCAAGATATGAAACAAGAATGGTAATGGCAGATTTATATTTATCAAATCCACGATGACATGGATTTAATTTGGACTTCAAATAGTGTGAAATATGTTCATGGATAACAAATTCAAATATTTTGGACAAGATATTGAGAATAAAAATTGGTCTGTAATTGTTCACAGAAGTGCTGTTTCCTTTTCTGAAAACAGGGACAACAGCAGCCTGTTTCCAAAGGGTAGGGAAGCTTCAATGAGGCAACCTAAGATTGAAAATAAATTTAAAGACATGTATAAAGATATCAGAACAACCCTTTTGTAACAAATGCAGGAATTTCACCAAGTCTAACAGATTCTGAACAGTGTAGCTGCTTCATGGCCTTGAAACATCTGAATCAGAGACAGATGCCAAAGATAAGGAATCAGACAAACAAGAAGCAGTAGAACCATCACGTAGGTAAGCATTATTGAAGACATTTTTAAAGCATTCGGCAAATGCCTCTGCAGCTTCACAAGGCTGGGAGAGATGGTTTCCATAAACCTCAGGTTCAATGGAATTTTTGTCACTTTCCCTGACATATTGCCAAAAATGCACAAGATCAGTCTTTAGGTTATTATCAATACTTTTAAGCCATTAAAGCTTGTCAGACCTTGCGGCTGCTTTAACACTTTCCGTCTGCGCGGCGTACTAGTACTCCGCGGCCTCACACGCCACCTGTCCAGCCAGAGTACTAGTACTTCCCGACTTTCATAAATTCGTTAAAAAAAAACTATTGGAGATACTGGCTTCCCGCTTATACCATTCGACTCCTCCATGACTGTAGTTTCAGTGGCTATGTGCAGCTTCCTGCAGCACTGCGTAGTGTGCACGCTGGACTCTTGAGACCGAACGGTTGCGCAACAAACTGTTTTGACGTCTGACTGAAAGCAGGCCTTTGTTTTACCGCGGCTGAAACGCGAGACCAGATGCAATGAATGACGTACCCCCTCTCAGCATGTGGTTCGGAAAAGTATCAATGAGCTGTGGTTGTAGTTAGTTGATGTTTAGCGCGCCTCAAGCAACATGGAAAATCCTGGACCGAGTTCTATTTCAGAAAATTCTTCACAAAAAAAATTTATCGGAACTGATAAAATAAGTGAAATTGTGAATGATTCAGACTCAGACAATGGTAGTTTTAGTGAACTTTCTAACAGTGAAACATACGGAGCAAATTCACCCTTTAGCAGCAGTAGCAGTGAAGAGGCAGAGGAAGAAATTGTGCAGCCCGAGCCAGACAGAGGCAGGAAGAGAACACGCAGGGCCATTCCTAAACGCTCAAATACAGATTTGGAGTTAGGATGGATGGAAAAAATTTGCAAGATTCAGAAACCTGCGTTTTCCGGAGTACCAGGGATAAATAAAATTTACCAAATAACTCAAGACAGCTCTCCCTTGGACATATTTGAAATATTCTTCAGCACAGACCTGTTGAAACGTATACAGAATGAAACGAACCGGTATGCAGCACAGCAAATAAAGAAAAAGAAGCAAGAGGGCCCTTTGAAATCCAAATCTGTATTTGCACAGTGGAATCCAGTGACATTACAAGAAATAAAAAAATTCTTTTCGGTAGTCATACACATGAGCGTGTTACGCAAGTCATCTCTGCGGGATTACTGGAGTGTACGTCCCATTATTCAGACCCCATATGCAGCTTCGGTTGGAATGTCTCGTGATAGGTTCCTCGCGATACTGACAATGTTACACCTGAACAACAATGATGCAAAGGCAGCTACAGGGGAGCCAGACTATGACCCGTTATTCAAAATTCGGCCAGTTATTGACACACTCATTGCCAAATTCCAGGACGTCTACTCACCAGAAGAAGAACTGACTGTCGACGAGGCAATATGCCCATTTCGAGGCCGCATATTCTTTCGTGTTTATATCAAAGGAAAGCCCCACAAATATGGAATAAAAATATTCGAACTTTGTGAGGCCAAAAGCAGGTACGTCTGCAACCTGGAAGTGTACACCGGGGCACATCCCACCAGCTCAGAACACAACAGTGCGGTCAGTGTTATTGACAGACTGTGTGATACAATAAAAGAGAAGGGCCACAGTGTGTACATGGACAGATGGTTCTCCAGTCCAAAAGTTTTCGACCATTTATGGGCTTGTAAGACAAAGGCTGTAGGCACAGTAATGTCGAACAGAAAAGAAATGCCTAAACAGGCATTTTCTGTAAAACTGAAAAAAGGTGAGAAAATATCACGCCAACGGGATCACCTATTGGCCATCAAGTGGAAGGACACCCGTGATGTTTTTTTCCTAACCAGTGCCCATGAAGATGAAACTGTTGAGGCACCATCGTCAAGCGGGACACATAAAATAAAACCAACCGCTGTTTTGAACTACAATAAGTATAAGACTGGTGTGGACAGATCAGACCAGATGCTGTCATATTATTCATTTGAAAGAAAGACGATAAAATGGTGGAAGAAACTTTTCTTTCATCTATTCGACCTAGCAATTGTCAACGCACACATCTTGCACACAAAAACGAACAAGAAAAAACTTTCGCTGGAAATTTTCTACGAAAAAGTTGCTGAAGGACTGCTCGCTAGTGCCGGCACAGAACCTCAAGTACAAGGTCAGACCAGCAGTCCAGCAGGCAGACTCGTAGGGAGAGACCATTTTTTATATAGGATTCCAGCGACACACACTAAGCTGGAAGGAAAGTCTCAGCGCTCATGTCGCGTGTGTGCAGAAAGAAGCAAGCGCCAAACCAGGAAGACTGTAAAAAAATGCACGACAATGTACTGTCGAAAATGTGACATAGGACTTTGTATAGGGCAGTGTTTTGAAGTTTACCACACAAGACTGAATTACTGGGAGTGACAGTAACGTTCATTCTCAGCGGTCGAGCCGCAAAAACCTCATCTCTGTGAGATTTGTAAGTTGAAGTGGCTTACTAGTGACTTATAAAATTCGTGATCCCGGCCTCAGAATTTCCGCCTGTGGTGTCGGACTTCAAATCCACGTAAGTACTCTATTTTTTGTGCACGAGATACAGCAAATCTTCTGCGATGGCATGAAAAAATTTCGTATTATTACAACAAAAAATGCCTTACTTTTAAATTTTTTTTCAATACCCTTAAAATCAGCCGGCACAGGGGATTTAAAAGTTTAAATGGCAGCCGGAGGGAAAGTGTTAACAAGCCTACAGTAAGAGGAAAATTTGTCAGAAATAACTAGACATATAATTCTCAAAACACTTGCAGAACTAATTCTTTTTCCTGATGTAAAATTTTAACCACTGAAAAACCATAAGGGACATTTGCAAAACTTAATGCAGCCAGTAGGAACGACTGTTTCAATTGCAAGTGTCACAGCAGCGTCAACAGATGTTTCAGTACAGAGAGGAGACCCGAGTGTATGTACAGAGACTGTTGTATAACATTCAGTCATCCCCAGAAGAATACTTTCTGAAAACGATATTAGAAAATAAATTTAATATTATAATAGATAACTTTAATTCTGTGACAAAAGGGGGTGGTAAAACACATTGTGCAACACGCTGTGTACATCATAGTAAATAAAAAAATCAGTAACACTGGAGAACATAAGTTCAAGCACATTGCCACTGTTGCAGAAATAAGTATGCTGAGATGAGCCCAGTAAACACATGGAGGAGTACATGCTTTTGCTCTTCAATTTGTTACAGTAGTGAGAACTGCTGGAATATTGTTCCCTTTGTAAACAATACTTAAGCAAGGAGATCAAGTTTCCTGTACCGGGTCTTCCTCGAGATTGCCCCATTCTTCTGCATCCCAGCTGTCTGTCCCCCTCCTCTCTCTGGCTCCTGGAAGGGAACTCTTGGGTTCCAGCACTGTACTTGGTGGGCTTGCTGGCGTCTGTAACATCCACATCACATTCCTAAGCTGCAACTCACAAACAAGTGTCTGATACATATGCACATACCCATAAAACACAAAACCAGACAAGCAGACATACTAATATATGTATGATATTTAATGTTTTCAAAACAGTGTATAACAAGATTACATTCTTCTACACTGCAATGCTGCAGTCTGGTAGCCAAGCACTAACATTTGCATGCCAAATTCCTGAAGATAGTGATCTGCGTGCATACACTTCATATTCCCAATAATTTTATTTGTATACACACATATATATCTGTGATAAGTGCGTCCATCACCAAGGCATGGCGCATCCTCAGGAACAGCCTCCAATATGGAAGGTACCTGCAAATATACTAAATAAGCAGTCATGGACAGGCCACATGGGGTGGTCCTCCATTTAGGCAGGAGGGGGGTGTGCGAGGTGCTAACAGCTCCTCACTGTAAAAACTTACCATGTCATGAACCATTCACAAAGCCTCAAACTTGGACTGATCCTCTGGTACAATGCGAAATAAAAGGCGTACGAGATTCAGCATGTGGAATGTGAGGAGCCTGCATAGGTCAGGGTTGCTTATGACAGTGGCCAGGGAATTAGCCAGGTATAAATTAGATTTAGAGGGCATACAGGAGGTTAGGTGGGACAGAGGAAGGACTGTAAGAGACGGGGATTATACTTTTAAATACAGAAAAGGAAAGGAAAGTGATCAATGGGGGACTGGATTTTTTGTACACCAGGGAATAGTTAAGAGAGTGGAGCTCGTTAGTGACTGGATGTCATATATAGTGCTGAGAGGCCGCTGGTTTAATATCACTGTTCTGAATATGCATGCACCAACTGAGGAGAAAAGTAATGACTCAAAGGACAGTTTCTATGAGGAATTAGAGCAGGTGTTCAATCATTTTCCCAAGCATCACATGAAATTCTGTTTGGAGATTTAAATGCAAAACTGGGGAGAGAAGATGTTTTAAAACTGACAATTGGGAAACAGAGTTTA
>BLKM01000524.1:13254-23525 GCA_013340265.1 Coptotermes formosanus
TGTGTGTGTGTGTGTGTGTGTGTGTGTGTGTGTGTGTGTGTGTGTGTGTGTGTGTGTGTGTGTGTGTGTGTGTACAGCTGAAGTGAATTAAATGAACTAGCTTTCTTCAACATGGCAAAGAATGCCTGGTAATTATAATTTCCAAACTTATTTTTCTATGAGGAATATCAAAAGTAGAATAAGCAAATTAATTGGCATTTAAAATGACTCTATCACAAATTATTACACCAAATTTGAAATTTTATTTAAACATTTTTCCTACATTTTTCGACCGGTTACACTATGCTCTAAACAAACATGGATCAACTGCAATCTGAGGAAATCTAATCGCATCAACACTTTGAAAATAAAAATTAAAATAGATTATATTTGAAAATTTAGCTCCTACCGCGCAATGAACACGGTACCTCCCTGTTATAAAAGCCACTGAGATAAAGCTATGTAGCGATAATCTCTGCTCGTTCTGACAGCCATGCCAAACACAAGAATGCGTTCTGTGGGCAAAACGTTTAAATTTTAGGCGCGTTTGAAAAATTTTGAAAAGCGACTATTAGATTCGTCATATCTCTTTGGCCGTCTGTCTGTCTGTCCTCATTAAACATCTCGGCTCCCACTACACGGATTTTTGTGAAATTGAATAAGTATTTGAGAATTTTTTGAAAATCTTTCGATAAACTCAAGTTTCATGAAAATCTGACACGAATAACGGGTTCTTTACAAGAAGACCTACATAAATTTATGACAATACCTTCCTGAATTCTTCTTAGAATGAGAAATGTTTTAGACAAAGTTGCTGTACAAATCAAAAGAGCCTTTTTATGTTCAGTAATTTTTTCCGAAAATCGTGCAGTTTACAAAATAGTGTAGAAAAACACTGTAGACCCACAGAAGCCAGAGATTATAACATAATACGATGCAGACAATAGGCGACTGGCATGCTGGGTAACTAAGGCTACAGACAAACACTCAGAATATGTAATACTTCTTGCTTTTTCACGGCAACAGTGGTTACAGTAGCGCGCCCCCATGTAACGTTGTACGTATTTGTACTTTGCCTGTCTTGTTGAATGTCACATTTGGTGATGTAAAAAGTAACCACTAGGCTTTAAAGGGTTAAACATTTAATATTTTCATTCTTTCCACATGACATCGAGAACTTGTTTCACTCAGTCATCAGACTGAATGGTTTCTGCACAGGTCCGTATATTACGTAGCAGAAGACAAGGCTTACGGTTCGCAGAGGAATGACGGCACCTGGACTGGTGTTATGAATTTGACGGTTAGCAAGCACGTTGAAGTCGGGATTGGAAGGTTTATTTTCACTGAGGACAGAATGTCTGCAGTACATTTCTTGCCGCCCATACTGATAACAAGGTGAAGTTCATTTTTCTGCCAGCCTTCAATTCGCCCAATTGTGATGTCCGACCACACGGCTTCGTATTTATGTACAGTATGTGTTTTTGTGTGTGCGTGTGCGTGTTGTTTCACAATGGTGATAAGTAGTAATTGTAATGATAATTTTATGAGTTTAGTTCTGACAGTGCTTGAGGCTACCTACAGATTAACACCGGGTTCTCACGATGTTACACCGTCATCATTTGATACCCACGAAAAGTTTTTTTTTTAAATATTCTCATTTGACTTTGTCTAAATATCTGTCCATATTTACTATTTGAGCTCTGTTTGTACCTCTTAATACTTTATTGCAGCCTATCTCCTTATTCACAACCAACCATTTTTCATTTAAAAATTTTCTTCTCCAATTGATGTTGCTACTTGCTAAGATTATACAGCGTCAGTGATACAAATATTATTCTGAATCACTGGTGGAATGACAATGGCAGGGGAAAACTTAATTACTAGCAGAAAAACCTGCCGTGATGCCTCTTTGTCCACCACAAATCGCACACAGACTGTTCTGGTATCGCTCCTCGAAGTAAGAGGTCGGTGACTACCGGCTAGAGGTCTGACACTGCCTGTTTATGTATAGAGTGGGACAAAACCCACTTGAGAAATTTAATGAAAGGTTGTGAGGATACAAAAACATGAAGTGACATGAAGTCAATTACGCGATATGAGGAGATAGCCTGCTTCACGTTTGCCTGCACATAGAGGTAGATAAGGGCGTCAAAGGACAAAAGGAAAAGTAGAACGGGAAAAGAATAAACATAAGGAGATTTTAAAAGGTATTTTCCGCCAGTAATAAGACGTACCAAATGTTCCTAGGATGTCGGTGTTCATAAAAGAGATCGACACGGACGAATCCACGTGGCACTACGTTTTGGCGCCGTTGTCTTATGGCATGTGGTGGGCGCTCGTAGCAGCAATGGTGATGTTAGCGCTATTTCTTTCCGCAATGTGGTATTTGGAAGGTAAATACGGGAACCAGCCAGAAGTTAAGAACTGCAGTTTCTACGACTCACTGACTAGCGTGATGGCCAGCTTCTGTCAGCAGGGTAAGAACAGGTCGCCAAACGTTCAGTTGCATTTTATATAAATACGACACGTGTTCTAAACAATCACAACAAAATTCAAAACCGATCTATGAGAATACGTCAGAAAATACATTAACATGGCCTATAATGCCGTAAATAAATAACCTGGAATATCCTGCGTAGAGCCCTGACCTGGTGCCGAGCAATGGTCATGTGTTCCCGGTGCAGAAACAAAGTCATGGCGGCCACCAAGTAAAGGTGACTGCGATGTGCAAACAGTTTTGTCGCGATGGCTGATAACATGAAATAGAAAAGCTCGCTCCACGATATGTTAAACTTAAACAAACAACACCACGCCTTCCGTCTGATAAAACCTGTATCTACTATATGTGAAGTAATAACCGCCTACAGCCAACGTTATTTGGTTTTATTGAAGAACAAGGGCGACCAGTTTCGGTCCTTTGGACCATCTTCAGGCTCTGTTCTTTTCCTTCTATTACAGAAACTCTACATATATAAGTAGAAGGCCTTCTCTTTTACAAGTCAAATTCATACATAACTGTGTGTTAGAAAATAATAATCAGTTGTTATAAGATAGTTTTAAAAAACAGAGTAAACAATTTTGTGTGGTAGAACGACTCTTCAAAAATCTAGTTAATAGTTTTGACCCTAATATTGTGGTCTTCTATTTTCTTCCCTGTACTAATTCCTTACATGAGCCTCGGTACGCCTGCCTGGGTTTCGTGACCCTTGCTTCTGTAGAACTTCCCTTATTTTAACTTTCCTTAAGCTTTGGTTTTTCTGCTTACTTTTCTTGGTTCTTGTATGGATTCTGGGGAAGTTTTCTTCCCTTGATTTTAACTGTCGTGGTGATATTAATTTGGTAGTGTTTAATATCCGTTAGCACACTGTTATTAAGTGGTTGGCTGCTGTTCTGCACAACCTGTTGTTACTGTTGTTTGCGTTTCCTGTCCTTGTGATCACGGTCGTCTGACCATATAACGTTGGCTGTAGACGGTTATTACTTCACGTATAGGTGATATAAGCCAACTGGGACAAAGAATGTCAAATTAAACCTGTATTTGATAATTATTTATACACTACATGTTTCAATCATTTCATCATCATCAGTTGTACAGTATAAAAACCCAAAATCCAAGGTGAAAGTGTAAATATTTTGCGACATGTCGCAAAAGTTTTACACTTTTACCCTGGACAGTAACGAACCTTCGGGTTCCTTTAAACGCGGGGAGTTTCTTGGCCAGTTGATCGACTATTTGTGGTTTTGGAAGGTTTCTGCTCCACTCAGGTACTTAAATTATTTTCTCCAAGAATGCACCGAACATTCGCTGGAAACCAGCATGTTCATCTTGCCAGTCCCCTTAGTAAATATCTATTGTGTTAGAGCGTTGAAATATTTCTTCACCGGCAATGGAAAATTATAGAATAAGGAAATGTCTGTCTGATACAGGTCAGGCCACGACCCCGCGATCTTGGGCTTGCCGCGTGGTCTTCGTCTCGTCTTACTTCACCGCTGTGATCGTGCTGGTCGCCTACTCTGCCACCTTCATCTCGTTCCTGGCTGTCAGGAGGACTGTTCTTCCTTTCACAGACTTCAAAGGCCTCCTGAACGACGGAACGTACAAACTCGGAGTGTTCCCCAACTCTGCACAAATGTACTACTTCGAAGTAAGTAGCACTGAGAGTCCGTCTTCTGACGGAGCGCTCTTCTTTTTCAGTAAAATAAATGACAAATACGTCTACAGAACGGTGCACTCAAAAGTTATGAGTACGCTGCTTGACGGCACTTTCATTGATTGCTCAGTTTGTGTTGCGATATGTCCATAGCCTCTTCCAAAGTGAGTTCTCCAGACAGAACAATCATACGGTAATTGATTACTGCAGAGAAACAAAGAAACCAATGGATCACAACACGAGGGATTCTAACAACATTTCAGAAACATGTATGCTTTTTAAAATAAACTTCTATGACACTTTTTAAAAATTGTACGGACCAAATGAAAACTTTTATCTCATAGTTACTACAACATAGTTCGCAGTGCAGGTCGATACAAATTTACATATAAAGACAAATGTCTGATAATGGCTAAGATATAGCTGAAACAAGTAGCAAAGCAGTGACAATAACAGTTTAGCTGTGCCGAGTTCATTAATATGTGACTATGACTTGTATTTTTCTATCAGACGTCACTTTGGTGAGGTTGTAAGCTTTCAAAATTACTTTTTAGACACTAAGATATAAGATGTTTTAAATATAGCAGTGATAATTTATGTAAAGTCGAAACCGGTTTTAACGACATCAGTTTATACGACACCTCGTCTATAGCGTCATATATGCCGTTGCAGCAATTAATTCATCTTTGATAATCGTAACATTATACTCCTCGGTTAAGACGACACTCGTTTATAACAGACGTTATAACCGGGTTCGCCTCTATTTCGGCCTTCACCCTCACCCCTTCCTCCTGCTGCCGCGCGAGGAGCCAATGTATCAGCACCCATAAAAGCGAAGCAGATTAACGAATATCCTAATTGCTGCAATCAAACTGATGATTGGTATATTTATTTACAGAATTCGACACATCCAATACTGAAGGGCGTCCTTGAAAGACTAATAAAACCGGATTATGGTAACCTACCAACAAATGACACAGAAGGCTTACAGCGAATCTGTGACAATAAGAATTACGCGTTTCTTACTTCACAGTTCTTTGTAAGACAATGTTATGGTGACTATCATTGCAACGTTGTAGAAGTTCCAGACGCGTCCTTCCATGCATCTACCTCAATAATCATCAATAAGGAAAGTCAGTACACGCGAATCTTCACGCAGCGGTAAGTTAGTCATCACACCACACAGACCCCTGCTCAGTGTGAACACGTAGCAACGCTTCAATCAATCGATATTCAACCACACAAATTCACATTCATACAGAGCTAACAATCACATGTTACTCAGTTCACTCTTGCACATTTCGACCAAGCTTGATCATCATCAGGTAGATCACGTCTTTGAAAGAGAATTACTGAAGTTTACATAAAAATTTACACGTCATTTTCCTGTTGTAATGTAGAAGGCTACAACAGTATAATAATCTAGTAGTTATCTTGAACACGATTTTGTATAGTTTATCCTGTGTTAAAATACTTAATACCTCCTTGAAGTATTTGAATTAATGTATATTTTTGCTGAAATACGTGTAAGATTATTTTATGACACTGAACTTCCTACACAATGTCAGCGCTAGATCCATCACGAAAGTAGTGCTAAAAATGTCGACCGCATTCCTGCAGTAATTTTGTGGTCTTATTTACCAGTCGGTCCAAAGCAGTAGGATAACTGTTTTTTTTTATTTTGTCCTATGTGTCTTGCATAACTTCGCAAGTTTTTTTGATTCTAAAACCAAACTGAAATTTTGTTCTCGCTAGAAGACCGAGACGTCAACACGAAGCCTCACAATGTGTATTCTGCAACAAATGATATAAGACTGATCAAATTCAAAAGGATGAGATAGGAAGCGCATATAGCACGTATGTCAAACATGAGAAACGGTTCAAAATGTAGTAAAAAAAACTCGAAGAAAAGAGCCAGTTTGGGTGACCTAGCCGCAGGCAGATAACGTTCAAATACGTAAGGCTTTTTGATAAAAAACCGGACCCTACGAATCCGTGACTGTCCTCCATTGAGCAACATGCTGCTGTGCAAAGGTCACACAGAGCAGCCTGCTTATGACGTGTGCCTACCGTGGTTAGTAGCGACTTTTGTCGGACAGTACAAGAATGATTAACATTACATTACACATAACCCAACAAAACATGTTATCCGCTTACTTATCAAACAACCTTTATATATCTGCAAGAATTTCAGCACGCAGACTTAACTAGTTGGGCCCAGGAGAGCGACCAAGTTCATATCGTAAGCACAGTAATAAACCTTCCACTTTCACAAAAGGCAAGAAATTTTTTCATCATCTGTTCTATTATCAGCTTCCGCAAACGGATCTTCCCCATTGGGTTACAGTTTTTCTTCCTAAAACTTGAATTTAAGGTTACAAAAATTTTCAAGTGTCATGACAGAAATGCAGGTGATATATATGCTAAACTTACATAAATCATCGTCAAAGTAATGCTAGTGTTACTCTAAGTCAACGGTTTGAATATGGTTTATGGTGTTGCACAACACAAGTTTTGCCAAATGTTCCGCCAGCCTACGGTCTACAATTCAGCCCGAGACACTCACTTAACAGTAGCGAACCTTATACTCGTAGTTGTTACAGCAAGTGTAAAGTATGCGTTTAGAATGCTACACACTCTACTTCATTAATTTCTTAACTGCTCAAATCTCTTGAAAATCGTTTTTGAGCACTGTGATACAAAATTAATGATTTTGAAATAACAATTTATATAAGTCAGTTGTTTTTATTTTGCAGACTTCAACAGATGAGGCGTAATGGAATTCTGATGGCGATTGCAGAAAAGTATTTGCCATTAGGAGTTACAAACGACGATGTGAAATTTCCGAGAAGCGTCAGCCTACAGAAGACACTACCTGTTTTCATCGTTTTTATGTCTGGAGTTTTCATTTCTATAGTGTGTTTGCTAACTGAAGTGCAAGTATACAAACAGTGTTGCCATCGTCGTGTTTCTTTTACGAGTGATTATTGTGAATAAGAACGAAAAATGTGTGTGACTAGATGTCTAGTCCGACTGCACAATAAGCCTTAAGGCTGCAGTGGGTCCGTAGCTTCTGCTGCAGGGCCCTTCTAAAAAAAATGTATAGTCGACTTCTGTTCGGTCACTGCAAACACAAAACAATGCTGACTTCAAGTCTGCCGTCTCGCAGTCATCCATTAAATTCTGGGTGCAGTACGTAAAATGAATCCGTGGTTAGCCCGTCGGAGACGATAGGAAGATGAGACACCATTGGGCTATGCATAAATGTGAAACTGAGGGCAATGTATTTAGAAGAATTGACTCTTGCACGCAAAGACGTAGACCACAGAACTTTCTCTACAAACGTTATTTCTTGTCGTTATTTTAGGATCAACTACAAAAGAAATGATCCAGTTGCTTCTGCCTTTCGTGTATCAGTTAGTTCACACTGAAACTGCAGACAGTCTGGCAATTTGGTCCACACAGCACTTGTTTCAACAAACTTAAATATACAAACCACGATATGCTTCAACGAGTTCAGCCGGTATGCAGATGCAGGATTTTTCACATTATCATTTACAGTGTTATCTAACCCTTACGATTCAATCACGATTATTCCTACAGCTGTCAAATGATGCACACTGAAATATATTTTGGTTGCAAGCTGTAGCGTAATTATTTGAAGAAGCGATGACAACTCCTTCTCGGGCATCACAAATGCCGCATGAATGGAAAGTAAAGCAAAGAAAACTCGTAATAACATATTTTTCAAACGACGTAGCAATGTGCCTCGTGAATGCAGAACTCGGAAAATGCTATTAACAAATAATCTGGCGAAGTGCAAAGCATAAGGCCAACCTCTGTCCCAGAAAAACTAACACAACAGCTGCGAAAGAAAAGCGCTCTTTTCGTGTCAAGGGTTCATTCACAGTTACCGATTTCGTGGCTGAAATAAGGCTTCTGGATTTTGACGACAATTTCATTCAGAGTTTCGAAGCTTGAAATATTTCTCGCCAGTGCTGCTAAGAGAAACATTCAGAATGTCTGTTGTCAAAACAGGGGTTTTATGTAAGACGTGGACATAAACAACACAAGAGTTCTCTACAGAGTACAGTAACAGCAGTTTAATAACTCCAAAATTCCCGCTTCAAATCCTTGCCTCATCTTCGACGGAAGAGAAGAAAACGTTGCGGCAGAACCCACTCCCCCCCCCCTCCAACCATATATTTATAGTTCAGAACAGAAACAAGTTTTTGTGTTTGGGAGCAGAGTGAGAAAACTGAAAATGAAATTGAACTGTTGCTTCCCACTCGACTGTTGTGACTGGGCAACGGCCCTTCATTTTCATGAAACGTTACTGAAAAATATGAAATAGGATGTGTGTAACTCTGCCACTTCCACTTCATCAGCTCAGTGTGCTACACACGTGAAGAATTCCCCAAAAAGAGATAAATAGTTAGAGATAGATAGCTTTTGGTTTATCGACAATGCATGTCTGAATCATAACTTTTGTGTATCTGCTCGCTGTCTGTCACCTTGACGTTAAAAATTAAAGAGCCTGTGCTGAAGACAACGCGAGTGAAAATACGAATACGTAAGGAACTTACTGACAAAGAAGTTAAAAATGAAATGGGGATACTGACTCATCAGGTCAAGCCTGACGGATGCGAAGTCATTAATAATCATAACATAGGAGGCTTTTAATAGGGTCAATATAACTGCAATAAGCAAACACTATTTGATCAACAGGTTCGATTCCCGATGGAATTACTGGGACTTTTCACTG
Organism: Coptotermes formosanus; assembly: GCA_013340265.1. Lineage (NCBI taxonomy): Eukaryota > Metazoa > Arthropoda > Insecta > Blattodea > Rhinotermitidae > Coptotermes > Coptotermes formosanus. The sequence continues at coordinate 22,150 of BLKM01000524.1, forward strand.
TCTTAATCCTTCCAGCCGCCCTATGATCCTGGGGTCGAATGAGACTTTAACATAAATGAGTATCAGGGATGGGTCCTGGGAGTAAAAGCGGACGGTGCGTAGTGCTGACAACCTGGCCACCTTCGTATGCCGATTGTCTACGAATTCTGGGAGCCTCAACTTCCTGAAGCCCAGATCTGTACAGGGAAAGCTCTAACTTCTATTTGATCAGCAGATGTACTGTCCTTTCACGAGCTTCTTATAGCAGACGGGCAAGACATTCAGATTCTCTTGATCAGTACGCAAGGGAGAGAACAAGCCTGCTGTGAAGCAGCATCCTGGGTACACAATGTCACCGAGCGTGCGGAAGCGATTCTTTGCTATTGCTGTCGCCACTTGTAGACAGGTCGAATATCGAAAGAAGCGCAAGACGCGATAAATAAACGATTTAAACCATGCCGGGGAAGGTATTTGTGAAAGTGCCCCAAAATACCTTATAAATTCACTTCTCATGTTACGTCACCCATTCCTTAAAAACTAAGATCTCAGCCGCCGCCGCCGCCGCCGGCCCCCCCCCCCCCCCGCATCAAAACTTTCAAAAGACACACTGTATCTCCTGCCACTTCAACATCGAGCGAATGGTCGGCCTCGATATAAACGCCTTCCGGAAGCAATGAAGACGAGAAACTTTCTTCCTGGCCGTTTTATTTGTTGTGCTTAATAAATATCGTTCTTGTCGTTAATACATAAATGCTGGTCCACCTATTACTATACCGTTATAAACTATTCATTCAATTCAACACAATCATCACAAAATCGGAGAAACAATACCGGCCGTTTTTTGACGCATTCTAGTGCACCGGGTGCTTCGCCATGTGTGTAAATCCATTGGTTTATTAGTTAACTCCAATCAAATAGGGAACGAAACAAGGATTTCGAGCAGTAACAGCCGCAGCCATCCCAACAAAAGTAAAAATATAGCCATAGTATATTACCACACACGACAATGCATTAAAATGTGTGCCTGTCTCGCATACACCACAACTACAAACGACCCCAATCTTTATGTTATTGAAGGAAACACAGAAAGTAGCCAAGTATATTGGCCCCTTCTAGTACGGTATTTAGGCCAAGTTTCATTAATATCTGTGAAATGGTTCAAACGTTATTACTGTGCAGCTATACAGACAGAGAATCTTTCCTTAAACATGAACGAAACGAAACATTTGTATCAAGAAAAAGTACAGACCAAGATGCCCTAGGCCAGGAACAACGTTCAAGAATGTAGCGGCTTTACCTTCGGCACTACACGGAGCTGCACAAAACAACCGCTTTACCTTCGGCAGTAGGCGGAGCTGCACAAAACAACCGCTTTGCTCTCGGCACTACACGGGGCT